>VXAU01003119.1:36034-50345 GCA_013399695.1 Formicarius rufipectus | reverse complement strand
GCTAGGCCGCGCGCGCGGGGTCCCCTCACAGCCAGGGTGGGGGGGGCGGGCCCGGCCCGCGCTGCGCCCCCGTCTGCTCTCTGCATCTCTCTGCTCTCCTTTCTCCTCTCTGCCTTCTCCCTACCCCGCTCTCTCTTCTCCCTACTCCTCTTCTTCTTTTCTTTCCCCCATTCTGCCCTCTCCCTTCTCATCTCTCCGCTTCTCCCCCTTTCTCCTTTCTTCTTTCTGCTCTCTCCCATCTCGTCTATTCCTTCTTCTCTCTCCCATTTACCATATCCCTTCTCCGTTCTCCCATCTCCTCTCTCCCTTCTTCGTTCTCCCGTCTCCCTGCCCCGCTCTCCCTCCTCCCCGCTCTCCCCGCCCGCCGCTCCACGAGGATTCCCCGCAGCAGAACAAAGCTGGCCCGGCACAGCGGGAGCCCCGCGGGGTGAGCCCCGAGCACGGCTCGGCAGCTCCGAGCGCTCCTTCTTGCTGAGATGGGAGCGAAGAGCGCGTTTGTCCCCGACGCTGCTGGCCAGGCTGCTCGGGTGGTGCGGGAGCCGTTGCCTCGGTTGTTCTGTTCCCTTAGAACCCCCGAGGACCAACAGCCTCTCACAGGGCATTAAAATGCACAGGTTCTTATTTCATGTTTTTCGTACACTGTTAGTGTTCTCCATTCCTCTCTCGCAGTTTGTCGTGTCCCTTCAGTGGTTATTACCGCTCGTGGAGCGTTTATAGAGCACTTTGATGTGCAGTGCATATGCCAGAGCATTCCCGTGTTGTTAGTTTTTTGTAGAATTTGTACGGAAGTCCCTGCGAAGTCTAATTTTATGAAATAAAAGTTTTCCAGCTCTGCCTGGATGACTTGTATCGGTTGTTCAGCAAATAACAGCAGCGTGGGCACAGTGGAATGGAATGAATTGGGAACCTTGTGATCAAGAGTGTGAATAGCTTCAAGTTAAACTTCTCGTGTTGCATGAGTTTTCTTTCCTCTCTCCAGTAGTTTGTGTTACTGTAAGCTGAGGAGGCCGATTACTTCCAAATTCTTTAAGACAATGTGGATTCTATTGAGGCTTCACCATAAATTTGGGATTGGATAATACCGTGTTACTGGGGATGGTCCAAAGTAATCTCGGTGCTAGTGGTTGTAGTTTCCTTCTGCCAGCATTGACTGTGTGGAGGTTGTTTCCCATCTGATGAGAAAAAGCAATGTAAAAATATTTTAAAAACAGTAGTAACTCTTTATTCCACCTAAATATGGTATTATCTTAGTCTTTCTCATACAGGTTTTTGTCCTCAAATGTCACAAAAATACGTGTAAAGAAGCTGATGTGATTAAGAAACCTCTCTGTTGAGGAGAGAGTGGTTATTCCAGGGATAGTTGCAGTTGGACAGTTTTGTCTCAGCTCTCCAAAGCCAGCTCTTTGGAAAAACTATCCTGAGGGCATGAGTGGTTGCTCACTCGAGATCTGTTCTATTTGATGTGGTTGTAAGTATTGATTATTCTATGGAAATGAGTCTGGGTGACTGATTTATTCCTGGAATGTTAATTTGGATCTTATAATTGATGTTTGTGTGTTGCAAAATGACTGTTGAGTTACATGAGGTACTTGAATAATAGTAATTCTCAACAGTGTCTTTTGTTTTTGTTTTTGTTTTGTTTTTTTTCCCGCTTTCTACCAGCCTTTTCTGGTACCTCCTGCATTAATTACCTGATGTGCATCACTCCTCAGGTGATACTTTGTTTTGAGTTATGCTGCAGGCTGGTTTCCAGCTGCCAGGGTAGATCTTGAGCATCCTGAATCTTGGGTGTTTCAGAAAATCTGTGTTCTCCCAACAGTGAACTGCTGAAATGGCTTTTTTTTTTCCCCCAGATGTTTTGCTACTTTCTTCCTGTAGCAATTGCTTCCAAAAACCACAGGTGGTCTTGTTGATTGGAGATTTAACTATTTTTTTCTTTTTAATTTGGTGGATATTTTGTTACACCGTAAGCAGTGAAAAAGCCATCTAAGCTGTTTGTGATGTTCCAGGTCTGAAGACTTGCGCCGTGAGTTTGGTCGTTATGGGCCTATAGTTGATGTTTACGTTCCACTTGACTTCTACACTCGCCGTCCCAGAGGATTTGCTTATGTTCAATATCCTTTCTTCAGATGGCTCATTAGTGAGGGGTGTTGAAGTTTGAAATTCAAGTTTGTGTAAGAGGTAACCAATCTAAATGAAAAAGCAGTTTACTTTTGTGTTGTATCTAATAAGTGTCTTATTTATGTCGTGGTGTTTTGTTATTTTTGAAGATTAACTTCTCTCAACTGTTCTTTGCTTTTTTACAAAACTTAAATCAAGTCCAGTAATATAAAAGCTTGCTTATGTCACTGAAATTAATACTATATAATTTAAATGCAAATTTATCACTGACTCAAAATCGTCTAGCACATTTTAATTATCACTGATGTGTAAGTAAAGTTGTGCTTAGCAAAATGTGGCTGATATTCCAATATAATATATTGTTAATTTAACAAATGGAAACTGGAATCACTTGATCAAAATCAGATTGTATAAAAATTGAGGTGAACTTCTTTCTTTAATATTGTCCCCTAATTTGCTGTCCTCTGTTGTTGCCTCAGAATGTAAAGCTGTACAGTAATGGCGACCCCAAAGAGAAAGCATGAAAGAACCTTTAGAGTAGAGTTCAACAATTAAGGCAAGTAGACAAGCCAAAGACCTCTTAAGGATCAGGCTTGAAGAGAAGGGAGAGTTTGGGAAAAGAAAAGATAAAGAAAAGCTGGAAGAAGGACAAGCCATAATGGGAGACAAAGCTTCGCTTTATCTACAAAAGGGGGAAAAGGTTGTTTTTCAAAGTAAAAGATAAAGCCATCTGTCATTTTTGGCCAAGCATCTCATGACAAGTCCTTCTGACAAGCACTTAAAGAGTTAAAGGTCAAGATGAAGTTGAATGGTGGCCAAGATTAAAGGAGTCATACCTGATGTATCCTACAGAATAACAGTTTTTCTTCTGTCTGTCATGTAAGCAGTAATTTGATGAATTATTCTGGTTTAGTCCTTTGACAAAACCTGTAATATTTCTCTTGTGAGTGCTCCTGTAACTGTGGTCTGACTGGGTTTGTGGAGGGATATGCTGCAGCAGGGCAGCTCATCTTCTGCAGAGCTGATGCTGCTGAGAACTGAGTTGCCTGGAGAAGGGAACTCGTTCTTTTGGGTCGTGGAGCTGGAAGCAGGTGTGTGAATTCCAGCACTGCAGTGAGTGTGTGGCCCTTGCTGGCAGTGCAGGGTCTGCTCTCCCCTCACCCTGGGGAAAGTCTGTGCACAGAGCCATGGCATTCCATAAACTGAAAATCTCTTGGTAAAGCTTAGCCCAGTTCTAATACTGATTGTTCATATTTGCTGTTGGTATGTCCAACATTTAAGAACTAGGGTTTAATTTTAATAAACTCAGTGCAGTGGAGAGAACTAAATGACCATTAATAAGTGTATTTTGAAAAGGTTGCCTTTATTTCCTCTGCATAAGTACAAGTGGGAGAAGAGAAAAGTTAAGAGTGTCACATAGCAACTGCTTGCTGATGGATAAGTTCATGGTCATTCTGAGATTTAAATTTTATTACAGGAGTTCTCAGCTGATGATTAATTAAAAAAATAATTCACTAGTGCTAGAGTAGCATGACGAACTTAAAGAAAAGCCGCCTAAAATTGGAAAATAACTGATTTTTATTTTTATTTGAAATACCAAATGTTTAACTGCTCAAATTGCCAAGTACCTTAACACTGGCCACATTCGAAGATGTCCGTGATGCAGAGGATGCTCTCCACAACCTGGACCGGAAGTGGATCTGTGGGCGGCAGATAGAAATCCAGTTTGCACAGGGGGACCGCAAGAGTAAGTGCCGTGGCTGCCTCACCCCATCACTGTGCCTTCATTTAGCACCACCCAGCCTTACACATGTTCCTAGTTGGTCTGATATGTTCTTAATGCTATATAAATAGCATGTGGATGGTTTGCTTTTTATCCAGTAGCTATTAACGACTCATTTGAATTATAAATGAATAACTAATTGCAACAGTCACTTACCACCATCCTCCTTCAGAGCTTCTGTGCAGCTCGTTGTGATTTCCAGGATTCAGGTAATGTCTTCATTTTCATTTGGTTTCAGGATAGAAGTGAATTTCAAGGTATCTCAGTTCAATGTAGAACAGAATTCTTGTTTTCTGAACAGATAACTGTAAGGAGAGCTTAGGTCTTTTGAATCTTTTATTTATGTACATAATCTTAATATACAGGAAGATACAGATATTATATGAAAATAAAACATGCTCTTGGAAAACCTGGCACAAACCTGCTGATATAAACCAGGACAGTAATACTCCTGTGCTGCTTGCGAATAAAAGTACCTTCAATTCAAGACCTTTAGTTACAGCTCTCAGAGAAACAACCTAACTGCCCAGTTTTCTCTCAAATATACACAATTAACTTTTATCTAAGTCAATGAAAATTTTACACTCTGAAGGACAATAAACACGGGGATTTCTAATGAGTTTGTGAACAACATGGACTAAGTCTATGTTAGTGTTGTAAGCAACAACACTTAAATATAAAAATTAAAGCTGTTCAACAGACACTGTTTTACAGTGTGGTGTGTTTAAATTACTTGGAGTGTGGTCTTTGGGTTTGAATGAGGGTGGGACTTCATGCAAAGGAAGGAGAGCTGTGCTGCTTAGAGGAAATACAATGGAAGACTAAGTTCATTCTTAATTAATAACCAGGCTACAGATTGAATGTGCAGTGTTTTGCTGGGGGTACTTTAGGAATCAAACTTCTCTTTGTATGGCTTCCACTGATGCCTCTGTGTAGGCTAGCTTTTAATCATTACAGATAGCTGTGGATCAGGTGTGATGTGTGGTGCTGTGTAATCAGGGAAATGAATGTTTGATTAATTCCCTGCTAGCCTTCACTGCTGGGTAAATTCAGGAATGTCAGAATGTCTCAGTCATGGGTTTGACTTGCCATACCAGTTTCCAGCTGGCCTGAAATCACCTCTGCCAGTTCTGTGTTCTGGTTTTATGGAACATTAGTCCTTTCTTACTGTTTTTGGGAGGGGGGGTTTGTTGTTTTGTTTGGTTTTTTCCCTAGGTTTATAGTGCCCACGAGGCTGCATCAATTTTTGTCCAGTGGTTAAAGCAGCATAAAGTGGCCTTTCATCTGTCCTTTCATAAACATCCCTGCTGGAATCATGAATGAGCCTTTGCTAAACACCAGATACATGGATTAGTCACTAACAGGGAAAGTAGGGCATCTTTTTCAACTCAAATCTTGCTGTTTTTTACAGCACCAAATCAAATGAAAGCCAAGGAAGGGAGAAACCTGTACAGTTCCTCTCGTTATGACGACTATGACAGATACCGGCGGTCCCGGAGCCGGAGTTACGAGAGGAGACGCTCCCGGAGTCGTTCCTTTGATTACAGCTATAGAAGATCCTATAGTCCCAGAAAGTAAGTGTGGAGTGTGTGTTTGGCTGAGCTGCACGGCAGGGAAACAGCACATTGGCTATTTAATTGTTAGAACTGTGAATGATCTTTTTCTGTCACGGGAGGAACTTGTGGGAGTTGCGTACCTTGCATGCTACATCAGAGCAGGCATAGTGAGTGAAGTGATTCTGTGCTTCACTGCAGAATACTTGAGAGATGCACAGCTTGAGAGTTAATTTATTAAGCATTTGGGTATTTACATAGGTATTTGTCACTGTTTACTTTTTCTGATGTACCTTTTTAGCAGTAGACCTACTGGAAGACCTCGTCGTAGCAGAAGCCATTCGGACAATGATAGGTAAAACCCTTTTTACACCTTTACATTGCAAACTAGATCACTGTATTCCTTTAACTATAGGTTTAAAAAATAAGTTTCTCCTGCAAAAACGGTAAACAATTTTTAATGTACTAGATGTCTGAGAATAGTGTTTTTACATTCAAATCTCCTCTCTCCCCTTTATTCTGATAGGTTCAAACACCGCAATCGATCTTTTTCAAGATCTAAGTCCAATTCAAGATCACGATCCAAGTCACAGCCCAAGAAAGAAATGAAGGCTAAATCACGGTCTAGGTCTGCATCTCACACCAAATCTAGAGGCACCTCTAAAACAGATTCTAAAACACACTATAAGTCCAGCTCAAGATATGAGAAGGAGTCGAGAAAAAAAGAACCAGCTAGATCCAAATCACAGTCAAGATCACATTCTAGATCTAGGTCAAAATCCAGATCGAGGTCTTGGACTAGTCCCAAGTCCAGTGGCCACTAACAGTGTATCCATGTTGGTTTAGGCATGTAAGATTCATTTACACACAGTTCAGTTTACTTAAATTATCAGGAATCTGATGTTGCAACAGTGCTAAAAAATATTTTCTTTGTCAGTTTTCCCTGTAGCCGACAATGGTTAAAATTCAGTGTTGAGAAGCCACAGAGAGAGAGAGGGAGAGAGAATGTCCACTTGGTTACATGTCATGGGCAGCTACTGATTTGGTTGTGGTGTCTCTATGTATATTTTTGTAAAGACTTGCATTTTTAATGCTTAGATATTGGTGATGACTTGACTGATCGTAACTTGCAACATTGTCCTTTTACAAATGTCACACCCACAGAGAAATTGGTACCAGTTTGTGCTGAGCAGTTAAACCAACTGTTTAACTGGTTCTTCTAACGCTAAACTTTGTGAGCAGACAAAACTGGACAGCTGTAGTGCAACACTGGCTGCTGGGAAATCAGCCTGGCAGTTCATTTCCAAGGTTCCAGGGCAGGTTTCAGTGTGCCCCCTGCCCACCAGCACCTGTAGGGTGGTAATTTGAGCTCTTTGGAGAGGTATTTTGGAGATTTCTCTTTAACCCTGGAGAGATGGTACTGACATTGCATGTACGACACGGGGAGAGAGTTGGTCTTGAAGACTGTGCGGTGTCGTGACTTGTCGGGGTAGAGGCTTCACTGCCTTTGGCCTGGCTGCTACTGAAGGTGTGAGGGCAGAAAACCCACCTTGAAATGCAGAATTCAATTCAGATTTCAGCAAACAGCAGAGCAACTAAATATTAGGTTGTGTGTACATTTTATGCAGTTTTTGTATCTATTCTAAATTTTAGTGAGCAGTTAACCATAAAATTGCTTAGTTTTCCTGCTGTTAGATACAAGTAGTTTGTTTCAAGTTGTGTGTGTACAGTATATAAGAACTAAACTTTATGCCAATGACTCCTGTGGTTAGTTGGTGTATTCATAGGTATCAAACCGTAGCCGTCTCTCTTCCTGGGTAACCAGGCTTGCTTTTACACAGCAAAAAGCTGTTGGTCAAGCAAGCCTGAATCACTCCTTCCTCAGAACTGATAGTGGTTTGGTTACAAGATTTCATTTTACTTCAGAACAAACGTTTGGAGTTGGATATGAACAAGAGCTGCATCTCTAGCTATGTAGTTTATCACTAATACAGTATATTTAGAAAATTGAATGTGAAAAATAACAAACCCAGTGTGTAATCTCACCAGTATTTCTCTAGAAGGCAAGATCCTTTGTTATGGAAATGGCTTTTGGCGTTGTTTTTTCTATTTACTTTCAAAAGCCACATCAAACATTTAGTGTTCTCACTGTCTGATGTCGAAGCACACAAAGACATTGATTTCCAAGGGTTCCTTTTTAGAGAAATGTTTGAGGGTTTGGGGTTAGTGTTTCAGCAGGGCCTTTAAAGAAGTGCAGATGGCTTTGGAGTGTCAGCAGCAGAACGTGCATTAGGGGTTCATCGTAGAGTCTTTGTACATTTGATAGTATTTCTAACTTTTTCTTTACTGTTTGCAGTTAATGTTCATGTTCTGCTATGCAATCATTTATATGCACGTTCCTTTAATTTTGTAGACTTTCCTGGATGTATAGTTTAAAAACAGCAAAAAGTCTATTTAAAACTGTAGCAGTAGTGTGCAGCTCTAGCAGAGGAAAGTTGTGGGATTAAACTTTGTATTTCCTTTCTTATAGAGGCTTCTAAAAAGGTATTTTTATATGTTCTTTTTAACAAATATTGTGTACTACCTTTAAAACATCGATGTTTTGATCAAAATAACTAAAGACCCAGCTTATTTTCTGCTTGCTGTAAATTTAGCAAACATGCTGTAATAAAAAAAATGAAGGAAATACTGATCCACTGGAATTATTGTAGCTTTAGAATTTGACTCTAGATCATGGTTAGGAGTAGAGCTCTGCACCTCTTTTGGAGTAAAATCCTTACTATGGTATTTCAGTAAAGGCAGGAATTTATAATTTAATGAATGTCATTTCACATTTTTAAAGGAGTATGAGACAAAATGAAAATGCTAAGCACAAGTTTTAGTGTAATATATCAAATTCTCTTTACCATTAACTTTCATTATTGCTGGATGAATTTGCCCTATGGTTATAATTCAGATATTATGAACTACATAAAAGCAACAGCTGAAGGTGCATATAGAATCAAATGTATAGTATCACCTGATCAATTTATAGTTGCTATATCAAAACTGGCGCCAGCAGTGGTTCTGTGGGAGGTGACAAAGCTTTGCTGGTGACATTCAGAGATGGAGCTGCCTCCTGGCACTGGAGGAGGTTCTACCACTCAAAGAAAAAAAACCTCTGTAAAGCTTGGATAAACCCACTCTTACACTTCATAAGTTGAGCTGTGAATTATCTTACAGCTTTCTGCTTTTCACAGCCCCCACCCTCTTCAGCTTTATATATTATGGTCTTCATGACTAATCCTGCTTAAAAGGGGTCTTCATGACCGTCGTGGGGAGAGCGGGGTTTGTTTCCATCAGGGATGTTCACTTGAGTCCAGCTGGGATCAGTGGGAGGAGGGAGGAGAATATCTCCCAAGTGCAGGCTGAGTGATTTGAGACTGCAGAGTAACATAACTATTTGTTAACTATTGTGTCAGCATGTCCTTATATTGTGTGCCTCAACATTTATGTATAGCACAGTTTAATTTTTTTTTTGTTTTGAAAATCCAGTTCATTGCAAGTATAATGTAGTGTCTGCCAGTTCTGATGGTTCTTTCTTTCTCTCCCAGAGGTAGGACTAAACTTTGACTTGACTTGTGTATATGAACAAGCCAGAAAAGCCGAACACAAACCCACGATGTTTCAAGAGTGCATGAATAAAGATGTTGTCCTAGTTCTTGCTCCCATGGAAAAATTGTGAAGAAGCTGTTCTGTGGGCCTTTCAGTTGGGGACGAGTTAGCAGGATGTGGCCAAAAGGGCAGGGAATGTTTATGCATTCACGCAAGTCAAGCCACAGCCCATCTAGATAACATCTCCCTTCCTTGATGCAGGTATCCTAGTCCTGCCCTAAAAAAAGCAGGAGTCTGTCTTGTGCAAGCTTCCTGCAGGTTATGCACAGCTGGAATGCAAGGACATTGCAGGCTACAAAAGATCATGTCTAGGCATCTTTCTTTTGGAGTCTCAAGAACGGTGGGAATTGCTTTTTCCTGTGGTAAACTAGATTTTGTCATTCCTGCGAAATTTGTAGAATTGAAGTAGTGTGTAAAAAACCAATTCTGCTGAAATAATGGCTGTGCTCCAAACTCTGCAGCGAATCGATGGGTGTCAGCAGTCAGAGAAGGCTCTATTGGAACTTCTTTTTCACCTAAAGTCCATGCACCCAACTGATAATTAAAAATCTTCAATTTAGTGGTTAAGTAGCTGGGTGTTTAATTAGGGACTCTATGATAGACTGGTCTCTGAAAGCTCAATGTTATCCTTTCTATGTCTTTTCAAGATGTTTAATGTACAGTATCATGGTTTTATTGGAAGTGGAATTTTTCCATTGAAATGTTGTTTTGAGCTCTGTGCTTGGACAGGGCTTTGCTCCTGACTGTTCGGTCCGGGGTGACGCCCGCAGTGCTCAGAGAAGGGCAGTCGGGCGGGGTCCTCAGCACTGCTGGCTTTGGCAGGGACGGTGCAGATGAACATGCTGAAGTGCAAAGGGATAAATTGACACATTTTTAGGACATAATCACCCATTAAGAATTGCTGGTTTTCTCCATTTATCTTGTAACTTGCTTAAAAAGTCTGTAGTCCATTGCTATAATATTTGTCTAAAGATGCTCTTGCTGATGAGACTATTGTAGGAAGGGAAGACTCTGTACCCTGTAGTGTGTTTGATCGAAGATGCTGATGTTTTATTCATCCACATCCTTTCTTCTTGAGTTTTGTGTTCCATCTGTGCAAATAACCCTGTGAACTGGGAATAAAATGTACAAGTTTTGACTATAACTTGAGAGCACCTTCTGACTTAATTAATTAGTCTGTGGGAGATGGAGCCCCAGTGTTGCCAGGTTCTGGTTTTGTGAGGAATATTAATCAGTGTTATTTTTCAAGCCCTGTGTTCCCAAACCTCTGTAAGGGCATGACGGAGAAGGCTGCAGTTCAGAAACCTCCTTTGTGAAGGGAGGTGCCAAAATGATGTCATCCCACTTTACCATTTCCATCTGAAAACAAATAGATGTTTTTAGGGGATAAAAAAAAAAGTTTATTCCATTTTTTGTTTCCAATTTGTACAAACATCACCAGTAATTGAAAATTTGAAATGCAGAACAAATAATTAACTGGGATACAACTCAGACTCTGGTGCAGGTCCAGGTCGCTAGATAAGTGTAGAGAGTGCCAGTTCCATCTAATTCGGAGCAGTAATTTGTAAACATTCAGCAGCCACTGTGTTTGGAATGTACAAAAAGACACCTCAGAACATTTCACGATCTGCAAAAGTCCTGTGTTTTGAAAGAACCCTGGATCATCCTGTTCTCACAGTGCAGCAGTTCCTGCTGTGGGACTAGCTGGAGGGTGACAAACAGGAGCTGTTGCTGAAGGACTTGAGCAATACTGGGACAAACTGGTGTCTCACTGAGCATCGATGAATTTCAGAAACACAAAAGTTACAAACCTTGCTTTATCAAGCACCCAAACCCAGGCATTTGCATTTCCTATGAAACTTGATTGGGAACATAGCAGTGTTTTCTCATCACTGAACACACCTCTCTCCTACACATCCTCAACAGAAGCTGAAACTTTTTTTTTTTTTTTCATTTTATTAAAAAATCTAAATAAGCCTCTTTTGCACTGATTTTACTTTAAAAAATGAGCTCACAGCCAAGTACAACATGCATATTCACTGCATGTGAAGTGCAAGGGCACAGCCACAAATTTTTCTCCTTTTTTAACAAAATAACATTTTTTAATACCAGGCCATGTATTCAACATGGTCATCTTACATTCAGCAGTTTTGTACTAAAAATACTTTTGTGCAGGAAAGCCCAACAAAGATTTACATATGCTACAATGTTTTACATGTATTTACATGGCTCTGTCTTCCCTGTGAAAACATTTAGTGCCTACCGCAAACTATTGTTAATAATTAGAATAGAACCAATTTAAGACCAGTCTAAGGAACTACCTCACATTTTTATCTTTATAAAAATTGATACAAAAATGTATTCTTTAATCCTCAGCGCAGTTGGCATACAGGGGTTTTGGGGGTTTTTTGGCAGTGACCTGGCAGTGCAAAGCCTCTGGTTGGCACTGACCTGTGGGGATTCCCAGGAAGCTCTGCTGGAGCTGGACAGAGGCATTAATGGGTCGGAAGTTCCTCCATCCTTTGAAGAGCACTCTAGAGTAGAGTGATGGGCTTGAAATGCTCGTCAACTCCAGGAGTGCCACTAAAGCTCTGGGGTACAGGTGAGAATCACCTGTGCTCTCCTGTGTGCCCAGAGGAGGTTCTGCCCAGCAATCACTGTCTGTTCAGCACTTGATCCCAGTGTCGAAGCAGCAATAACCTGACTAAAGCTTTCAGAGTGGGCTCCTGCCAGTTCATGTTGCATTAAGTTAGGTAAGAGCTGGTTTTCCAATGATTCAAAGAAGTCACAATTCTAATGCTGGGAGACAGTCCCATTTACAATGGTGACTGCTCAGGATTTGATTTGATGGATTTTAGAGAAAAATACCTATTTCACAGTACACGAACACAGCACTAAACTTCTGAGGTAAAACACAGGGGGAATGTAAACTTTCCCCCCTCTCCCAAGTGACTAACTACATGCAGCAAGAACAGCTGGAGTTAGGAATAACAATGCTCAGATTTGAAACCCTGTACACTTCTGAAAACCAGGAAAAGTAACATCTCAAGCCTGGACTTTTAGTAATGTTTTCAGCTGAAATGTCATTATTTCTTTGTCAGAAGGTTTAAAAGAAACAGGTACCCAGTGGCTTGGTGGCTTAGGAAGAACACTTGGGGAGGGTGGCTCACTGAACTTGGCTCCAGCATAGTTCTGGCTGCTCTGAGGGGTGAACAACAGGTGGTGATTGGACAGAGCAGGACTCCAGTTGGGATTGTTGGGGAAGGGAACATTGCTCTTGGCCCCTTTCTGCATGGCCTGCCATGCAGCAGGAGATGAGCTGCATCCGTGTCCTCTGTCCTTCTTCATGTAGGTCTTTATCTGTGAGTTCTGGTCTTTGTTCTTCTGCCTGTTTTTAAGTTGATGGTTCTTGGTGGTATTTCTAGACTGGGGAACTGGAATGTTGTATCTTTCTCCACCACCCATCTTCAACTTAAATGTCACCTGTACAAACAGGGAGGAAAGTCAGGTGAGTTTTCATTGCTCTCTTTTGCAACAGAAAATATTTCAGGTAACGTTTAGATTCTAAGCAAGGGGACACAAATCAGTCTAACCAAAACGTGTATCAATTCTGAGTAGTGGTTTTTCCTTCTTTACTGGATGCCACTTCAGTAGTAAAAGGTTTTACTACACAGTGCTAGAGACATTTAAATCAAGCTTGTTACACCTAAAGATTGGGCAAAGTTTGCACTGATAAAGCCACTCCTCCCAGGCTTCCTGGTAAGTGCAAGAATTACTCTGATAAACCCATAGTGAACTGAAAACCACCTCAAAAGATGGTAATTGAATGGCCAAAGCCAATACCCAGACACCACTCCGTACCTGGCACCTCCCTGCTGACTCCTGCATTAACTGCCCCTCTCCCACCCCCATTTACCTCTCAGTTGTCTTGTCAGATTCCACACTCTCCAACTCTTGCCCCCTTTCTTGCTTCCAAGCCTGGAAGAACAGGTGCTGCCTTGTGCTGGACTCCTTCCTTTGGCTGGGAATGGAAGTTTTCATGGGCTGATGTGCTGTCTTCAGCCAGGGAGCCGAGCCCAACATCGGATTCTCGGCACAGAATCTCCCAGGGAGAAGTCTCACTGTAGAAATGAGGATGAAATTTGAATTCATATTAAGGAAACAACTGTTTTGAGTTAAGGGGCAGGGAGGGAAGCAAACTTGCAGTCAGTCTTGTTTCTTGTTAAAAATGACAATATGCTATAAACAAAGCCCCACCCAAAAAAACAGGACAGCGTTTGTCTTATTCCACTTACATAAACTTCAGCATCATACTTCGCATTGCACGAGTAACAGCCTTTTTATTATGTTATTTTTATGTGTATGTCTTAAAAAGCATTTCGTTAGGCAATAAAGAACCACAATTTTTTTTAATATGGAAGAAGTAAAATACAATAGAAAATACTCTGGGATTAACTTTAGGGGAACTAAAGCTCAATGGATCACTCAGCACAAAGAAACCTCCCAGTAAACTGCCCCTGGAGAACGCACCCACCCAACTGGGACCAGTTCAGGACTGGACCCCGTGTCCCACCGCTCCCCACGGCACCACACGCCCCAGCCAGCCCAGAGCTCCCATTTCTCATCTGTCAGCCGGGTTTTATCTTTCACCTTCCTCAGCCAAATAATTCCTTATTAACTCTTACACTACCTTCCTGTTTAGCCCATGGCTCGTCCTTTGTAGGATCTCCAAGACTTTAATCCTGAGTCGCTCCAGTCTGTTGCCCTCTGTAACTCCCCCCATTGCTCAGCCCCAGAGTAGCCGCCCATGTGCCCTCCCGCTGCCGCCTCGTGTGGCCTCCCCGAGGGGCGCCCGGGCGGTCCGGGCCCAGCTCCGCTGCTCCTCCGGCCCTGCCCGTCCCCACAGCGGAGCACAACAGGGCGGCGGCCGCGCCTGCCGCTGCCCGCGCCGCTCCGCCCTTACCGACTTCGGTGCGCTGGGCTGTCCCGCGAGCACAGACACACACACCGGGGCCGTGAGGATGGTCTGCTCCGCTCCGCTCGGCTCCGCCGTGCCCGCCCCGCCGCCCTCCGCGCCCCGTCCGCCCCGCGCTGCCCCTCTCGCTCCCTCACAAAATGGCGCCCGCGCCCCGCGCCGTTTAACACCGTCACAGCCCCACCCCGCCCCGCGCCCCCAGCCAATCGGCGCGCGGCGCTCGCC
>VXAU01003119.1:23374-35851 GCA_013399695.1 Formicarius rufipectus | reverse complement strand
ATCGGAATCGGAATCGGAATCGGAATCGGAATCGGAATCGGAATCGGAATCGGAATCGAACCGAACCGAACCTTCTCCGCAGCCCCTCTCATCTCCTCAGCCCCTCTCCTCTCGTTCCACAGCCCCTCTCTATTCCACAGCCCCTCTCCTNTTCTCGTTCCACAGCCCCTCTTCTCGTTCCACAGCCCCTCTCCTCTGCTCAGCCCCGGCCCCGCTCCGGAATTAGCACAACAAAAGGGTGAGTGCCGCCCGTGCCAGCTGCCGCTCGGGGCTTCAAAGAAGTATTTAACAAAGCAAAACAGAAAGGGAAAGCCGCACAAACCCAGCCCCTCCCGCTGTGCGGGGTTCAGCACACAAAGTGTAAAACCCGGCCCCGCAGGGATCCCGCAGCGTCCCGGCCACACCGAGACAATTCCCCACGCCTGCAGTTAGTTTAGCTATTTCATGTTTGAATTTCAAGTGTTACAAACAACGCAGAGCGGGGTTTTCTGCCCGAACACAGGGAGAAGCTGCCCCGGGTCCGAAGCGGCGCTGTGGGGACGCAGAGCCCGCAGGTCGTGTTTATATCCACATCCTCTTGCTGTACCTCAAAGTGTGATTTTACATCGAAACCCACAAGGTTTGACCTTTACACGCTTCAGGGGCACCACAGTAAGGGCCAAAACCAAGCAGTTTCCAAAGGAAATGGAAAAAAACTCAAAAGAACTCGTTCAGTTCTGACACTGCCAGGGAGGAGCAGGACTTCAACACATGGGCATTCAGAAGGCTTGCTTTGAGGTACAGACAGGCACCTCGGGTTCATGCCGTTGCCCTACGATTTTAGCTGCAGACACTCCTCTGTTACCCCGAAAATATCTCAGCCAGAACTTGCCTTACCCACCCCAGGGCCTTCAGGCACTCCCCGGACAAGGCAAAGGCTCCAACGAGAAGTTTGTATTCATTATGTAGTTATTAAAAAAACACCAGATGTTTTAATACACAAGCTGTGTTGACATACCCAAGCCCTGACCTTTGTTCATATTCTTTATCATACGTTTGCACTAACCAAGCTGAAATTACTTTATTTTCCTCCCTTTTCTTTGGATTTCTTGGCATGATGTTATGGCTGAGGTCCTTGTAGGAGCTTTCATTTAGACAGAAGACAACAATATCTGCTGTAACCAAACCCTTAAGCCTTGAAATTCCACTGATTATCTCAAACAACTCTGCTATAATGCACATCAGCAGATTTTTGCTCTGGTTCTGTCTTTATTTCTGCTGAAACAATCTCCTTCAACGTGTGCATGTTTTCAAGTCAGGACATGGCACTGGGATTAAGAAACAGCCTTTTGCAGGCTGTGAACGTGTCCCCTGTGTGGGGAGCAGAGCAGGGGTGTACTTTTCAATTCAGATCAAGGAGGTCTGGCAGGTTTTCCTCACTATTTCAAGAGTTCAAAAACCATCTCGTGTTTCAGAGCTGGGTTTGGGGGCAGGCTGACACATTCAGCCTGAGGGGAGCAGGAAATGTCAGTGATAAACCAGTGCTGCACTGGTGCAGGGATGTTCCACCCAGACCAGAAACATGTTGACTGTGGGAACTGTGTCATTCTGAGTTCAGGCAGGAGTACAAAGGGATATTTTTTAAATCAAAAGGACAGGCAGCCCAGAATATCCCAAACATCACATGCCCAACGTGCAAAGCTGCCCGTGGTTCACTTCAGCTATAAAAGCCTTGGGCTGGTTTTCAATCCTGCAGTGGAAGAAAAGGAGATCTTCCCAGAGCTGTGGTAACCCTGACAGGGACAGGGGCTCTCCAGTGCCTGCAGTGTCCTGAAGACACAGCACAGTCAGAACCCAGGGCTCAGTCCCAGTCCCTCAGCATCAGAGTTGAGATTCCTTCAAGAGAAGCTCCTTCACTCCTTCAAATCATGATTTTTAACCCCTCTGTTTTTTCAAAGGCCTCAACACAAGGCTTTTTGCTCCAAAGCTGATGGCACTACATTCACCTCAGGTGCTCATGGGCAGACTGAGGTACTTTGGCTGCCTCCAGGATCACACTGTGCCCACCCTTCATGCCCACACAACCCTCCAGCTGTCACAGACCAAGCTCCAGAGCCAGGGCAGAGCCATGTGGTGACACACACTCGGTGACCTCAGCTCCACTGCAACCACCACGGACGTGGTGTGTCTGTTGTGCAAGTGTCTGCTCTGCCAGGATTATTCCTCTTCCTCACAAAATCCAAGACTGACTGCAATAAATCCCAACTTTCCTCATGTTCCCAGGGAGCCAGTTTCTATATTCCCCAAGTCCTCCTCATCTCTCCACCATGTTCTTGCTGCCACAGTGACAGCTCAAGGTTTTCCCTGGCCACTATTATTTTTCACTCAGCATCTCCCTTCCCTCTCACTGCAAACATTAATCCAGCCCAGGGGAGCAGCTCCATCTGTGCTGGCACTGCCACAACCAGCAGTTTGCACTGAAGCTCCAGGAGAGACAAAGGCCCCAGAGCTTCATTAGCCCCAAACTAAGCCACTTCCAGCTGTGGCTGAGCTAGATCTCCCCACTCTGGAGCGTCTGCACATGTTTATGGAGTGTCCCTACTGATGCTGGAGCATTTCAGTGGAATCAGCCATGGTGGATCCTGCAGGAAGTCAGCAGCATAGATGAATCATTTAAGTCAATAGTGAACTGTTGCCCCAGTTTTCTTTCACAGTGACGAGTTTCCTGTGCTACGTGTCTTTCAGTGAACCCAAGGTGTTTACTTTGTATGGCTCTCAGAACCCCATGACACACTTGAAACTAATCAGACATTTCCATCTGAGACAAACATTAACCAGGCTATCAATCTATCCAAGTTTCCTCATGTGAGAAACGTGTTGAGTCTGTATTTTCTTAAAAATTTGCATGAGAGTATTGAGTACACAGTAATGTTTAGAGTGTCCTTTTTTCTGTCTGGCAGAGGACTCCTGTTCCTCCATCAAATAAAGCTCAGGAAATCCACAGCAACAATCTACAGGAACCAGGTGGATATTTGAATCTCTGCAGAGTAAATAGAGAAGAGGCACAAGAACCCAAACAATGCAATAAAATGATGTACTTTAATTGTTTAAAACTCCTTATGAGTATGTTAAGTAAAACAGAAGCAGGAGATCCCAAGTTATTTTCTGTATAAGCTGTAGATATGAATTAAGTCAGTGTCCACCAGTCCCTGAGGTACATCAGCTTCAAACACAGCATCTGAACTCCACCAACAAAAGCACATCCAGGCAGGACTCCCAAGTCACACCCTGTGTGTTTTCTGTCTCAACAGCTCCCTGTTCAAACCTCACCAGCTCTGAGTCACAGAACCCTGCAGGACCCTTTAGCCTCTTTAAGTCATTATGCTGGTTCCTACAAGGCAGCAGGGGTGTTTTTGCAGCAGGAACAGCTCACCTGGGGCACAGGGGACCCCTTGGACCACCCTTGTTTGCTCACAGGAGCTGTGCCAGACTAAAGAATAAGTCTCGGGTTTTTTTTTTTTAATGAGCATTTCCTCTAAGAGTGCAATGTAAAGTCGCTCACCTGGCTCTGAGTCACACCTTATCAAGGTGAGCAGTGTCCCCCACCCTCTGCCCTGTCTGGGCCACCCAGTTTTCAAATCCAAGTTGAGCAAACACAAGCCAGTCCCGGTCCTCCCCCAGGGCACAGACACCCCTCCTGCCAGGGCTCACAGGAGCTGTGTCCCAGCGCAGCCCCGGGGTGTGCCCGCTGCTCTGCAGACAGACACACCTCTACTGAGCAACACCAAGCTCACAGTACCTTTTTTCCCCAGTGCCAGCACAGCATTTCCTTGGCCCCAACACGATGCAAGACCAGAGCCGGCAGCTCAGCAGGCGCCGCCCCAGCCCGTCCTGCACCCCAATAAGATGAGGACCCACCAGGCAGACACCTCCGCAGCCAGAGCTGCCAGCAGCGTGCGAGCCACAGGGAAAGCGTCCCTTCCCCAGGCCGTATCCGCACCGGGCTGCTCTGCTGAGCCTCGCCAGGGTCTGGCACAGCTGCTGCAGCGAGGCAAGGAGCGCACAGCGCTGCCAAAGCAGCCGCGGGACTCGGCCAAGCCCTGCCCGGCCTGTGTGCAGTGCATGCCCGGGGCCAGGAGGAAGCGCCGAGCCCCCGGCTCTCACGCCTCTCGCGTCAAGCGATGCCCCCGAGTGCGGCGGGTTCCCTGGAGAGGGCAGCCGAGCACCGCCCGGGCCACGAACACGGCACTGGGGGAAGAGGGAAGCAGGATCTGGAGAGCACGACCTGTCACTGCTGTTCAAAACCGCTCAGAAAGGGGGAACTGGGATCCAAGCAGAGGGAAGGTTGAGGTTCCGCTGGGAGACGGCGGGTTTTTGGTGGCGGGATGGAGTTCTGTAGGGTGGCAGAGCAGGGTGAGGTGCATCACGTCTGTCCTTCGCATCCAGTGCTGTGCGCACTGCCCTCTGCAGCTTGGATGGTCCATACCCGACCCAGTGTGGCCAGTTCCTTGGGGATCTGGGGCAAACGCCTCCACCACATTGTCCCTGGTGTCACCCAGCAGCTGTCCCTGCTGCCCAGCTGCACCAGCCTGCCCATACCCACCCCCAGGCAGCTGCTGCCCGGCCCAAGGGGGAAGTGGTCACTGGAGGGAGAGTGGCTGAGAGCAGGGAGAGCAGTGACCACAGGCTCTGCAGCCCTGGGGCTGTCCTGACCACAGGGTTCTGTAACTGAAGGCCTTCAGCCATTTCCCTTCCACGTGCAGAGACTCACCTTATCTTCTGGCATTAGCTGAGTCTGTGTACGAAGCAGGGCCTTCCCTACTTTGGGGGGACAGAGAGGTGGGATTTGTGCTGTTAATGGGACTGAAAGACACTGCATTGCTGAGCTCGCCCTTAAACCTGCACACAGCCAGGTATACCCAGATTTATCCATGTCTACCCCCTTGCTCTTTTCTTTCCCCTCCTTAGCCACTTCCCCAGAGAAATCAGGAAGACATCCTGACTATCTCTTGCCTCAAGCACTGCAGGGACATGGAGGAATCACAGGGACTGAGAGAATTCAGCGAGTCGAGAGGGTGCGGGTGGTTGTGAGATGTGGCACGAGCAAGCAGAAGAACATAACACCCAGAGGGGAAGTGGGGAAGGAAAGAAAACCCAACACACATTCACTGAAAGAACGTGAGAGAGCAGGAAGACAGAGGGAGCGTTCACACTGATGGACTCCCAGCCCAGGGGAATGAGAAGCCCAGCTGGAAGCAGAAGTGCTGGGAGAGCAGAGGGAAGCAGGAGCTGTCTGCAGCTGCACAGGCTGCCCTGAGAGCCACAGGGATGGGAAGCCCCCGAGCAGCCACGGGAAGGTGAGTGGTTTGCCTTTGCTGACCCACAGACCCTGAGCATCCTCGTCTCCCACCCTCCCTGAGAGCCCAGCACAGGGCAGGCTGGGGACACTCCATGGCATGGGGTAAATGCAATGCAGTGTGCCACAGAAAGGGGGAAACTGGCTTTTAGGATGAGTTCTTTCTTACAGAGAAGATGAAAGGTAAGTGCTTAATAGCAGGTAGTGGGTTAAGTCCTTACAGCTGATTTTTGGAAATACTAGTGTTGGAACAGGGACAGGACAATGAGGAATGCCTTCACAGTGAGAGAGGGCAGAGTCAGGTGGGCTATTAAGAAGAAATCCTTCCCTATGAGGGTGGTGAGCCCCTGCCACAGATTGGGCTGCGGCTGCCCCCTGGAAGTGTCCAAGGCCAGGTTGGACAGAGTTTGGAGCAACCTGGGATAGTGTAAACTATCCCTGCCCATGGCAGGGGGTGGGATGGGAAGAGCTTTAAGGTCCCTTCCAACCCAAGCTATTCCATGATTCTGTGTGTCAGAGGTATTTCCAAATGTCTCATAGGCAGGAGTGTGATGCTCAGTTCAATGTTTCCTCTGGCTCTGTGTGTGGTGGTTTTGGTGGGGTAAGAGCAGATCCATTTTTCCCTGCTTTGTCCCCAAACTGTTACTTGCAGCTGCTCTGCACCCTCCCCACTCTGGGCATCAAACACTGTGCCCCCAGGCAGGCACAAAGGGCAGAGCTGGACTCTAAAAGGAACGAAGCAAATAACCACTAGTGTGACATTTGTGCCAGACAGGTCCCACATGAGGGAAGGAATTTCACTCCCCATTACTTAATGTGGTTGGAGGGGCAGACTGGGGGGAACAGCTATTTTCAAAATAATGGGAAAACTTCTGCACCTAAAACAAGAAATTACACAAAAGCTAAAATATTTTTAAAGCAAAAGATATTTTGCTTTTTCATCAAGTGAAATATCCAAGCATTAATGTCAATTTTTGCATAAATCATAATAGGTGATCATTGAAGACATTTTACTTTATCATAGCAATAAAGTACAGTATTTCTGAACACAAAATATTCAAGACCACACTTTCAGTGCTGCAGGCACAATGCATGGGCTGGTTGCAGCAGGAAAACTCAATTTTGCATTATCTAAGGAACTGGTATGTAACTTATTAATCACCAGGATGCTGTGTAAGTGCAGGAACCATCCCGAGTCAAGCAGGAATTGTTCTGTTGTGTGTGAGGCACTGAAAGCCTGACAGCTGGAATCAATCCCAGCAATGCACTGAGAAGGAAAAGGGCTTTTTCATTTGTAAGTTTAATTTCCCCTGAAGCCAGCGGAGTTACTAGGCTGGAGTGAGTGGGCTCACAGCAGATCTAGTGGAGGGGGAGGTTTCTCTGCTGCTCTGGGCAGAGTTTGGGGTCGCTGCAGGGAATGGATGCCAAGGTGATGCTGCAGTCTGCCTAATTAGGAGATGTCTTGGTTTGGATGCCGGAGCTTGGCTGGGCAGGTCTGGGGGCTCGAGGCAGTTGTTACTCTGCTGGTCCCTGGTGAGCTCTGTGATAACAAAGGTCCATCTGTCTGCTAAACCCACCTCCCTCTGGAGGGAGGGACACTGTCAGGTTTAATAGCAGCAGTTGGTAATTCCTGCTGCCCATACTGTGCTCCTGTGAGGAGCTGCAGCAAACAAGTGCAACATCCCCAGCCCATTGCCCCATGCCAGGGCCTGATGTAAGAGGAGAGAGACTTGCTGCAACACTGAGCCATATGTCAGCCAAAGTCCAGGACTCCTCGTGCCTGCTGGGCCAGGAAATCCAGTTCAGGACTGACCTGGTCTGGCTGTAACAGGCACTGAATGTGCTGCAGCCACCAGTGTTGCAGCCCTGACAGGCAGCAGGAGGGAAGCGTGGGGCTCAGGCTCTTCTCTGAGACCTCCTGGCCACCATCTCAGGTGCTCAGGGGTATTTTGCAACTCCTGCAAACCACAGAACCAGCGATGAGTGTCGAGGAAATCAATCAGTGGGGAAGGAAGTGACGGGGCCGGTGTGAGATACGTGCCAGTGCTGAGAGGCTGTGGATGGAGGTTTGCTGGCCAGTACTGGCTGCTGGCACCTCTACAAACAGCTGCTGCCTCTGCTGGATTTCCCCAAAGAGGCAGAGAAGCCACACATGGTAGATTGTGGGTGGCTGGAGCCCCAAGCCCAGCAGCCCAGCCCCTGCTCTGCTCCCCAGGGAGCCAGGGCTGTCACATGTCCTGGCCATGCCTCCTGTGTTTGGGACACTTCCCCTTTCAAAGGACTGCTGAGGGGAGGGACTGACAGTGACTTGTTTGCTGTGGGGAGAAGGGAATGCTGTCAGCTCAGTGCTCTCCTCCAGCAGTGGGAATTCTCGGCCCCATTGCCTGGATGAGGGATCCTGGATACTCAAAGCCAGGTGGATGCTTTCAGGAGGGGGATCCTGTCCTCTGGGATTTTCCAGTAGGTGCCTGGCACTTGGGACACAGCATCTCACTGTACATCAGGCAGTTCAGTGTATCCCACAGCTGCCTCTTCCCTGCTCTTTGTAAATCCTGTTCCCAGGGACCTGGGGCAGCACAACTGAGCCCTCAGTGAGAGTGCCCGTGGGTTAAACCCCTGTGCCACCCACAGCAACGACAGGAGAGAACACCTCAAGGACAGGCTCCTCAGAGAGGAAGAGGAAGGGGGTTAAATGCCTCAATCTGCACAAGTGGAGAGAAAAACCCAGCTTTGCTGCCACAGAGTGTACTGAGCAGCTCTGCATCCACCCTGGGGAAAATCAGGCATTTCCCTCCATCACATCTCTGCTGATGCTAAAAATATCCATAAAATTAACCTAATCCTGGGCAGGGACAGGAGTCCTTAGGTTCAGGTGGTTCAACTCCTGCATGTCCCCATTTATATGTCCAACCTGCACTCTAATATTGATGCTAAACACAACTTTTAAACTCTCTGATGATGGCACAGGGATGGTGGGGGGAGAAACACAACTGCAGTGGGGCTGAGCCTTATGAAGCTTCAATATAGACCTCATATTGTTATTTTATGTATTCAAACAGCTCTGGTGAAGAGTAAATGTTTTGAAGTTCCTAGATGAGCTGCACCAAGTGTCCAGCAGTGCCATATCCCTCATTCTGCCCCATCCAAGCCACCTCCCGGGACAGCTTCACTGGGACAGGCTGTTCTCCAGCGCACCACGAGCAGTCCCTGCCACCACTGCCACGCCGAGCAGTGAATCCTGGAGGACTGGTAAGAGCTGGCCCGAGATCTGTACAATTCCCAGCGTTGCTGCTTCCCTCTGGTGGTGAGGAGGCAGCCCTGGAAATGGTACCCGTGGGCTGTCAGAGATGGGGCTCAGGTAAATCACCCGACACAGCCTGCATCTCTGCTGGGAAGAGGTGGGTGTTGACTCCAGCATTTGGGCTGTGACCTGACAGGAGATCCCCAAGGGGTATTTTCCTCTTGCTTGCTTCCCTCTAAAGGGAGGGATATGTCTGGCTTGAATTTATTGCTTGCTCTCTAAGTCCTCTTCCCTTCCACCTTGTTCAGACCATCTGAGGAAGAGCAGAAGGAAGCAGGAAGGCTCTCGGTGAGCTCCAAGCTCCAGTTAACGACCATGGATATTTGTAAGATCCCTGAAAACGCCTCCAAGTGCAGCGGGAGCACCATGGAGTGCTTCATGGTCCTCAGCACGCAGGCACAGAAGATCAGCATTGCCACCCTGTGCGGCCTCTTTGGGACACTGTGCATTTTCGAGAACTCCTTGGTGCTCTACTTGATCTTCTCCACCCCTGGGACCAGGAAAAAACCTTCCTACATCTTCATCAGCAGCCTGGCCCTGGCTGACATCCTCGCCAGCATCATCTTTGTCTGCAGTTTCGTGAACTTCCACGTGTTCCGCGGGTCGGGGCTCTCCAAGGAGGCGTTCCTGCTGCAGCTGGGAGGGGTGACCACGTCGTTCTCCGCCTCCCTCAGCAGCCTGCTGCTCACCGCCCTGGACCGCTACCTGTCTATCTCGCGGCCCTCGCAGTACAAGCTGCTGCTGACCAGGAGGAGGGCGTGGACGGCGCTGGGGGTGCTGTGGGCGAGCTGCGCCGGCATCGCCGCCCTGCCCCTCCTGGGCTGGAACTGCTGCACCATGGACTCCACCTGCTCCGAGCTGTTCCCCTTCGTGGACGACAAGTACCTGTCGGGCTGGGTGTGCCTGACACTGGTGCTGCTGGGCTGCATCGTCTGCGCCTACACGCACGTGCTGTGCCGGGCCCGGCAGCACGTGGCGCTCATGGAACGGCGGCGGGCACGGCCGGGGAGGCAGAGCACCCGTGTCAGGATGGACGTGATGCTGGCCAAGACCCTCGCCATGGTGCTGGCCGTCCTCGTGCTCTGCTGGTCGCCCGTCCTGCTGCTCATGATCTACAGCGTCTTCTCCAGGCTCAGCGACCCCCTGCGCAAGGCGTTCGCCTTCTGCAGCACCCTCTGCCTGCTCAACTCCATGGTGAACCCGCTCATCTACGCCCTGCGCAGCGAGGAGCTCGGCGCCGCCCTCAGGAGGCTGCTCGCCCGGCTCCGGGGGCGGCCCAAGGGCCCCGAGGAGAGCCCAGAGGCCGAGAGCACCCACAGGTCCTCCGTGGTGGACACCGTCTGCGAGGACACGCACGGGGCACGGGGAGGCATCGTGGCAAACCCATGACCTCAGGCTGGCAGAACCAGGCGGGGCCACTTCTTCTTCTTTTCTCTTCTGATGGAGGACCTGGGGATCAGCTGCTGCCTGTCATGGGCACATGCCCCAGCTTGTGTTGCAAGCGTGGCTGCAGTGCCCCGTTTGTGTCATTCGGTGGCAGAGAGGATAAGGCGAGGTCTTCCCCTGGTGCTCTGACCCACATGGGCTCCCAGGATTGCTCAACAACCTGACATTATTGCTTTTCTGTTTGTTGGTTTTTTTCCTTGATGTTAATCTGAAATGTTACACTTGAGAGGCGGCGGGCGTTGGCCGAGTGGCGTAGGCCCCCGCCTGTGGAGCCGGCCCCTCCTCTGAGGAGGCCGGTTCCAATCCCGAGGAACTCGCTGTCACCGTCCGAGCTGCTCGGCCGTGGCAAATGAACCTCAGGAGTGAAGGGTGTGGGGCCAGTTCCGCACACACTGTGCCTCACCTAAAACATCCACTCCGCAGGCTTAGCCCAAGATCTTCGTTCGCGAAGTCCAGCCAACAACAAGAAGAATGTTCTACGACTCTGTGATTCCATAACCTCCTGCCAGAGGAGTTTCTTCACAGAAAGGGTTAAACTTTGGAAGGGGCTGCCCAGGGAGGTGGTGGGGTCCCCATCCCTGGAGGTGATGGCACACTGGACGTGGCACTCAGTGCTCTGGGCTGGGGGACAATGTGGGGATTGGTCAAAGATTGGACTTGGTGATCTTGGAAGGGTTTTCCAACCTCAGTGATTCCATGATTCCGTAACTTACACAGTCCCCCAGTCCCCAAGCTGCAGAGATACCAGTGCCAGCCATGAGACAGTGGGTAAAACCCGGTCCCAGAACAGCAGATCCCTGTCCATCCCTCAGTAACTCCCAGTCTTTTCTTACCACATTCTGTGGTGTCTTCCTTACCCTCCATAACACAGAGCTAACCTCAAGTAAAACCCTCCCCAGACCCTGAGGTTCTCCAGAAATCCCAGAGATCACATAATCCCCCCAGACCCTTCACTGGGCACAGGTAGAGCTGTGCCAGCACCATCAGCAAGCGCTGAGAGCACAGAGATGCATCTGCTCACACCAGAGCCTGGGGGCTGAGTTTGCAGCACAGTGACAAAGGTCCTGCTGTCCTGGCAGAGGTGACAGAGAACAGCACAGGGTGCTGCTGAGCCCCCCCGGGCAGGGGATGCCTGGCTGGATCCCACGGAAGCCGGATGGCAGCAGCAGGAGCTGCCTTGGCTCTTGGTAGGAAAGGTGGAGATGGTTCCTCTGGACTCACAGACTAATTGTGCCTCACAGCATTGAGGATCATGTCGATTTTAGCACCTAATTGTTCACGGGAAACCGGAATGTTCTCACTGTGGTTTATGGACTGGGCCGTGGTTGGGGCAGACCCTGCAAACAGAGCTGACCCAACCATGCAGTGTCTGGTGGGTGGAATGTCATTAAACTCAGATTTAATTAAACACAGATGTCATTAAACATTGCAGCGCTGCTCCTGTTCTGTGTCTGTTTCTTCGCTGGTGCACAAACTCCTCCAGGTGACACGTTCAAGCCCAGCCTGGGGCAGACACTGAGCACGAGGAACTCCATGGGGGATTTTGGCAATGACACAAATGGCACCTTTGGCTGCAGCAGGGACAGGAGTGAGGGCAGGGCTGGGGCTGTGCCGGGGAGGGGCAGGGGGGGATCTCAGGGCAAGGTCCTTCCCCCCCGAGGGTGGTGGGCACTGCCCCGAGGCTGCCAGAGCTACAGGAGGGTTGGGATGATGCTCTGGGGTGCAGGGGGGGTTGTTGGGGTGTCTGTGCAGGGCCGGGGCCGACCAGGCGGTTCCCACAGGACCCCCAACCCCAGAGGGGCTGCCATGGCGACGGTGACGTCACAGTGGTGGTGTGACATCACGGGCGGTGCCCATCACAGTGAGGTGTGACGTCATGGGGCGACTCGTGACGTCACAGTGCGCGCCGCATGACGTCCCAGCGCGGCACTAGTGACGTCACGAGTCGCGGCAGTGACGTCGAGGGCCGGCGGCAGTGACGTCACGCGGCGCCGCCATGGCGGCCGTGTCCCTGCTGTGCTCTCTCGCCGCCCTCGGGCCCGTCCTGGCCGCCGCTCCGTTCCGCCCCGCCTGGCCCAGCCTGGACGCGCGGCCGCTGCCCCCCTGGTTCGACCGCGCCAAGGTGGGCGTGTTCGTGCACTGGGGGGTCTTCTCGGTCCCAGCCTGGGGCTCTGAGTGGTTCTGGTGGCACTGGCGGGGCGAGCGCGACCCCCGCTACGAGCGGTTCGTGCGGAGCCGCTTCCCTCCCGGCACCTCCTACCCCGAGCTGGCGGCGCTGCTCTCGGCTTCGGACCTGCGGCCCCGGCAATGGGCACAGCTCTTCCAGCGCGCCGGGGCCAGGTCGGAGAGGGGGCACCCTGAGGGGAGGGGGGTCTGCGGGTCCCTGCGGGGGTGG
>VXAU01003118.1:75274-118509 GCA_013399695.1 Formicarius rufipectus | reverse complement strand
GAAGTCTAGACATGATGAGATAGTAGTAAAATCAAAATAATGAAATCATAAAATATACTGCAAACTCATCAGAATGTTTTCCACAGTTATGTTGATGAAATCAAACCAAACTAACATTACAGACAGAGCCTCTTCCCACCAGAAACCTTTCTAGTTGGTCTAGTTATTACAGTTCCTCTAGGCTTATATTAATATAAGAAAGAGAAATATGTCCAAAAATTGTGTGTTTTGTTGTTTTGTATTTAGTAGGGATGTGGGAGTATAAAGTATTTGACAGTACATATTGTACTGAACGAGAAGCTCTGAATTCTTCCTACTCTCTACAAAAAGGGATAAAATGACCTGTTACATCCATCACTAGTTCCAGTAGAGAAAGTTAATAAAAATAAGAGAACAAATTACTATCACTGAAACTCTATGCACAACATCAAAAAGAACAAAAATTTTAAGTTGCAATTCAGTTTTGCAGCCTCCTATAGAACAAAGTTTTTGGACAGGATGTTGCTGCTAAAACGACATTCAGGCCTCAATTAAGCAGTTGTTTAATATACCCAATGTCATCTTCACAGGCTTTAGAAAAAGCAGGAAAAAGAGGACCTTGCTAACAGAGCAAAACAATTTGCTCTTCACCTCTTTTGTGAAATGCTGCAATCTCAGTCTAGTCCTTCAGCTCTTCTTTATCTGTATAATCCTAAACAATTGGATCCTTAATGCAAAGAATGAACAGCTTCTTTAACTCACCATTCAAAGCAAAGATTTTGAAAACCAAAGGACCAATGTGAATTATGGGTAAAGAATTTCTCAGTATGAGCCATAATTAGAACTTTGTGACTTGGGCACAATGTCATTGTTAGTGCCAGTAACACCAGACAACATTATTATATTGATGTCTTTTGCCTAGAATTTGTCTCTGCTGAGATCCAGTAGTTGCGCTCTGAAGTTGTAAAATGTTGGACTTAAGGGGGTTCTAATCCTCCATCAGCTTTTTTTGAGTGCTACCATAATGAAACAATGGCAGATACCATTCTCTGTGAATAGTCTATACATGTGTATACAACTGAAATGCATTTTTTTCTGGGGTATAGTATTCCACAAATAAATACAACATGGCCTACAGTGTCAGTGGTAATATTATTCATATTTTAGGAGATTCAGTATTACATATTAAGAAAATCAGTGATCTCCAAATGGGCACAAGAACACACACAAGAAAACAGAAATGCTGAAGTATGCCTGCCTGTCATGCATTTTATAACAACTGAGTCCTTTCAATTGTTCATGCAGGTCTGAGTTCATCAGAGACAACACACATCTAAGAAACAAAGAGATTGAGATAGCACAAGCTTCCTTGTCAAGTTTTGGCCACAAAAGACATTTAGTTTATATCACTACAGAGAGAGAGCCCAGCCACAGACAGAAACATATTCTTGTATACAAAATGTTGCAATGGAAATTAAATGTAAAACTAGTAAAATCTTTAGCAATCCATGGATTTACAGCAGATTGGTCACATCAGTGTGATCAAGCTCTGAGGAACCTTAGAACAAAATCTGACCAGATTTCTTGTCTAAGTCTTCCAAGTTAATTCTTTTTGGAAGCCTTTACTAGAAATACCCTCCTGTGAATATGAATGAAAAAGGGCTGCAAGTACCCTAAATTTGCTTTATGTAAAATTGTTAGTTGAATATCACCAAATGTGAATTCCTTTCACAGAGATAGCAATGAGTTTCCAATAAACAGTCTCTACAGGGTTTTTATTTTTGCTTTTGGAGAACCACCATCCCCTTACAAATTTGTGTATGCTGACAGACACCGTTCCTTTTCTTTTGGTAATACAAGAAATAAAAAATTCAATTTTATAGAAATAAGTATGCTACTTCATTTTTGTCCTGTTTGTCCTTTAGTACTAACTGCCTTGGCCACAAAAATGTAAATGAAGTTCTTGTTATTATTTATAGTTGAAAGGCTCTACATATCTTTATTTTGAAGTATTTAAAATACACGAGCATTTCAGTTTTCACATAACAGCAGCCCAAAATTATAAAAACTTGAAACAGAGAAAACAAGCTGGAATTCTCACTGAAATTCTTTATTTTATACCAAGATTCTGGGACAAGGATAGCTAAATGTATGGTCCTTTGAGATCACAGCTCAGCTTTGCCACAAATCTTGGCTAAACATTCTGAATGTCTGCTATTCATCCACATATTTTGTTTATGATTGATTTCTTTGGTAGGTTGACAATCCCAGCACCTCAAAAAGTTTCTGACTCTCTAACACGCAGGACTGCTGTACAAATCACTGCTCATTTAGGTTATGGCCAGACTGTTTTTTGTAGGAGAAAACGCACCGCAAGTGCATATCTCCTGTGGTGCCTCCTGGCCGGGTAAATGCCCTCTTGGGACACCGACAAACTCCATAGCAACATTTTGTTTCCATTACTTAATGCAGTAATTCCACTAAGCTGCTCTGGTGGTTTCAGCAATCCCTGGAGTCTGCAATTTTCAGCCCAGAGTTTTTTTATTCCAGTGAGTTAAATGTTTCCTCAATAAAGATCCCTGGTAATGTCTGAACATTAACACCACACACTCCATCCCAGCGATAGGCTCATGTCAGAGAAACTGGTTTGACTGGTGGAGGCTGGGCAACAGGTCTTTTTCTTGGGAAACTTCAGCAAAGCTAAAGGCCTTTTTTAAGAAACCAAGCCTCTCTTTTATTATATTTTTATTATGTTTGTGACCTTTCATCAAATGAAGATACTTTTCTGCACCACTGACTGCCCTTGTGACCTGAAAAAGAGCTTTTGCATCTCAAGACTTATTCTGGTTTTTTGGGGGGGGGTTGTGTTCTTTTGATTGTTTGTTTGTTTGTTTATCTTTGTTCTGTTTTGTTTGTTTTGTTGTGGAGTTTTTTGAGGTTGGGTTGTTTTTTTTTTTTATTTTGGTTTGTTTTTGTTTGTTTGTTTTTGTTTGTTTATTTATCTATTTGTTTGTTTGTTTCTGTGCTTAAGGAACTCATGCTGAAAGTCCATTCAGAACCTAGGAAACAGAGAAGAAACAGAATGCCTGAACCAAAAATTGGTGGATAGAAGTAAACAGAATATTTATTTTCTTAGTGAAAAAAAACCCAAAACTTAAAACCACAAGCTGAATGCTTTTTTCCCTTGGTGGTTTTTTTGTTTTTTTGTTTGTTTTCTTTTCTTTTCTTTGTTTGGTTATTTGGTTAGTTGCTTGTGGTTTTGTTCCCTACTGGCACCAGAAAAGATTAGACTTTGCGAAAATATAAAGCTGATTTTCTAAACTGAGAGTATTTATTTTCATTTTGTTTGTTTGGGTTTTATTTTGCACAGTGGGTGGGAGTAGGGAATACCACATTTTCAGATCAGAACAATTATCATAAAGAAAGAAATATGATTTTCTATGATTCTTCTTACCATAATTAACAGATGTTTATAAAGTACAGAAGTAATTTTGCAAATAATTCCTCACTATTCATAATATCAAAAGTGTATACTACAAAACACCTCAAAACATCCTGCCATGGTGAAAAATTATATGTACATCCATTCTGCTAGCAAAAAGCTTCAAATTACCTTTTAGCCCAGGAATTGCACTGGTACTGGGAAAGGATATGCAGTGTTATTTCAAACAAAAGAAAATTAAATTTGGTTTATGGAAAAAACAGTATCTTTATATCCTTTTATAAGGTTATTGTGATGCACTAAAAGGTCCAAAATGTAACTGTAAAATTTAAAGGAAAAGAGTATTTTTTCTTTCCATGTAGGGAGGCAGAGCTAGCAAGAATGCTATTGAAGCACTGATAGGAGAGCAACGTTTGCTCTGCATGCATGCTGTGCTTGGAAGCCTCCATGATTTCCTGAATGACCTGGTCTAGTTCTTACACTTCAAGGAAAACTGTGAATTTGTGAAAAAGTGAAGTCATTACCCTACACACGTTGTGGTTCAGGGCAGGGATTTGAACATACCTTTTAATTTGAACTGTGTAACCTAAACAACAGGTCACCAAAAGGATGCCTTTTTTCCTAAGGGAAACACATACATAGTATGTATATGTGTGTGTATATGTATATATATATATGATATACATATGCACACACACGTTGTGTGTGTATAGGAGTTTCATCCTGAAGAGGACTTTTTAGATGTTGTCGCTTTAAAAACCTCAGTTGAGGGTAACAAAATGTCTCACCTTACTCCAAGATAAGACAGTATGGTGACCTGCATGACCTATTTGTTGGGAGCACCAAGCTAGTTAAAACCCAAAATCAGACTCATGTTTTTCATGGAGTGGCTGTGGAGTCTCTACCTCCCTACTGCAGTACTCACTCTAATTCCTGGCTTGACAGAGTTCTTGTGATCCCTAATCACATGATGCAGAAAAAACATGAATTTGCAAAATTGATACGGTGCTACATTTACCGCCTGAGTCTGAAAAGTCTCAATGAAAAACTAGCAAAACTTAAATGCCAGAAGAATTCATCAGTAATTACTGGTACTGATTAATCTCTAATAGTTTCAGGTCCAGGGCAGACTTCAGGGTGCAGGCAGCTGTTTCCAGTGCACCCTATCAGACCAATCAGAACAAAACTAGAGAAGCTGTATCTATTAATAATAACATATCATGAACCCTGCCTTGGCACATTCAAACTTCTAATTTGGAATGATACTTAGTCACAGTAATTCCCAAACCATGCTTAGGATTTGTGTGGGGTTTTTTTTTTTCGGTTGTGGTTCTTGTTGTTGTTTTGGTTGTTTTTTGTTATTTGTTTTTTTTTTTTTTCCTGACATGGATGAAAACCACATCAGGGGCTTCAGGACAGTACCAGAGAGGTGACCTGGTGAGCCTTCCTCTCACTTACCCTCGGTCTGTAAGACAGACTTCCCCCTGGTTCTTTAGGTTACCTTTACAAAGCAGATAAAGAGGTGAAGTTCACCAGTGCAGGGAAGACCGAGGTGTCAGCACATGGAAAGCCAAGCAGGAGGCACAGAAATCCACAGATTACAGCACAAATAACTTCTTCCATACTTCAGACCAGTTCCACTTGTCATTTTAGAGGAAAAGACTATCTCAAATGAGCTTTCATCATCTGTAATGGATTATTTCTGACTGGTTGTCAGTCTGAAAATTAAAATGGCTGGTTGAGAAAGCACAACAGTTTGCTGCAGCAAGGGGAGATTTATCATTTGTTCTGACTAATGAAGACATCATCACCAATGTAAATCAAACAGGTTGGATATCATTAGCCATTGATATTTTCATTAAAAATCAAAATGCTTTCGTCCACAAAAGCAAAATCCAGCATATCAATTTGAGTGTATTTATTTTACTAATGGCAAAATTAAAATTATTTCGTTTTTGAGCTACAGGCCTGGATATAGATGAAATCAACACACTTTGTACAATTTATGATAAGATAGATAAAGATGAAAAATGAGAAGATAAAACAGTGATGCATTCATGAATGCTAAGTTATTCCAATATTTAAATTAATTATATGCTTAAAGAGTGATTGCCTCTTTTTATCTTCTACTAATTCACAACCAGAAAAGAGATCAAGAAACACAGCTGGGCATTTATCAATTCTATTCTTCCCTCTACAATTAGACTTTAATCTGCTTCAAAGGTCATTTGGGTTCAGTCCAGTGCAGTTGCCATGCTTAAAGCAGTGATTAAAGATAAAAGATATGAACATTACCTGTAGCAGCACTTTGGGGGAAATTTGGTCTCAGGAAGAAAAATGCTTTGCAGCAAGAGAAGTAAAGGATTTTATACAGTGGTAATACATAAAATTGGTTATAATTTATGTTGCTACAAACAGACAACTGGCTTTCTTTTTGTAAAGCAAAATCTGTGAAGTTTTTTAAAATATTTTACCTAACAGGAGTAGTCTTTAGAAGAATCAAGAACCAGAATTGTTTAATGTCATTAGCCCGCAGCTGGAATTCATCATAAATAACCCTCAATAATTAAAGCTGATGTAAGACTTGTATAATCAAGACCAAGACTTCAGTCACAAGTAGCAGGTTTTTAAATCCACATGTTTATTAAAAGATCCAAAGTCTTCTCAAAATGACAAACAGGAACATCAGTGAAAAGCAGCATGGTTTCTCCTTCCCTGCAGACAAAATGCCCTCTGTCAGTGGTAGCACAGATCAGTCTTTGCCTTGGGCTGGGCAGCAGGATCTGTTTGCCTTCCCCTGGAGCTGAAATGCAATCCAGAAAGGAGGGATCTGTAATCCTGCTACTGTGAAACATTAATACCTGCCAGGCCATGAGAAGCTATGGCTGCCTCAGACACCAAATTAGATCAATTGGCCATCTGCGGTGAACACATGGAAGAACATACAGAGAGTAGTGAGCAGCAATTAGTCTTCTGAGGGTTTCAGGAAGGAGATTAATCAGTTACACAGACATCTCATGTCTAACAGCACTGTAATTTGAAAAACTTTTACCTTTAATAATATTTAAAAGCCCTAAACAAATAAGAATACCCACCTAATGGGACAGCTATCTGTCTGGGCCAGCATATATAGGGAACAGAGCTTCAAACCTTGACCAGCTGCGCTTGACTGAGGGTGCTGGGAGACTTTGTTGCAGTTTTGTTCTTTTGTTTTGTTCCACAACAAGGTAGAGGCAAGCATCCTTTTAGTTTGTGCTATGGAGAAGCCTTATGAAGAGTCAGACTCAGAGCACACCTCTGAAGGTCAGAAGTTTGGACAGAACAGTGCAAAGGGTTCCTTCTCTGAGTCCAAACGAGCCTAAATGTTCTTGGGTGTGGTGATGATGTGCCATAGGGCACATTGCCTGTGTGTTGGGGCAGCTGTACCTGCCAAGGCAGAGGATGCAACTGGATGCAGTGCCCTCAAGGCTGAGGAAGCTAGTCGCACTTTAAAGTGAAGTATCTGTGCCCATAGACTTTGAACTATGTGAGACCACCATAAGTAAGCAGGGAGTGACAGTAGTAGGTGACTCCTTAGGTAGGGAACAAAAGCACTACCCCCAATTCAACTAATCTGCAAAGTTTGCTACTTGCTGAGAACCTGGATCTATATGTTGTGAGGGGACTAACAAAACCTACCTGACCCTCTGACTTGTACCCCCTAATAGTCTTGCCTGTGGACATGAATGATAATGCTGAGCAACCTGTAGAGTAACAAATGTGATGGTGGAGCTCTGGGGGATGACAGTCAGGGGCATGGAGCTTGTGAAGGTGATATTCTCCTCACTCATACCAGCATGGAGGGAGGAGAAAGACACTGATAATTCATGTCAGCCGTTGGTTGTGTAGCTGGAGTTGACAAGAAGGTTCATGTTTCTGTGGCCATTGGACTTTGCCTGAGGATCAACATGTGCTTGAGAAGGGGTTTAGGTCAGATGACCTTCAGAATTCTCTTCTAGCCTTATCCTGTCTGCAATTCTATGAAGTTACAAAGGTAACTACAGCATATATTAATCTTGTCCCAGGTGAAGGATGTTTGTTTTCTGCAATTTTTGGCTAAAGCTACTACTGGGAAAAAATGAGACCTAGAGTATGGTTCTGATACAACATATTGTCAGAGAAGTTTTGTAATTAAAATATGACAGAAACAAAAGAAAATAATTAAAACAAGTATACAACAGCAATTATGATCAAGACTGAACAGTTGGTCACACTTCAGTACCTGATGTGATAGATATCTCTTCAAGGCTTACACTATGGGAGATGAAAGAGCTAGGACTGTTTCTTCCTGCCCAGAGGCATTTTACTCAAGTCAACTCTGCCCAAGTTCCCCTCTTCACTTCTGGACGAGTTTTCTGCCATTCACAGGAGAACAGCTGAGCAGAAACTGGCAAAAGTCTGCCGCCTACCACCACTGTCCCCTTACAGATGAGCAACACATGCCTCCTACTTTACTGGCTTAGGGATGTGCCAGAGTTATTGGGTTACAGACATAAATGACAGCTGTGCACTTATACCTCAAGCAAGGAAGTGTAGGTGGGATAAATGACCCTTGTGTCTTCCAGGCTTGTTACTGCAAACAAAAAAGAAGTAAAATGAAACAGGCCTGTTAATTATCCTCTCTGACTGGTATCTATCAGGCACAACTCCTCAGAGATGGATAAAACTACACCATTATAAACTGTTAAACTTATGAGTATATATACTCATAAGCAAAGATTCTTCTCCCAGTAGTAAGAATTCAGCAGATTTTCTTTTATTTTCTTTTTTTTTTCTTTAATGAAAGTAAAAGCAAAAAGAGACCTCATCTCTTCAAATTTAGGGCTATCCATTTATTTTGATTCCAGTAAAAACTTGGGACCATTTCTATCTTATTTTAGAATAGAAGAATCAGTCTTGATATGGTTTCTGAATGACCTGGTAGAAAATAGTGAAACACATCAAGATGTCAATTTATACTCAGACTTTAGCTAAATATAAATATTGAACTTTATGTCTTATTGCCACTTATTAATTGCCACATAAATTAGAAACTGTTAGTCAGTAGCAAACCATTTGCTTTACGGGACCTGTGCTTTTTCTATCAAAGAGTTGTGTGCTTCTTTTTTTCCCCTACTTTGGTTAAAATATATATCTCCCTTTGGAATTGTTAGATTAATTTGATTTGGTTTATAGTTTGGATACAAATGACTCACAGTCCATAGGGTCTAGCTTTTCCTTTTATAAATAATTTCCTTCTTATGGTGCAATTAGGATGCTGTGTGTATTTGCAATGCACCTTAGAGGTAAGCATGACTAATAGGAGGTATTAAAAGTTATTTCACTTTTCCTTCCCTGACAGAAGCAGAACTTTGAGAATCTAGAATGAGGATTATATATGTTTCTGAATATACTCAATTCACATTTTCTACTGTGAAACTATAGCATACCATAGTTTTTATGTTGGTCCTTTATTCCACTGCTGCATATGTACTTAATGTTTAGTTCTGTCAAGGACTGATCTATTTACCTATGCAAGCCCAGATCAATACCTGTATTTTGTAATGAATCTGAAGTTATTTCTGTGAATGATAACAGGTGCATACAAAATTCATACAGATATTTACAGTGCATCCAGCTCACTACAAAGGCTAAATTCACAGCAAATTATAAGAACAGAAGAGTGCTTGTAAAGTATAAAAACTGCATAAAAGATTATGAGATGCTTTGGACATTTTTCGTTTGGTTTTGGTTTTGTTGTTGTTGCTTTGTTTGTTTGGGGTTTTTTTGTTTGTTGTTTGTTTGGGGGTTTTTTTGTTTGTTTTAAAGTGGCAATTACAGCGATATCAAATCTAAAAGATATTTTTATTCTTCTGCCTATATGGAAGATGTATAACTGGGATACTGGCAAGGTACATGTAAACCATTTCACCAATTTATTTTTTATGTCAAGTCAGAAAAAAGTTATCCATCTCTTTTATATGAAAGAATATGCACACACACAAACAAGATCCCTTATGAAACAGATCCATATGAAAATATTTGCACCAGGTTTTAAATAGCAAAGTCTGCAGAAGAATATAATTCCAGAGAAAAAAAGATAATTTGTTACTGTATCGAATTATCACTAATTCTTTGGTAAAATCTGCAAACCATTTCCTTCACTGCTATGTTATAGTGCACTTGCTAATGTGAGGTCTTATACCGAAAAATATTCCCATGGTCATTCAGAAACTTCTGGCTTCTCTCCTCTTTCTTAGACAAATTGCAGTCACAAAACAGCAGAAGAAAATCATTATCTTATGACAAAGGTAATCAATCACACATCATACATATCAAATACATGCAGTTTTTCATTACTCTGAAATTACCTGAACAATTTTAAATAATGAAGAAAAAATTCATTTTAATCCCTGTGCATGCTGTTAACAGCATGCAAACAGAAATAGGAGCTGCAACCAATGAATACATCATTTGCAGTAACATGTTCAGCTTGTATATATTTAGAAATGCATCAGCTGAAGAAACCAGGAAATCCCAAGTCTGATATTATGAAATAAAGTCATCATTAATATTCAATTTACTAAGGAAAGTAAAGCCTGTCAGTATTATTTGCTACATTAAATGAATCTAAATTCATCTCATGAAAAATCAGAAAAGCACAAGTGCGGATGTTTGTGTGCTTCCATTAAAATTGTGTTTTCACCTTATACTCCAGCTTAGCACAAGGGAGTGAACATGCAAAAGAAATGTAACTGGCTTGGGATCAGACACGTTTCAGTACATGAGGAGGGAAGCACATAGTAGTGGTGTGCCACCTTGCTAGCTCTTGAACTATTAGGGATCCCTTACTTCATCCAGGGAAGTCCTCTAAGTTCCTAAGGCTTTTATGATTTTTATTAGACATTATTGTTTGCTAAATAGCCCAATTTATAAATTAGGCTTTCTGAACTTGCAGACTTTTAACATGAACTCTATTCCACTCTAGGCCCATATTAAATAAAAGTGTCTATCAGTCATTAGTGCCTATAAGATTCTGTTGCTATCCAAACTCATCAGTATCAGATGCAGAGAACACAAGGCCATGAGCTGTGTCGTTGAATTTCCCTATTGGTCTTCAGTTAATTTTATTCATCTGTCTCAATCACCATTAGTCTATTTAGAAGGTGAGAACAATGTTGCCTATGGCAGGATTGCTGTGAGGCCATAGGATATTTTTTTTATGAGCAGCTTTTTAGCTGTGGAACTTGGGACCCTTGAGCTCTCATTTGCACTCTTCAATATCAAACAGCAAGCAGGTCCAGCCACATTTGGCAAATGCTGTCTTGAAATCTTAGCTCAGTAGGGAATTCAAAGCCTTGGGAGAGTCCACTGTTAACCTTCAAAGTGAATATTTTATTACTCTGGCTTGGCTGGCTCGTCATCATGGGTAGTCTGATTCCATCCTTTGAGCAACTGCCGAAGCTCAACAAAAAGAAATGCCCCTATGTTTTTACTGTCCTCATGTACTTTGAGAATGCATATCCTTATGCTACATTTTCTTATTCTATTCTTCTCAGTGGCTGTTTTATCATTTATATATACATACAGATATATATATATTTACTCATGCTGTGTAGGCATGTTCCTTACTGCATTACCAGAGGCTTAGGGTTTCTGTGAATAGCTTCCAATTTCTTTAATTATCTAGTTTATATTTTCCCTGCATAAATTCAGATAGAAAACTCATGGAGAAAGAATGCCTGAGGACCCAAACAAGAGCTTTACAATGTGGAGAGGACCTGAAAAAGAAAGACTGATTAACAGAGGATGCACACTTTGCTAACAAACTCATTTCAGTAGTAAGGCTGAAGACATACTGCCTGGAACTGAGAAAGTAAAATATTATTATTATTTTTAAGATTTTTTGTTTGGTTTTATTATTATTTTATTAAAAACAAATTATCCATCAGATTGAAAAACAAATTGAAAATCATCATTCTACTGAAGAACTGTGGCAAACAAGTATCTGCTGAAAACAAGCATAATTTGACAGAATTTTTTAAGAAGAATGTGCTCATTCTCTTCATTAGAAAATTATATGTTCAAGTGACATATATATAGTTTTTTACTTAAAACAAAACAAAATCCCAACAAACAAACAAACAAACAAACAAAAATAAAACAAAACAAAAACACACAAAAAAACCCCCAACCAAACAAACAAAAAGAAAGCTAAGTTCTACATGCACATATGTGGACAGCTATGTGCATTATTCTTATGGCTCAAAATAGAGAGGAAAGCATGCAGCCATCAAGTCATGGTACACAGATACACACCTACCATATGAAAGGTAATCTTTTACTTCAATTTCACAGTGCTATGTCTTGTCTCCTACACATTTTTATTAAGTTCTCCAGAGAAGTTATTGGCTTTAGTTTATGGCAGTGAACATGTTCTCAGAGCTTAATAAGTAGTCAGGGATGCTGTGCAGATTTGTGGCTCACAGTGAGAGGGCAGCTCAGAAGGGAAGTGTGTAGAGAGATGTGTAAAAGCTGTTCAGACACTGAAAAGTCTATGGACTGGGGGTGCGTGAAGAGGTTGTGTACTTAGTTTATGTTTGAGGGCCCTGCCTCAGCTCGTGTTGCAGGTGTGGCTGCAGTGCCATGTTTGTGTCATTCGGTGGCAGAAAGGAAAAGGCGAGGTCTTCCCCTGGTGCTCTGACCCACGTGGGCTCCCAGGATTGCTCAAAAACCTGGCATTATTGCTTTTCTGTTTGCTGTTTATTTCTTTAATGTTAATCTGAAATGGGCGGTGGGCGTTGGCCGAGTGGTGTAAGTCGCCGCCTGTGGAGCCGGCTCCTCCTCTGAGGACGCCAGCTCAAATCCCGAGGAACTCGCTGTCACCGTCCGAGCGTGCTTGGCCGTCGCAAGATGAACCTCAGGAGTGAAGGGGGTGGGGCCAGTTCCACGCACACTGTGCCTCACCTAAAAAATCCATTGCACAGGCTTATCCCAAAATCTTCATTCTCGAAGTCTAGCCAACAACTTATGTTTGAGGGAATGCAAAACTGAAGAAAACACCACAGATTTCTTCATGTGCTGAGAAATGCTGAAATGTTGAACTGGAGAATCAATGGCCTAGAAATTAGAGGAAGATAATGATTTTTTGTTTTTATTTTTTTTTTTTTAATTTAACTATAGTATTTATGGAGCTGTTAATGTTGTGCCAAAATTTTAAGCAAAACTTGTATTTTTTGGCAGGCCTTTCCCATGTTGTTTCAGCACGGACACCAGCAGTCGAATCAGAAGCTTTTTGTGAGCTTCCAGGTTGAAGGATAACTATAAATATAATAATCTTTCCTTTGTAAACAAAATCACTTCTCATGCTCATTTCTCTATTTTCTGTGGGGAAATAGCCTCCCTTTACCTGTCTTTAGTGGACAGTACACAAAAGTCTTTCATGGGAAGCAGTGGCAACACCATGACAACCGTACTGCACATTTAGATAAGCTTGTGTATCAGAAACACAAAGCCAGAGGAGATTTGAACCGCACCTGTATTGATCTTGAAGGCACCTGTAGTCCAGTACACACACCAGGCTTCCTAGTGGAAAACTGTTAAGAAACAGCAGTGAAGTGAAACAAATTTTGTTCAACTGATTTTTCAGAAAAGGAAGACAAACTGCAACATAGAACAAAAAAAATACATCTGGAGAAGAAAATTTGAAACAGACACAAAAATGTTATATTTGTTTTCGTGTTTTTGTCTTATTCCAACTCAAGCTCTGTCATTCAGTTTGGCAGCTGTACTCCAATAAAAACTTAATACCTCTTTTTAGGCCTCATACCTTAACTCGAACTAAGACCCTCATCCACAAAATTAGTGACGAAAACCTGACAAAAGGCATCAAGAGGTCATGCTGGGATTCAATGTGCTGTTACTTTATTATGATAATATAATAAATCGAGGAAGTATGATCATAAGCAGGAATCAGTACTGTGAAATCAAAGATCGTACTACAATTTCTCAACCATGTTCTCCTTTTGCACATGCACCAGTAACAGGTCATGCTTTGCAATGCAGGGTTTTATGATTACAGGGTGGGGAGAAAGCTCAACAGCAGCAAGAAATTATGAAGTGGCTTTGGTAGCAATTCTCTGAAATTTACTGCTGATATCATTGTCTGACACTGCCTCAAATCCTGTTAGTCACCAAGCCTCAGAACTGAAGATTTAACAAAGTGGTCAGTGTAGAAACATCATTAGTTATATGGACAGCTAAACAGATGTATTAAAAGGGAGCTCTTACGTTAGATTCTGTTGCAGTAGTTTTTCTGGTTTGTTACTGGTCTAGGAAGCAGGATGGGTTGTGCTCTGAGAAGAGTAATTTAGGATGTTAAAGCTTCACAGCCCATTTGAACACAAGCATTATAAATTTCATGAGATTTTTATAGTTCTATGATGTGCAACTCTCAGCTGGGATTAAATCACTCCACTTCCTTAGTGCTTTTTGCAGACAGCATGCCTTTTCTTTGGCTCATTCAACACACAACCTCAGTGCTTATAAACTCTCTACAATAACACAGGTTATTTTTCAGAGTCCCTTCAAGCTCAATACAGTATCTTAGCCATACCTACACCTTAGATTTGGTGTGTTCAGCAAGAAATGAAATAGAGATTTCTGGGAAATATGGTGGTTATGGCAATATTTAAAAATTAGTTTGCAGGTGTGAGATTGATGTTTTTCTTGCCAATTAGAGTCTTGTTTTATATTTGAAGAATAAATATCCTTTTTGTTATCAGGCGATTTGTACCTTATCATACAGATCCAATGTTCTGAGAGTACACAGTTGTCCAAGCTGGATGATAAACATCCATTTTGGATGCAACACTGCCTGATAAGAAACCTGCAAAGTCTCTCTCTGTTCTTTCAGAAACAGTAAAAGTAACAGCAACCAAAAAGATTCTTCTAAGACATGGAACGCCCTGATGTGCCATGTGAAGGTCCAGCATGATGCCTTTTTTAATGAACCTTTTCCCCACACCCCTCTCACAGGGAGGAACATATGCCTAGGGTAGATTGTTGTTCAGTGTTAGTGGATTTTGTTTTCAGCTCTTTGTGTTTTCCTATTAGTCTCTCTTAGTGATGACTGCAGGTGCTGTGCTCGTTCATTTTAGCTCTCCATGCATTTAGCTGCAAGCATGAGAATCTTGATCGAGATGCATTTGTCCCTGTAGCACATTAACAAAAGTGATAACTGGTGGTCTAGCTTATTTCTTTTTTTTTTTTTTTTCCCAGTAGGGACAGTGAAAAAGGGGATGACACAAGTGAAGAGTGAGAAAATAAATTTTAAAAAAAACCAAACAAACAAACAAACAAACCCACCAAAACCAAACCAAACCAAAAAAAAAAAAAAAAAAAGGAAAGAGAGTTTACCAATCTTTCTCATAATCTGAGTGATGTCAAAACAAATATACGGTAAGTGAAGATCTTTTGTCGTCTCTCTCCAGCTCTAGTGATGTTCTATTCTGCCTTAGTACTGTGGCAGTGGGACCACACTCCCAATGGCCCTACATATGCAAGAACACATGCCTGTGAACTTCAGTTGTCCTGTGAACAACACACATTTGTTCTGTGATGCAGTGAGAGTGTGCATCAGCATCTGAATAGAGTAAAATCCACATCTTTGTCACATAACATCTTGTGTTTCTGCCCATTAGATATTTTTTGAAGTGTTTTCCTTTCACCCATCCATCTAACTCTGCTTCTTTGTTATGCACTCTAATTTTCATCATGATGTTCAGCACTCTGAAACCTGGTAACAAGGCTCTTGGTACCAATGACTGCCAAACAGGAATATCCCTGTGAACCCTGGAAAATTTTGGAACACAGAAGTTTCTTTGCTTTGTCAGACTCAAATTACAGCTAATTTGGTGACCAGGAGAGATGCTTTGAGATGCAGTGAAAAGCACTGTCTTATGCCCATTTATATCCTGAAGCCTGAAGTTAAATAGAGAGAGCTTGGCTTCAGAAAAGACAAAATAGATTTTGACTGCAGTGGACTGGAAATGAAATAGTAAAAGCTCTGGCACATCTTACCTGGTTTATCTTGTATGTCACTTTCTCATAGCATTTAATACCATTGATTGATTATTTTCACTAAAATTGTGTCAGAAGCATATTTAGAGTGCTGATATCTGTAAATGAAATTCATGTCTCAGTTATGTGCCACAGTTTGCACTAAGGATAGCAACACTGAGGTCATTGTTACTTCATCTATTTGCCATTAAAATAATTATGTCCTCCTACCAGATACATTCAAATTTCAGGTTTCAGAAGGTGAAAAACTGGCACCCAGGATGTGACCAAATCAAGAACAACAGAATCACCACCTATTTCTTTAATCCATCTCTCCTATTATTCTGATTTTAAGTGTTTCTACTCTGACAGTTACTGATTTGTGTAACTAGTTTCTGAACTTCTAAGTTTATCTTCTAGATCATATTTTTCATTATTGTATTAACTAGTTTCACTGGGAAATACTGAATATTTGAAGCTATATTTCAGACCATGGCTCTGTCTGTTTTGGTTAAATTTTTATTCTTTTGTAAACACATTCATTCCATTTGCATTTTAATGACAGATTTTGAAAAATTCTTAAAAACCAGGATCATATTAAGGATACATATAAAAGTAGCTATCTTGTGCTTTTTTTCCCTTTGGTGGAAGGCACTTCTGATACCTGAAACATATTTGGTGCCCTTACCTGACCTGAATACTGGAAAATCTGTGCTTTGCCTTCATATTTCACTTTCTCCAGTTAGTCATTTTCTTCAGACTCTCACTATCTCTGATATGAAATGCTGTGCACTGATAGGTATTGACAGTTCCTGATTAAAATTCATTTCACATCACGTACTATTGCTTCAAAGGAATAAATGTCTTTTTTTTGAAAGAAAATCCAAGTTTTCTTTGAGGTGTTGAGCATGAAAACTCTAGCTTTGTTTGATAAGCAACATCTGATGATTCCTGCTTTTTCAACTCAACGACTGCTCACTATTCAAAATCCATAAAAGCTGGATTTTGTTTTTGTTATCTCCAGGTGCTGCTGACAGGTAACTAACTGCTATTTGGAAAGGGGCACTTATCCTTACCACTTTCATAAGGCAAAAAAAAATAGAAAGGTACCACATTTCGAGGGATAGAATCTGTTTTCTTGCTAGCTCAGTATTTTTTGTCTCATGGGAAGTTGCTTCATTTCAATGTAACTTTCTTCTGGTTTTGGTGATTTACAACCTAGTAGTTAAATCCTTTTCCATTTTCACTCTGTTTGCCAGTTGTGTATAAGCTCCTGGTAACTTTTGCTTCTTTTTTCTGATTCTGAACAAGTCCAAGTCAATTTTGCATTACAGGCGTATGGAACCTAAATGAAAATAGAAGACAGTAAAAAAATCTTGCCCTCTGAAACTGAACTGAACCAAGTAAATCAAAGTAGAACACTTCTCTTGTATTTGTTTCATAATCTTAAACAGTTTTTATTGACTTCCAAGCACCAAGGTTCATCAATGAATCCTGGATTTAGTCACCAGAGTCATGTGGAAAATAAAAGTGCAAATCCTAGGGTCTTACCTCTTCTTTTGACTTTCTGATTTCTCTGCACTCTATTATGGATTGCCAACATCTAGTACAAAATGCCTCTGATAGACAAGACAAGAAACTCCTTTCTAAAAGTGGTAGTGTACTCAGGAAAGATGTGAGGCCTGTATTTGCCAGGGAAAAGTAACATATTATAAAAAGTTACATTACCTGTATTTCTTTGGCCAGACTCCAAACACTTTGCGAATTCTTTGAAAATACGAGCAATAGAAGATAGCCTCATAGTTCAGACGTGCTTTCAGCAAAAAGTGCTTAACACTGCCAGTCTTCCTTGCACAGAGCCAATCAAGGCAATTTATGTTGGCATAATTTTTCACATGGCACAAACAGACCTTCCACTATGATCCTCCAGCTTGTTGCAGGCTCTTACCAGTACAAATGCTGCCTCCTCTTTCCACACTGCCCAGTAAAGTTGCAGGTTCTAGAAAGTGGCTTTTCCACATTAAGAGCAATTGGCCTCAGCTTGCATCCATCCTTAGCCTATGTCAGCTCTTAAATCTCTTTGCCAATTGGCTCATGGTCACTGGCAAGATTGTAAGGGGCTAAGAAAGACAGTCCCAGTTGAACTCAGCAGTAAGGAATATGATGAGCTACCAGCAGGATATGAACAGGACTACAATTAACATGAAATTGAGGGCAAGAAGGACAAGTCACTTTGGCAGAGGTGAATGAGTTTAGGAAAAATAAACATCCAGGTTGTTTATCTCAGAGGTAGCTAAGTCTTAGGCACAATGCTCAGATGAGACTAACAGTTGATTTTATGTAGTCAATGAAGAAGTACTTAGTGGTTTGTGTAACTTTCAGTGACACTACAAGATGGCATAAGACAAACTTTCTTTTGAGAAGAACATGCTCCATCAATGAGACTAAGCAGTATGGATAAGCAATTGAATGTGCAAAATCCAGGATTTTAAAACAGGGATAGAAGAAGAACAGAAAGATGAGGGCACCAGTATGCCAGATACACACCTTTTATTGCTGCATATGGGAGTGGGTTGGGTGTTGTGCTGCAGTGGAGACTGGGTAGCAGTCACTTAACAGCTCCAACATGCAGAACAGTCTTGGATACAACCTCCCAGTAGAGCAATTGACTATGCACCTACCTGTCTTCCTTCCCTCTCAAGAGATGCGGAAGATTGTGTGTCTTTGTTTTCTTTGTGTTTTAGTTTTAGGACCTGGTGGAATTTTTCTTTCCCCTACCAACACAAATTGGGAGATAATCACCTATAAAGTTCCCACCACCAGATACCAAAGGAAGAGATGGTGGGTTAAGGTGGGTTGCCTAGATACCTTAATGACTGGGGTGGGTGTGGTGAGGGGAAGGGAAAGGACGCTTGGTTTTCAGTTGGCAGGGAAGGAGAAACAGCTGTGGGGGAGAGAGAGAAGACTTTTTCGGAAAGCCTCTGCCCCTGCAAGCTGGCTTCCTTTCTTCTCCCTCTCTAACCCCTGGATTTTCGAGTTCCCGGTGCTTCAGAGAGAGAGACAGAGAAAGAGCCATTTCGCTAGCCGGGGTTTTGCTGCAGTTTTCCTGTCAGAACCAATGGCTGCCATCCAGAGGGCGGGGAGCCCTTCTCCATCCCCAGCTCCCCAGCCCAGCATACCATCCCTCCTCCAGCCAAGGACTAGGAGAGAGTCTACACTGCCCACGGACAGGGTCCCAGCTGATTCTTCTCTGAGTAGCAGTGCCTCACTGATTCCACACCACCCATCCCAGAGAGACACGCCAAACCGCTCTACCCCAGGGCTGCCCCGCATTGGCTGACAAATAACATCGCCACCTGCTGTCCGTAAATATTACTACACCCAACAGTGGCAGAGACTGCATAGTGTTCAGAGGGCTTAATTACAAATTGGTCATTTAGTTCTGGTTTCTTTGTTTCTCTTGAATATATATATATACACACACATATATATTGTAGTTGAGAATTGCTATCCTTTCTGTTATCATATTTCAATTAAAGTTTGTTCTAAATTTAAAGGAGATTTGTCTCCTTTTCTGGTTTCCAGTCTAATAAATTTCTTAATTTCCTCTAAATTAAGACACTTTGATCTAATTTTATTTCCTCAGTATTTCATTAGGTTTGATATCTGTCACTGCATCCTCTTTCTTTTTGGTTATATCTTTCTCAAGTGGAGTGGAAATGCTGAGTTCAGTGTGGGCATTACTCAGTTCACTTATTCTTCCCAAATTTACTTGAACATAGTAGACAAACAAAAGAAAATAACATACAGAGGAAATAAATTATTTCTGTTTTGAAGGAATTTAAAGAACTTAAAAATTAAATTATATACTTGTACCTAGGCAGGTTACATGATGCCATGAGATATGCCACAGGACCAGGTAACCATTATGACCACCTTGAATTTGTGTTGTTAATGGACACACATATTCTATTATTCTGTTAACAGCTCATTAACATCTAAGGCAGCAAAGGTGTTGAATCTGCTTAATGCTTTTTAACTAGGCTATCTAAAACATAAGCCTTGCAATGACATTCACCTTCATGACACCGTCATCCACCCTACAACTCCCTGACTTTACAGAGGCAGGCAATTTAAAAGCCCAGTTTTGACAGACAGTCAGCTTTCACTTTTTGTCCTGGAAAGATTGGGATTGACATTCCTGTGGTTTGGTTTTGAAAATAACATAGATTAACTAGTAGAGATGTAGCCAGAGAGTATCATAATCACCCCATCATAATTACTGAGAAAATGCTGCAATCCTGCTGGTTCGCTTACTAACAGCCCATTTCTCCAGCACAGGCATAACTGACAATGACCCATAAGCCATGCCTGTTTTATTCAACACAAAACAACATGGCAGAAAGCAATAGAATGATAATAATGCCTGCATCTTAACTGCATATCCTAGTGCAATTACTACAAAAGGTGGGAAAACTTGCTAAATTTGAAATATTTGGAAACACAGATCTTTAACAAACCAAGAATGGCTTTTTTTCAAACTATTTGCTATTCACATACATTTGTCTCCACTTGAATCACGTTTCCAGATTAGAGCTTATTAATTATCCCCTAGTGCTACAGTTATGAGTGATGGGTTTTGTTTATATGGATGGCAAACTTGGCAACTATCCCTCCTGCCTTTCCCATCACTGCACCTCATTTTATTTTCTCACTATTCTGTAGAAGCCCTTTAGAGTGTCTTGTAGACAAAAGACTCATTAACCTCTTGCAAGAGGAGATAAAAATCTTTCCTACCACTTCTGCTTCCTCTTGATCCTAGTAGCTCTACTTGTCAGGATCAGATTTCCTACCAGAAATATCAAAGTGATAATAAAGGGGTGTATTCAGAGAACAGTGATAGGAATGGCAAAGCATGTGAAAAAGGGACCAAGAGGGAAAAGACAGAATAGTAAGGGTTTAAGATCTGGCAGCTGACCAGATTCTGCTGATAACTGACAGATACTCTACTAATCAGCAGCTGGGATAAGTCATTCACGGTAGCTTTGTTTCTCTCATTTTGTTTGCCAGAGTAACCACATTAACACGGGTCAATAGTTACAGCACCTATAATGTCTAGCACATAAACCATCATCTAACTGCCTGACTTGCTTATTACCATCTGTCACTCGAAAAGCTCTTATTTGAACTTGGCTGCTGTCAGTTCCTCACAAAGGCTTATTTCTATAATTAGATTTTTAAATAGCATGAAAAAATAAGATTCTTGCAGGATTTTTTAGCTCACTGATGATTCATAAGAGGATAGTACTATTTTTGTATATTAAATACAATCCCCTAAATGAGTAAAACCAAAGTTAAGACCAGAAAATAATTTATGATAATAGCTTTCCATAAAATGCTGATCACTCTGGTTATAAACAAACAAAAATTTTTAAAAAAGGCAAATCAAATAAATAACAGCATGTATTTAAAAATGTTTGCAGAATTATGGAACTCTGAAAAATGATAGGGTATTCTGCTACTAGGTATAAAAAATCCCAGATGTTTGATATTGTGAGGGAAATATATTAGGTTTACATTTTATAATTTCAAATCCTGTTGTCAACAGGTAACTTATGCTACTTTATATTCCATTCATCATGGCCTACTATAACTCCTTCTGGCATGACCAAGTAAAATATATCCCTCTGTGCTGACACTACTTATTGTTTTTTGTCTCCTATAAATGATTTGTGGCTGTGTTTTGAATTTTCGTAAATGTATTTCCAGAAGCTTTAAAAAGAAACAGTACATTCAGCAAAGCAGACATACCAGTATTTTAAGAAACAGGAGAAAACATTTGGTTCACTGTCTGACCCTGCTTAATTTTCTTCCTGCTACTACTTGCCAGAGTCCCCCTGGCCCCTCTTTTCTGTTTAGGCTCATCAAGTAGTCATGGAATCTATTAAACTACTTGCTTTAGGCTGTTTGAGCACACAAATGCTGCTCATTCCAGCACATATGTCATATATTGAAAAAAATCACAAATCAGTATAAATAAAATGTTGGTTAGGCACATCTATGTGGAAGAAGGAAATACCACACATGATGGAAACAACCATGAACGTGAAAGGGGCTCTCTTTCATCTTGGTAACTTACGCTACCTAAAAGAGTCCACTGGTAGTTTTTAGTCACAACCATTTTCAAACACCTTTTTGACTACTAAGGCCTTCATCCTGAATTGCAGAACCCTGCTTGGGTTTAACAAGTCTGGCAGATAGAGCATATGTCTACTAACCAAGAAGACCCACAGGATTTGAAGCACAGAAATCTTATTTGTTGGGACTTTTTACCATGACTTTTGACACTAAAGTACTTTTTAAAGGCATATTTGGTCAAATACTGTAATTTCACAGAATCATAGAATCACAGAACCACAGAATGTTTGAGAACATCAGGGTCCTCTGGAGGTCATCTGGTCCACTCAACGTAGAGCTAGTTGCACAGGACCATGTCCTAGGGGCTTTTGATTATCTCAAAGCATGAAGATTCCATAACCTCTCTGGAAATCTTGGGCCAACGCTCACAAGACAAAATGTGTTTTGAGATGTATGGAGGAAATATCCCATGTTTCAGTTTGTACCTATCGCCTTGCTCTCTCACTGAGCACCATTGTAAAGAGCCCGGTTTTATCCTCTTTACACCTTACTTTCATACCCTTGTGCATATGGATGAGATCCCCATGTACCTTCTTTTTCCAGTTCTGACATATTCAGCCTCTCCTCATATGTGAAAGATACTTCAGCCCCTTGTCATCTCTGTAGTCCTTCACCTTGGTGAAGCCATGCTGACTCCTGATGATTTTCTTGTACTGCAAGTGCCTGAAAGAGGTTTCCAGGATTAGCAGCTATGTTCCCTTCCCAGAGATCAAGGTGAGGGTTGACCTGTCTATAGTTCTCTGAATCATACTTACCTTTCTTGAAGATGGGTATGACATTATGACATTTGCTTTCCTTCAGTCTTTGGATATTTCTCCCAAGTTGCTGGAGTAAATAAAAAATTAGCAGGAGCAGCCCTACAATGACTTCTGCCAGCTCCCTCACACTCATGAGGGCCCATGTACTTACATATGCCTGGTTTGCTGAAGTATTTTCTAATCTGATTCTCTTTCACCTAGGGTACTTCTTCCTTGCTTCAGGGGACCTGGGGCTCCGAAAGGCCAGTCTTTCTAGTAAAGGCTGAGGCAAAGAAGACGTTCAGTACCTCAGACTCTTCCATGTCCCGTGTAACCAAGTCCACAGTCTCATTGAGCAGTAGGCCCACATATCCCGCCGTCCTACTTTTTCCACCTGTGGACTTAAAAAGGTACTTGTTGTCTTTGATGTCCTTGGCCAAGTTCAATTCTTTCTGAGCTTTAACTTTCCCAACTCTATCCCAGGATGCATAGACAGTGTTTTAATATTCCTTGTAGGTTACTAATTCTTGCTTACACTCTTTTTGCATATTTTGTTTTCGTTTTGGTGTGGGTTTTTTATTTGTTTCTTGGGAGTTTTTTCATTTGAGTTTGGCTAGGAGCTGCTTGTTCTTCCATGCAGGCCTCCCATCTTTTACACTTTCTGTGATGGAAATGAAGCATAATATCCATTATGCACTGCCAGTAATAAAAAACTTTTTCTGAACTTTTCCATGCCAAAATTTTAGGTCACAAAGAAAATTTCTTCAGTTATAACACTAGTTTTAGTTTCCTTCATTTCAATACATGACATTGTGGAGACTGGACAATTGGTTGGTTTAAGCATGATTACTACTTACATAATTAGACTAATATTTCAGACTAATTTTTCAGAGTTCACAGCAGGTTTCAATACCTAATTGAAAAAAGGATAAAAAGTAGTACATCTACAACTGAGAAATTCAAGCAACTATTTTGCCAACAACATTACAGACATTATCAGTGTCATGACCTTTGGCCTTTCATACTTTCAAGAGTTGTCCCTAGGGAAATCATCTGCTAAAATGTTATTCTGTTGCTTCTCTGATCTTCTACACATGTACCACATTATTATTACAACCACATGCTTCCCTTTTCACGCTGTCATTCTGACAATGAGGCCAATGGGCAATTCATTTCCAGACCAGATAGCTGGAACAAAGTGGATACTGGTAAATGAAATGAGATTGAAAATGGATATTTTTAAAATTCCAGTAAGATTTCTTTTGAGCAAGAGACTCAGCTTTCTATTTATATACTGTGCTACATAATAGTTGTGCAACACATATATACCAAAGGTTCAGCAATAACGCATGGAATGGTCACGGTCCTGGCATTTGTTTCAAGCTTTTCACAGCTTATTCTTAAAACACAAATTTCCTTCTTAACAGCCTCTGAGCAGATTTATCTCTTGAGTTTCTCTAACCCACATCATAGCTCTTCCATTTATCTGACATTTGTTTCATCTCCAAAACTTAGTCTGACTGTCACTATCTCAATGTGACTTAAAAACCATAATAATAATAATAATAATGATATTAGTAAACATAATAGCAATGAGCTTTAGCACAGTGATTGTTAGAAAATAAAGACTTGCTGACAATCAGATGCGGTGGTTTTAATTTGTGCATAGAGTGGACAATATTTCCATCGGAGCCTTCTTGTGATAACTCCATGTATGGAAACATGTTTTGACCCTTTCAAAGGGAAAGGTATAACTCCATGGAAGTACCTCCCAAAATTAGTTCACTCTTTCAGTTTCCTGTGTGTCCATGAATTGCATCAACCAGCAAGTGTGCTGTAGTAAAGCATGACAATTTTTGCAAAATACCTCAGTATTTTAACCTGGTTTGATCTTTTTTTTACCTCATCTCATTTGAGACGCTAAGTATTTTGATGTTTCATTGTTCAACAGAGGTCTCTGTCAGAAGTCTTCCAGATACTTGAAACTCCAGCACAACAGTCTGAAGATATATTTAATAGCATAATCAAATTATATAGTTAGCTTTAAGTATATACACTCTGGTTTGGAGTTCTAAGCCCATAAACCTAAGGGATGTTTGGCACTCCAAATTGTTCAGACATTTCTGGTAACTAGCAAAGCAGTGATTTTTAACAGGAATCCCAGAATCAACCTACATTGAAAAAGCTTGTTTTAAAACTGTCGTTACAGAGGAAAAATATTGAAATAAAGCTCATGTTTTGATTTTCTAAAGTGACACAAACATTTAAAGTACCTCTTATGCCTTTTTTCCCCTCTAATATAGAAACTAACGTGTTTTGTAAGTCATAACTAAAACAATCTTTCAAGGCCTTTAGTTCTGTGATCAGTAATGAAGAGAAAAGACTTCTTAAGAATAAGAATGGAGGATTAAAGGGCAGCAGATCACAGAGTTCAAATTATATATATCCCAGGCAAGAAAGAGGTGCTGCAGAAGAATGTCAAGAATGCTGAGCTTTTGTTTTGCATTCAAAGGAACATTTCAAATTAATGTACCTCTAACAAAGTTGAATAACATATTAAATTATTTAGGATGCAATCTTAAATTTTGGGACCTGAACATACAAACTGACATTTCAGCACTTTAGACAATTACTCTAATCTTCTTTTTAGGCAAAGTGATAAGAAATATTGATAAAGAGTAAAAATATATATCCAGAAGAAAAGGTGTCACAAATCTGCAAACCAGAAAATTTAGACAACAATTTGGGGGGCGTGGAAATCTTTTTCCTGAGTGCTCTGAAACTCTAAGATAAGTAAGATAAATTAAAACATATTGTGTTGGGTTCTGCTTGGCTCCCCGCCAAACGCAGCTGTGAGCTGGTCAACTCTCCACTCCCCTCCTGATAAAGAAAAGAAAACTAGCAAAAGGAAAAAATTAGTAAAGGAATATACATATATTTCTAGATATTTCATGTATATACAACTAAATACTATGTACATATAATACAAGGATTCCAAACAAATCCCAAACACCGCCCCAAAAGGGGAAAGGGGAAAAGGGGAAGGGAAAAAGGACCAAAAAGGGTAAAAACAAAACAATCTCACACAATCAAATCCCAGGAATTAATTCAGTAGAACAATTAACACAGTAAGATCTCACCAACTTCCCTTAGCAGAAGTGAGTGCCTTCCCCCCTCTGTCGACAAAGACAACAGCTCTCAGCCAGGCATGAGCTCAGAGAGATAAGCTGAGGCCCAAACACCAAGAGCTGCCACATCCGAGTCAACCTCACAAGGGAGAGAAGAGGAAGGTGAGAAAGAGAGGAAATTCCCTCTTGCCTTTATACACCTGCTTACATAAGGGAATGATATGGAATACGCCTTAGTTATGTCCCCAGTTTCTCGGGAAGGCCTACAGACAAACTACTACACATACGCACATAAAAAGACTTTAAATGCTTGCCCCAAACTTCAGTAACCATTTATTGCTTTTTTTCACTGATAATATTAGAATTAAAAACTGGACTGGGAATTAAATAGAAAAAGGTTCATATAAAAGCAAAATATACCTCAAAACTAAGAGTTTTAAGGTGTTAGCAATGACAGATAGAAACATTCATTAAAGTAGAAATTAAAATTAAAAATAAATCTTTTACTGCCCATAAGTCAACTTTTACCTTGAAATATAAGAAAATCACTAGCCACAAAGCTCAGGACATAATAGGAAATCTTGGCCCAAAAACATTTATATTATAAGGAGGAAAATTACTGACAAATTTGAGAATCTAATCATTTGGCATTTCAGGAAAGAACAGAATTATGTTGTGGCAACACTGGCAAGGATTCAGTATGTGCCACATCCATAGAAACAGCAAGTATTCACAGAAATTGAAAAATTATTAATCAGGGACTTCCTTTTGAAACTGGAAAAAAGGGTGTCATAGAAACTATAAATTCATAAGCTAAATGTCTATGTTCTGAAGAAAATGGACTGAGACCCTATTTAACGATGAAACAGTACGAGACCAGGACAAGACTAATTCTGCAAGGTCAAATGATCAGAGTTTAAAAGAAAAATCATGTCAGAGTCCTTTTGAGGTCAGTAATTTGTCTTTAAAAGAGTTACTAACAGTAACTTAGCTTTTCTTAAGGCATTTGAAAAGTAAGTCAAAAACAGACCATTAAGTAGTGTAACAGCTAAAAGGACAATATAATACTAAGAACAGGGAACTAATGAATGAAGAAAGATATAACAAATGAGCCACATCAAAAATATGTCCTTTGAAGTGGTTAAGGTACATAAGACATCTCAGTGTAAGACAATGAATGCCAATAAGCAAGGACATGGGTTGCCTTAAAAAAACAATATTGCAAAATATTCAACAAATCATAAATTGAGACATTAGAAGTGTCATGTGTTTTTACAAGTTCTGATACCTTTGAAAATTACAAAATTTGGTTATTTAATTTCTGATAGTGTGGCTAAGTGACCAAGTAGTCCAAAAGTGTACTGGCTTGTATCAGCAACAGGACTAGGTATGGCTCAGGGGAGACCTTATCACTCTCTACAACTACCTGAAAGGAAGTTGCATGAAGTAGGGATTTGTCCCTTCTCCCAGGTAACATGGGTTAGGATGAGAAGAAATGGCTCAAGATTCTTCAGAGAAGATTCAGATTAGATGTTGAAAAAAATTTCTTCTGCCAAAGTTTGTTCAGGAATCAGAAGAGGCAGCCCAGGGAAGAGGTTGAGGCACCATAACTGGAGGTATTTAAAACATGGGTAGATGTGGTGTTTAGGGACATTGGTTAGTAGTGGACTTTGAAGTGTTAGGTTACTGGCAAGGCTCGATGATCTCTAAGTGCCTTTTCCAACTTAAATCATTCAATTTTTCTATGGTAACCTTTAAAATTCATTTTTCCAGGCTCTTTTCTTCAAGTCAGAAACACTTTTCCAAGAGAACTGAAAGATCTCATGAATCCAAGGTGTGAGGTTTTCAGATATTCTGGCCACAGGAACATGTTTTCCTGGTGTCTGGACTGTGGGGTGAATGACACATGTCCAGCTTTGATGCAGTTACAACTGATGCAGTTACACTCTCTGCAAGGGGCCAGTTGTTGCCCCCACCAAGCCCTTCCTGTCTCTCCACATCCTCTATGGCCTTCCCACCCTATACCTGGGAGTCCTTATGCTGTAAAACAGAAACATTTAACTTGAAGCTAGAAAGGATCTGAAAGGAGGTACCATGGAGCATGGCAGGTGTTAGTTTGGAAAAGAAAATAGATTAGGGAAAGGAAATCTTAAAAACATCTGCTTTGACAGAAATCAGAAAGAAAATATCCCTAGGGACTGGCACAAGCCTCTCCCCAAAGACCAGCCCCTGGCAGGGTATATCCTTGCCCTTAGCTCTGCTCAGTCCCTGCTCTCTTTGCTGTCACCATAGCAATACTATTACTGGGCACTGGAAGGGTGATGTGGGGTGAAGAGCTCATTTTTCATCCCGGCTCTCCAGAAATGCCCTGAGAATGGGAAGGATATATTCAGGCTTGCTTCACTACAATCAAATCAGAGGGTACACATACATTAGGAAAGAAAGCAGTGTCCTAAACACCTCTACATCACCGCAGTTTTTTCAGATGCTAGTTTGGAGGGAATTGTGCCTAAACTGCTCCTGGACCAGACTGTACCCCCTGTGCAGGACAAGTGTCATCTTAGTGCAGGCAGTATCTTTACAGTTTCAGTATTAGAAACATGCATCTAGAACAATCCATTTCACCTAAATGAAAAACTTATTAAGGGATTGAAATACATTTACCACACATAATGTCCTGATTCTTCTGCACAAGAAGAAAATAGTATATTTCATTGCAGCAACAAACCCATTCAGACTCCCATGTTTTGATCCATTGTGTGGCCTGGGCAGCTCTTCTACTGTCTATGGCTGTCTCCCCTAAAGAGCAGGTATTTAACATGGAAATTCTGCTCTGCCTCTGCACTTTGTCCTACCATGAGGAAGATGCTCCTAAAAAAGGGCATCAGCACTCTGCAAGAAGCAGTCAGGTAGTCTTCAGTGCATTATCACAAAAAAAACAAACACCACCTTTCTTGTGAATTTTTACCTTTCCTGTGATGTCCTAGTGGATTACTTTGCTGTTATTTCTGCCTAAACTGTTCATGGTATTCCTACTTTATTACTTGGCTATTTATCCAAATCACTTCAACTGCAATATTTAATGCAGCATATTTGCTTCCTGGTGCTTCTGCTGATCTGCTCATTTTAGAACATTTGTTGCTTTAATACAAATTAAAGCAACCTGTGCAGGTTCTGTATTCCCACTGTATATTCCCACATTTTGTTCTTGCAAGAACTGACATTTATTCTCATCCCTGAGAAGGGTCATAACACATGAATCACAAGAATAATTAAGAGAAATTAAAGCATTTTTCCCATAGTAGAAATGGTAAGCTCCCCAAACTGAATTAAAGTATATTATCTATAAAAATGATGCTTCATTAAACATGATGTATGAGAACTACTCATAAGGTGGAATTTTTTGCAATAATTTTTATTTACAAGATAAGTATTTGTTAATATCTATAAAAATGTCATTCATGTTCAGAAAATATTTGTATTCATTTAGAATTTGAGAAGTTTTGCTTTCCAAGTTGCTTTTTTCTAATACCAAAAGACAAAAATGAATCATCGGTTACTAATGATTTGATATACAAAAATGCTGGAATCAAAAGTACATTTATGTCACATTTCAGGGTAAACCTTCCAGACAGATAGTGACATCAGTTCAAGCAGAATACCAACAGTGATTGTGTGGCACTCAGTCTTAAAACATACTTGTCAGAAGATTAGCAGCAAAAAAACTAAGATTGTATACAATGGAGGTAAAATGAAAGAAGACGTATGGCAGCAACATTTCAAAGGAAAAAAACCCAGTAGAGTAAGGAAAAACTAGTTCATCATTTGCAGTATGTGCAATTGTAGTAATTATGATGTATATCCATTGCATATATAATGAATTCAATATGATTAGTCTTTAGCCCTGACCCAAAAAAGCGAATGCAATTATTCACTGATGTAAAGTGAAAGAAGTGTTTAATAGCATCGCTGGGACAAACCTTTGAAGACAGATCTCAGTTTCAATGACTCTAGCAAAAACTTTGCATTTTACTTCGAAAGTGAGAAATTTTTTTCTTCTTGCTAGTAGCCATATTTTGAAGTAAGTAAATTCTTTTTCAGATGCTGATGTATTTTATTAATCTCTCTTTCCTATTCATGCTTTCACATTTCCTTTCCTCTCTGTCTGAGCCAACTACTGTTTTGTCTGATGACTGTATCTCTGATCCAGGTCTCTTCTATCGCTACCCAAAGCTTTCATTACATGGGATTTTTAAATGTACTTATTGGAACTTCTGGACATCTTTGTATAAGCATATTTCTCTAAGGACTTTCCCTCGGTGTAGTTTAAGCTGATGCCAAATACTGCTTAAAGAAAATAAATACTCAAACAAATTGTCTTCCTACAATATCTCTGAGGAGCTGCCTTTAACCAGATTCCTGCTAAAGTTGTAATTTACACTTGCAGATCATGTAACCCACACATTATTGAAGATGTGTTTCTGAATATAAGTCCTCTACAAAGTCATAGAGAAGTAGAAGCCAAGAAAAATTAGTTCAAAGAATCAAGGAGGCAAATTTGTATTGCCCACACAGATCTTGCACTTCTTCTAAATTGCAGGCTGGAGACTTGGTTTTCTTTGTTTTGCTGGGTTTCTTTGGGGGATGTTTGTCTAGTTGGGGTTTTATGCTTCAGGTGGACTTCTTGTTTGCTTGTTTGTTTTTACATATATCCAACTGCCCATGAAAATAGTCTTATTTCAAGGCTTCCTACCACTTCTTCAGGTGAACTAAAAGCAGATGTGAGTTACAGCATGAGCTTTATGTCGGCTACAGACTCCAACAAATAGAAAAGCATATCCTCACTGAAATCTGGTTCAGAGAGAGTCAAAAGTATATCAGAGCTCAAGAGTAAGGAGAACTTATCTTTCATATAATGGTAGAGATTGGAAGAAACCTCTGCAGAACACCTTGCCAAACTTTCCAACCAAAACAAGGGCCACCAAACAAAAAGTTACTTAAGACTATGACCAGTCAAGATTTGAATAAATCCAAGAGTGGAACAACCCTTTGACAAACCCTGAACCACTTTCAGTGCTTTTCATACCTTCATGGCAATTTTCAAATATTTCACTGACTTTTTTCTTGCCATAAAATAAGGCTGTTGCCAATGATTCTACCACTATACATTCTCTGAGAACAGTCTGGCCCTCTCTTATCTGCAGATTGAAGAGAAGACAGCAATATAAGTCTCACATTAGACTTCCCTTTAAATTTCATTCTGTGTGGAAGGAGTATTTATCAAAATGGCACAATCCATTTTAAGAATAAATCGGTAGAAATTAAATGAAAGAAAGGAAAAGACGCAGAAAGGAGAAATGGAGAAAAAGATGGGAAGCAAGAAGCACGGCAGTATCTTTATATCTAAAAATTAATCTGCTGAGAAAGGGGCTGCAGAGAGGTGTATCTGTTGATGGAGAGTCAGCAGAAGGCTGCCAAACAAGACCAAATAGGAAAGCACGGACAGGACATGCTCTCTGCATTGCAGATGAATCAGTATGTGATAGTTTCACAGTAGCTGGAGGGTTTGAGTCTTCTAGTGATGAGCACATATCAATCATCCCTGGAGGACTTTAGTGTTCTATACATGGACTCGAGACCTTCTGTCCCCAATACATTTGAAAGCATGTCATGCATGTTGTGATAAGTTCATTTGCCTAAATGACATATCTTTCATTCAGTGAGACTACTATGACTACTGCAGACATGGTCTCTAGCTCTGAGAAGTAAGAGCTTTGCCATGTCAAAGAGATTTAAACCATATAACTGTAAACCAGATATCTAGTTTAAAAATATGTCCTTCTGTAAATGATGTCGTTTAAACTGTTGTATGATAACTACTTCTAAGTAGATCAGATTCTTCTGTCCTTTGTATCAGTTTAAAAACTCTTCTTACTGCACTTCAAAAGCACATACTGTTTCATTTGTACATTTAGATTTTCTTCAAAGGGAACCATCCTAGTACCTACCATAGAGTCAGAACATTCTAAAAGTGTCTCATAAAAGTATTTGATAAAGATATAAAGACAGAGGGAAGTCTTTGATATATAATGAAATGACTTTGAATCTTTCTTCCATATGTAAGAGCAAGACAATGTATCTTTTTAAAGAAGCATAATCTACTTGGCATGCAGCACCAATACAGAGGCTCTTTTTCCCATTTGCTGTTGAATTAAGGTCATTGCAGTAATGTAGCATTAGTTTACAAAATTGATCACTAATTATTAAAATAAATATATAAATAAAATAATAAAGTTTTGTTTGTTTGTTTTTTCTGGGTAGGAGATGTTGGGGAATAAAGGGAATGATATAAGTATTTAACTTAAACAAGGAACATTATTAAGGCCAACACCAAAAATGACACACTGAGGACTCTCTTAACAGTCTATGCAGAGTGAGTATTTAGGCACTCATATTATTCCAGTCTTACAAAGGGTACCTGAAGTATTGCTTTCTTACATAAGTCTAAGACTAATGTTTCTCATAAATATTTTCTACTTTTTACTTCCTCGTTTATATGAGACTTTTTCTTTTGCTTCTCACTTGTTCTCTCCTGCAATGTAATCTCCGATGATTAGCCCAGCTTCTGAGTTACACTTTTTCTGGTATAATTTTAATTGGTAAAACAGAGCATTTCAAAGCTAGTTTTTTTATTTGAAATTTGTGGTTATTTGCACTGTTAGGATAGTCTAAAGGCTGCATGGTGAACACAAACTAACCTCCAATGCACAAGGTGTCATCAAATGTCAAGTGGTTTTCTCCAAGGGATTGTCTTTGTTACCTAACCCCCGCATCACCAGTTTTCTACAGACTATAATTCCAGAGAACGTTTCATATACATGCTGCTGCAGACACTGATTCAAATAAAACAAGAACGATGAAGTGTTTACGAAGACAGAGAGCATGAAGCTAAATGCACAGTCTAACCACATTCCTGTAGGATTGCAAGAAATACCCAAAGCTTGCTTTTTCTGCTTTTTCAAGATTGACTCTTTAATTTGTTTTCAGCCTCTTCACTGCCTCTCTCTCCCTGCCTTCCTCATTTTCCTCTCATCTCTGTGTTCTGCTGACTGGGCATTCTGCTCTGTTCCACACATGATGCAGCAGAGCAACACTGATTAGAAACATTGATTATGGTGGATGTCAGTGGGAATCCCAATGTAGCATCACTCCTGAGTCCCACCAAAGAGAGCAGAAAGACAGTCAAGATGAGGACAACCAACAAGAATTCAATGACTGCTGGTAACTCCACAAACTTGAGTCAATTTGCTTACTCCTAAAAACCTCATTGCTTTGAAATCAGGATATTTCATGTTAAAATCTATGTTTTCTCTGATCAGTTTGGACAGAATGAATGTAAGAAAATGGCAAAAAAAAATTCTGTAAGTTTGAGAGTTCTCATAAACTTGCCACTAGAAACTAATGAGTTTCACTCCTGGTTTTGTTTTTTTTTTTTTTAAGGGGAGTTTTATGGTTATATCAGCCTCTAACTGGGACTGAAGAGCTCTTCTAACAGCAACCAGTGCGGAATCCGGACTTTGCTAGTGAAGCTACAGCAGAGTTTGTCTCTGCTAATGCAATCTATTTCATATACATGTTACAAGAACTACTTTACTCCTCTCTCTGTGGAGAACAATTATTAATGAAGCTGTCCTTCCTACCATGAACTAGGGGTTTTAGGTGTTTTTACCAGGATATCCTGGATAATGCTTATATTAATCCCATTACGAGTTGTCATCAGTGTGAGATGTTATGGAACGGGTCAGTTACATGATCAAGTTGCAAGAGTATGATGAATTCCCTGTCGACTGTGGTAGTGTAATAATCTGTGTGTTGGCTCTTAGCCCACTGCAAGTGTGAGGCAATTTAAATCTCTTTTATGTAAGAAAAGAACTTTTGTCAAAAACTATAAGCAAGCACACAGCCTACTACTAACAGTTCAACTGATATGGAGCAACTTGATACTGCATTTTATTTCAAGAGAGATGTCAATAAACTGACACTTACCTTGCACAGGAAATATGAATTGGCTTATCCTTATCCTGTAGTCAGGAGTAGCATTTTAGATGGTCCAGAACCTTGTGTTTCTTTCCCAGCCTTTACATTATTCTGAGGAAGTAACAAGTCGTACTGCCCACATCCATTTACTTGCAGAGATACAACACTCAGACCCTTAATTCTTCACCTTTTTGCAACTGGATCCAAGGAATAAAGACAAGATGCATTCCACAAAGCAGCAGTGAGAGAAAGGGGATAAAAACAAGATGGTGTTTGGGCTTGTTTGTGTTTGGTTGTGGTTTTTTGTGGGTTTTTTTTTTGTTTTTGTTTTTGTTTTTATTTTTATTTTTATTTTTTTGGGTTTTTTTTGTGGTTTGTTTGTTTGTTTGTTTGTTTGTTTGTTTGTTTCCTATTTCCCTGGAGATTAGATGTAGCTAAAATAGAATATTCACTTTATAAAAAAGAAATTACTGGTTTTACAAAGCAGTACTGCATATAGGCCCTGATTTATGTATTATGTTGGAAAACAAGAAGCAGTTCAGTACTGAGATCAATGTTTCACTATCAGAGAGTTCCAGTTCAATTTTTTTTTTTTTTTTACTGCTTCTGGCTTCTTTCTCTTTTACTTTGTGTTCCACTTCCATACAGAAAAAAAACCACCTCAGTTTAATTGTGACTTAACAGAGGACAGGTTTACTAATTATTAGAAATTTCAGACTCAGTTATGATGAAATTTCTGTAATTTACTAAAAACTGCTATGCATGCCATGCCTCTGCAGACTCCCTCTTTTAACCATCCATAAATATTTCTCATCCTCCATTTTTAAGGGTTAGGAAAACTAGCGAGAAAACCAGAAACCAACCAAAAAAAAGACCATAAAAGTGCAAACAATTCCACAAACAAAAAACACAAAGAGAAAAAGAAACCTAACTAAACTCAATAATAGAGAAATGTAAAATTCCAACCAAGTTAGGTGTTTAAAAAAATGTCTCGGCTGCTTCTTTCCCTCCAGCTCCTTGAGTTTTCCATTAATATCATCAAAGGCCTCATCACCTGAATTCACACACAACAGAGAAGATGTTTCATAGGAATAAAATAGGATCACAGAATAAAAGCCAGCCTTTGGGCAAAGGAGACATAATTTAGAAGTGGTCCAAGGCCATGCTGAACTTCAGCTACAGTACCTACACCCCATTGTGAAGCCTCTGCGACCATTTCAGATGTCCATTTCACAAAGAAATCCATGAATTGCAAATAAACTTGTACTTAGAGATTAAGCCTTCTATTCACCATAAGTCGGAGTTCTGGCAAACAAAGGACTTCTAGACAGCAAGGGGAAATCTAGATTCCTGCTGGTTTTCACCTCATTATACTCTCTGTGAATTTGTGCAGTAAGTTTAAAAGTGTATAAAGGGTTGGTAAGGGACTGTTCATGCTAGCAGATTTTTGCAATCCTTTCCTTTTTTTGTGAAGCAAACTTAATCTGAAATAGGGGGAAGTGGATGGATGAGAGGTAAATAATAGGAATGGGAAACAGAAGAAAAGGAAAAATTTGGAAAGCAAAGTGAAGACAGAAAATGATACCACTGGAGGGTTAAAAATTAATCACAACAACCTCCCAGAGAAAACTGGCAAAAGGCTGAGCTTCAGGGTGTGCAGCACAAGGGTAGAAATAGAAGACTAGCAAAAAGTTGCTGAGTGAATAGAGCAAGGAGAAAGTGAGCAAAGGAGAGCAATAGAATATGTTCTTTAACTGTACATCTCCAATTCCTTCACACAAAGATATAACCATCACAAGATGGATAAACTCAAAGGGTGGGATATGTCAATGAAAAAATAAAAGAGTGGATAAAATAAGATCTTTTAATAGGAAAGATAAAGGAAGAAAATCGGGAAGACTGTAGGGAAGAAGGCGGCATAGGAAAGAGAATGTCAGCAATAGAAGAACAAATAAAAAAGGCAGAAAACTGACTGAGCATAAAAGGATAGGAAATTGTGGAGAGAGAGAGAAAAGAGATGAGCAGCAGAACAAACACAAAGGAACAAAATCAAATTTAAAGTGAGCTGAATGGGACAGTCTATTGGAAATTTTATAGTATTTAATTTATTTCAGACATTTTCTGATCAAGCTCAAGGCCTCACACCACACTGCTTCAAAGAGAGAGATCAACAAATAGAGTAATAAAAGAGGAAACAAATTCTCCACAATGCTCAGGGAGTCACAGGACAGCAGCCTTTCAACTGTAACAGCCATGAAGACTTTATGTCAGACTACATTGCCAACAAAGAATGCTGCGCTTTAAAATACAAGATAAGCCATACATTTGCTTACACACCGGACACCACATCAGAGCCCTGGAGTGCCACTTCAGGATGCAAAGAAGATTGAGTGTCCATGCACACCTTCCTTGTAAATACAAATGTGTCAAGTTCAACAGTATTTCACTCACAGATTGGGTTTGGCTCATAGTTAGCTGAAGAGACAGATTGCTCCAAATCTACAGGGTCTTCTTAAAACAGAAAAAGCCCTCTTTGTGTAGCATCTAAAAGCCTATGTATCTCAAGCTCTGTGACCTAACCATGCAGATCAGTTTCAGTATCAGTCAGTAGAAAAGAGTATAATTTTTACTTTGAGATTGCTGCATTCTTAAACATCAAATGCCTGGCTTTGCAGCAGTTTCAAAGTTCTCCTTGCACTGAACTTTATTACTCTGTTTCCATAGTGTCCTTTAAAAGGAGACTAATCAATAAGTTTACTGCTATGTCCAGTATTTGTATTATTTCATCATTGTTATTTTTTAACCCTGTCTGACTACATATTTATTTTACATTGGGACATCAAAACCGCTCCTACTCCCACTTCCTTGTCCCCACACATGAAATTTGCTCTGTTTCAGGCAACTTTTATTTGTTTTTCCCTTCCCAAGGAGAGAGCTAGTGTAAAACAAGGAAGAAGTGAATAGGCTATGTAGTATTCAAGGGAACGAGCAAAAGATTGAGAGGTTACTCTCAGAGATGCTACAGTCTCAGAACTCTCAAACTCTCATTGTAGTGGAGATGCAGGACTTGGAAACCTGTCATTGAGGTGGTTAAGGATTTGTTGAACATGAAGATTAGAAGCTGGTCATTGCCCATACTATGAGGAAGACTTCTCCTCCTGAAAACTTGACGACAAGTAGGACTGGCACATATTATGACATGTATGAGGACTTGGAACTAGAAGGGCAGTCAACTGATGAAGCACCTGAAGGTCTTTTGGGGATAGAGAGGCCACATAGAGCAACACAATCTACCCCTTTTATCACAACCTCCTCTCCTAAGGGGAAAGGAAATGTAGTTGTCATAGGTGTCTCTTTTCTAAGGGGAATGGAGAGTCCAGTACGTAGACCAGACCCAACCCACAGGGAAGTCTCCATCTCCCTGGGTAAGGGACATTAATAGAAAACTCTCCATATTAAGGCCATCTGATTATTATCCAGAATTGGCTGTTCAAGTAAGCAGTGCTAATAAAAGTAGTCCAAAGGCAATCAAAATAGATTTTGAAATAGATCTTAATGAGGCCTTGGGATGACTGATTGAAAGATCAGGGGCACAGGTAGTGATTTCTTCGGTCCTTCCAGTAGCAAGGAGTAACACTGAAAGGAACAGGTAGATCTGATGTCTTTGATGCCCCTAAAAAAATTTAAAGTTTTTTGACCATAAGATGATCTATGCAAACACCTGGTATACTGATGCCTGATGGGATGTGTGAGGAAAATCTTTTATTTAAATTTAGAAACAGTAAAATATAAAACAAAAAGGTAAGGCAAACAGGAAGATGTTAATCAGTACACACTAGGTGCCCAGGTCCCTAGGGTCCCAAAAGCACATATCCCAGTTCAAAACTGGTGCTTTTAGAGGCTTCTAAAGTCCCACCCCTCCTGCGTCACAGAAAGGGTGGTCCTCTCCCCTTGGTTGGCTGTTATTTCCCCCCTCCCCCGCCACCCCCTGCAGGCCATGGAGATACATCGGGTGCGGAGACCCCCCTGCAGCCCATGCAGACCCCCCTGCAGCCCTGCATCCCCAGGTGGATGCCTGAAGGAGCTGTTGTCCTGTGGGAGGCCCAGGATGGAGTGAGATCCTGGAAGAGACTTGCGGCCATGACTCGTGGAGAAGGAGACCCACGCTGGAGCTGGTTTTTCCCCTGGTAGAAGTGTTGCCCGGGGGGTGGACTCACATTGGAGAAGTCTATCAAGGACTGTCTCCCATGGGAGGGACCCAGTGGGAGCAGGGGAAAGACACACAGCTGCGGCCCCCCTGTGGCCTGTGGTGAAGACTGCTGTGGAGCAGCTGTGCCTCTGCAGCCCACAGAGGACCATTGGGGTGCAGAGACCCGACTGCACCCCGTGGAGTGACCCAAAGGACAACAGCAATGGCAGACACAACAACCGACTGCAAACCCCCCATTCCCTGCTCCCTCAAACTGCTGGAAAAAGTGAGGAGTGGAAGAAAAGGGGTGTTCTTAAGACTGATTTATCTCTTACTTTTTAGTTGCCTTACTTTTAGTTTTAGTTCTTTTCTTGTTAGTAATAAATTTAAGTATTTAGCCACTCTGACTTTGCTTTACCATTATCTCGCAGCTGTTTTTTTGCCTTTTCTCTTTTTCCTTTCCCTCTGGGAAAGGGGGAGCCTGGAGGTTTGGGTGGACACCAAGTGAAAACTGCCACAATGGTTTAGTGATAAACATGGTGGACTTGATGATCTGAGAGGTCTTTTCAAATCATAGCCATTACCTGACATTTACAGCTGGCCACACACATTTACTGGAGTTACTCTTCAGATTGCTCTATTTCCACTCTTGCATAACTCGGTGAAAGCTGCATTAAGTAATCTAATGACTTGAGAACCCACCACCACAGCCAACAGGCATGGAGTTTTTGAGGACACTTTATTAAAATGCCCTGGAGTTCCAAAACTCAGCTTTGAAATAGAGCAGTAGGAAGTTGCTTGTGGGGGATCAAAGAAGCGATCCACAAAGTGAGCGAAAGTTTTTCTTTTACTCTAGAACTTTTTATGAAGCATGACTTCTCCACAGAAGTCAAGAGCATGGGCAAAACTCCTCCACATTCTATCCACCATTTCTGCATGTCAGATCTTTAAAAAACTTTTAATCATCTTGATTCTTAGTTCCAGTAGTCATCTGTCCTAGTGTCACAAACCTCCCCTGCCGTTTACTGATTATTTGTCTTCTTCCCAGCTGTGCTCCAAGAGTTGAGATATGATAGTTTTCCTTTACACAGAGTGAAGACAAATCTATGGTTGCCGCTGCCATGATGTTCAGGCCACGTTATGGGGTTTCTTTTTAGATTACAGCATTCCAGCTCATACACCTTGACAAAACTGAAATAAATATGTTAAATGAAAGACATTAGGCTTTACACAGTTTTTCACTTCAGCTCATGACTAGATTATTTCCTTAACTAAAACCTCTGTATGTCCTCTGTCATGTCAGCCTTGTCAGAGATTGAAATCTAATTTGCTTTCATTGTGCTGCTACTCATATGACAGTTTCCATCTCTGCTCCTTCCTCTCTCTGTATGTCTGATGCCTGTACACAGGAAGAAAAGAGATAGAAACTCTTTGGAATTGGACATTTTTATCCATACAGCAACACTCATTTACTGCAGAAGAAAATTTGTCACCATGCTATGACCACTCCTGTTCTTACGTCAATGCATTGGCAAAAATATTCTGTCCTTGAAGTTGAGGCCATGACCTGGAACCAAGCACCTGTAGCAGGGGCATGTGATCCTACTCTTCTCACTGTTGTTCCTGGAGTACAGCCAGTGCTGACGTAAGACAAAAAGGGATGACTTCAGTGCCCACAGGAAATTTTACCAGAAATTTTACTAGAGGAAACTGATGGTGAACAGAAATTATATACAGCTTGCTATCTTAGGCTGTCTTCTGAGGATTTGCTCACCTGGTCCAACTTAGCCCCTTGGATTGCTTTTAAAAAGGTCAGTAGGATCCTTTCTTCAAACAAAGAATCACCCCTATTCAGTCACAAAATACATAGCCCTTTATTGCTTGGTTTTACTGTCCAGGAGAGGCCCAGTGTTCTTTATTAGTTATTCTGAAACAGTTATTCCAATTTAATTACATTCTTATTATTTTTATGTTTTATCAAAAAAAAAAAGCGAGAGAGAGAGAGAAACTGGTGTCATTCTTAAAATTTGTGATGTTCTGCATATTACAGATGGTATAAAGCCTAAGAAAAAATAAAATAAAATCAATGAAGTATTGAAAAAAGAAAAAAAAACTTTAGGAAGACAGCATTGAATCAATCTAGAAAATCTATAAAACCTGACAAAGATCTAACAAACAAAAGGTGTCAAGTACTTTTAAAAATACAGGGTTTGTTTGTTGAGTTTTGGGTTGGTTGTTTTTTTGGTTTTGCATAATAATCTACTCACTAAATATGAAACAGGGATTTTCTCATAGCATTGCATCCCTAGATACACCAATCCATTTCAAAAGTCTTTTGGTGAAACCTTAAGCAGCAGGAAAAGGTATTACATTAACAATGAAAGAAACCAAAGGCAGTCTTACAAATACTCTGTTGCTAAACAAACTAATGAAGTAGCAAGAGGATAACTCGCATTTCTACAGTAAAAGGCTATGTTAAATGATATGATAAAAAAGCCTTTCTTTAAAAGGCTATGTTAAATGATTTGATAACCTTTGTGCACAGGTTGCCAGAGCATCTATCACACTCAGCTGAAACAAAATTAGAAAAGAATATGTACTCTTCTTCTCCTCTAATTTTCTGTTTCAACAGTTCCCTAGTTCATTACACTAGCTAAATGGCTACCTGTACTTAAATACTGTTTACTTTACTAAAACATTGGAGATGATCTTGATGACTTTGCAAAACATAAACACATTTTCAGACTTGTACCAAAAATGAGACACTGATTCTTACTGATTTTACTGCCTGGTTTTGAACACCTTCTTGGCAACATAGGAATATTTCATTTGCTTCCCACTTATCACATGAAAATATAGACATATGGAGAGATGAATGCATTTTTAATTTTTAAATAAAGATGAGGGGATTCACGTGTGGTTTGCCACGCACTCCTTGTTCAGAGGCAACAGTACCCTATGGAGAATATCAAAGCAGTAAACAGATCACAGTGTTCCCACTGAGCAGCTTAGCTGCACCTACAGTAGTCTTCCTAAGGACTGAGTTGAGGGAAAGAATTAGCTGTAGACATCAAAAGAATGAGGTATATCTTTGAAATCCCTTCACAACCCAGTATTTTGTTTATGACCAAAGCCTCTGAGCTGAATGTGAAAGCCAGTTTCCATGGTTATTTAAATGACACTTTTTATCAGGCATATCAGAATGACACACTTGGATATTCCGAAGTCTTGAAAGGTCACATCTCAGTCACCCCTAGATTCATTTCTGTCTAGCAATCAACATTTCCTGTAAGCAAGAAACAGTGTTTGTGACTTGTCAGTGTGACCAAATCGCAAAAGAATTGAAAATGTGAAGTACTGAAGCAGAGAAGATTAACCACACCAGCAACCCGGGACAGAAAAATAAACCCCTTTGCTATCTGCTTTTTTCCTTGCCTCCTGCTTCTCCCCACTGCTTTGTTCTTCCAGCACTGTAGAATAATCCACAGGTATTTTTTGATGTGAGAAGATTCGTCTGTAAACTGAAGCACAAGACCAAGGCATTGACTCTGCAAACATGTGTATCTACTTTCCCTACACTGATCTCCTGCTGAAATAAATAGGATTGCTCACTTTGCAAATCAGACATGTTTGAGGAATTGAGCCTTTTATATGTACATGACGTACTTTAGATGAAGTATCCAAAGTATTAAGGAGAATCATTTCAAGGCTGGAAAATTATGAAATCTTGGGAGTTCAAGTTTTCTGTCATCACAGACGCACACACAGACACAAATGTCAGTAAAAACTGAAATAAAATTATTGGGAAGAAATTAATAGCAAAGAAATTAATTTTCAAATTAATGTTTCTATTTTAAAATACCTATTATAAACATTTGTGCTTGCTATGTCTTGCAGTTAAATTTTAAAAATAGCACTTAAATATGCATGTTAATAACATCCAGAAGGCATTTCTTTCAAGCCTGTTTGGGCTATTGAAGGTTTTAATTTAACCACAGCATTCATTTATGTCTAGCAGTTAGAATTCTCTTTTAAGCTCAAAGGAGTTGAGAGTTGTAACTATGATCTAATTGGTAAGGAATGAAAAATGTTTTTCATGTTTTATAGACAGCATGAATCCTGATCATTTTACTGCAGTAAATTATGGAGTGCTCTGCTCACTGTGTATCCCTCTGGAAGTATGGGCCTATACCTCATTAAATTATAAAAACAACTTGTGGTGTTTGGCACTCCTCTAAAGCTATCTTGCCAAGGTGTGTTATTTTTATATCTCTAATGCATGTCAGATAGTCAGTCCAGAGAAAGTTAGGTTCTTTATAGCCTAAAACCAAATTAATTTATAGCTGCATCCACATGTCAGAGGGGACGTATAAGGAACCTTAATTGCTGTGGAAAACAATAATTTATTATTGATTTTCAGATCCTTTTTAAAAGCAGCTACAATTCATTGACTTCTCAGCTCTTTCCTCAGTGGTACAAATGATCAAAACTATGTTAGTAACAAAGCAAAGAAGCTCCTGTGAGTAAGGCAAATGACATAAAAGTCAGATGTCCTTTACCTCTTTTTAGCTTAAGACAAATGGTACATCACTGAAAAAAGAAAAAGATCAGAGGAGCGATGTTATGCTTTTTTGTCTTTTAACATTTAAAGTGTGTGCAACTAGGCAAGATATCTCCTTAAGTGAATTATTTGTCTCTAAAATGCAAGCCAGTTGCATTTTTGAAGCCAAATAAGCATCCTGTGTTTGTACAGTCAAGCTAACTTTAACTCCAGTAAAGGTAGTACATTACAAATTATAGATTGCAGATCCTTAATCCTATGACAGTATCTTCTGTTTGTGTTTTTAAAAAAAAAAAAATCAAAACAAAAAACACAAACAAAAACATCAGCCAAGCAAACAAAAACCCCAACATCTAATAAATAATCCATTCAAAAGTCTAGAATGACAGACTTTTCAAACATGGGTGGAGTGGACTGAAAAAAAAGAACTCAAGACAAGGTAAGAAGGAGTAGAGCACTAAGAACATTCTTCAAAGAGCATAGCAATAACAACAATAATCTCTTTTCTCCCAAGAGCACAGCGATTAATGAAAAACATCTCCTTTCATAGCAAAATAGTTTAAAAAGTCAACTAAATTATTTCCATCTTAGGTGTATACAACAAATAACTCGTCAACTTTTGGGGTGAAATAAGGAAAGAAAATTGTAATAATAATTTTTAAGACCCTGTGATTTGTTCTCTCTGTGAGGAGGAAAAATTACCTTCTTCCTAGGAAATCATACTACTTCTGTACAGGATTTTGCTGGCAATGCCACTTCTTACAGTGAACAGGCTTAGGTTCAGACTCCTTTCCCCAAGCCTGGCATCTTGGCCACAGTCATTCTTTCAGGAATCATCACAGGATTTTCTTCTCAGAGAGTGAAGGGTCACTTTCCTAACAGAAAA
>VXAU01003118.1:45920-60784 GCA_013399695.1 Formicarius rufipectus | reverse complement strand
TCCCTCCCCCCCCCCCCCCCCGTTAAATGTGGGCATTGATCTGAGACTCTGTTGAAATACATCAGCATAGCCATTGAATTATTTTGCTGGGAGGAAAAAGAGCTATTGCTTCCCACCCACAGGAAAAAAAAATCTGAAGTAAATCAGATCTGGTGTGAGTGTATCAGCCACAGATATCTCCACACTAAACTCTTTAGTGACAAGATTGTTAGTATGAATTACATGCCCAGCATTAAAGAGTGAGAAAAAGGTGGCAAGTGGAAAAGTAATATCATTTGCACTGATAAAGTAAGACTATGAAGACAGCTGTAATACACAGAAAGACAGAATAGATGAGGACATAAAGTAGCAAATACAAACACTGCAACACTTTGGAAGGTCTTTTTCTGATCCCTACACTTACACACCTCTTCCAGACACCCCTAAGAACACATCTTTAAGACGACAGAAAGAAATCCAAGTTATTATTTTAAAAAATACACATAATTTTCTTTAAAAACATTTGCTTTTAAGGTGTACTGGGATTATGTGGTGAGGGTTTTGTAGTGGAGACGGGCTGCAGGGCTGGCTTCTCTGAGAAGCTGCTGGAAGCTTCCCCAATGTCCAGCAGAACAAGTGCCCAACAGCTCCAAGACAGACCCACTGGCGGCAAAGGCTGAGTCCATCAGAGGTCGTAGTAGTGATCTTGGAATAATGTACTTTAGAAAGGCAAAAGGTTCTGCACCAATTGCAGCCAGAGAAGTAACATGTGAAGGAAACGGCCCTGCAGACACAAAGGTCAGTGCATAAGGAGTGGAAGGAGGTGCTTCAGGCACCAGAGTTGAGATTCCCATGCGATCTGTGGTACAGGCGGCTGTAAGGCGTCTGTAAGGCGGCTGTGCCCACGCAGTGCAGCAGGTGGGAGCCTGAGGGAGGCTGTGACTTTTGGGAAGCCTGTGCTGGAGCAGGCTCTAGGTAGGACATGTAGACCCATGGAGAGAGGAGTGCAGCCAGGAGTAGGATTGCTGGCAGAACCCATAGTGGGGCAGTCAGTTCCTGAAGGACTGCACCTCATGGGAGGGACGCATCTGGGAAGCACCCCAGTTGCAGAAGTTTGTAGAGGACTGTCTCCTGTGAGAGGCATCCCACACTGAAATAGGGGAAGCGTATGCATACTTCCCCACCTGACAAGTTAGGAGCAGCAGGGCCATTGTGTGATGTGCTAACTATAACCCCCCTTCTCTGTCCCTCTACATTGCTGGGGTGAGAAGGGAAAGCAAATCAGAGTGATTGTAGGGGCAGGAAGAAGGGAGGGGTGGGGAGAAGGTGTTTTTAAGATTTTTTTTTTTTTTTTTTATTTCTCATTATCCTACTCTGATTGGACTGACAGTAAATTAATTTCAATTTTTCCCAAGTTGACTCTACTTTGTCCATCATGAGAATTGCTGAGTGATCTCTCCCTGTTCTAGTCTTGACTCATAAGTCTTTCTTTCCTATCCTGTCAAGCTGAGGAGGTTAGAGACAGAGCAGCTTTGTTGGACATCTGATGTTCAGCCAGGGTCAACCCGCCACAGTGAACTTCCAGCTTCACAAAAAGTCATAATTAGCATTATTTTTTAAATAGTAAAAATATTTGAAATTTGAATGCTGTAGTGCAGCAACATTGCAATAGAAGTATGTGGTGGTTTGACTTTAGGCCTTCCTGGGAGATGGATCCCATGGTTTACTGTATCCAAGTGAAGTATTCCATCCTATTTTATGTCAGCTTAGATATAAGAGGGGATAGACGGGAGTTTTGAGTCAGTCCTTTTCTGGTGATGAAGGGCATCGGTTGTGGACCTTGCTATCTCTCTGGAGAGAGCTGCATGTCTCTTTCTGGGAAGTAGATCTTTTTTGTTTGTTCTTTATTGTTTGTGTGTGTGCATATAGTAATAATAAGTTCCTTTTTTTTCTTGTATATACACATATGTATAGATTCATACTGCTACAGTAGTATTAGAATCCACTTTTCATCTAGTGTGGTTTTTTTTCCCCCCTTTTCTTGCTGCAGTTGGGAGGGAGGGGGAAGCTGTTGTTTTGGGGTCTCTGGATACTTGCCTTTGGCCAGGGATAAATGGCCACAGAGTACATTGAGGGGTACATTATTTCCTTCTTGTTTGGAAAAAAAATCAAACCCAGTGTTTAAAATTAAAATTATTTAAAATTACAATATAAAGAATACATATACTGGGAAGAAGAGGGTCAGATCAGGAAATACTTTGGTAAACTGGGAATATATAAGTCTATGGGCCAGGACCTCATGAGATGCACTCATGGGTACTGAGGCAGCTGACAGACACCATATAGTCAGATTCACCTTGATCCCTGGGAAGTCGGTGGAGCAGCTAACCCTGAAAACCATTTCCAGGCAATTGGGCAAGAACACCATCAGGAATAGACAACATGGCATCATCCAGGGAAAGTCATGCTTAACCAATCTGATAAACTTCTACAGTGAAATGACTGGACTAATGGATAAACAAAGAACAGTGGATATTGTCTATCAGACTTCATTGAGGTCTTTGCATCCCATAAGATCCTTGTAGAGAAGCTGTTGAAGTGTGGAATGGAGGATCAGTCAGTGGAATTGTGGCTAAACAGCTGGGCCCAGAGTGTGGTGATCAGTGCCATGAAGTCTAGTTGGAGTCTGGTAATTCAAAATGTACATGAAGCACCAAATCTGGATCTGGTACTGTTTACTATGGTCATTAATGGTCTGGATGGCGGAGCAGAGTACAGCTTCACAAAGAGAGTGGAGTGTTTGATTTGCTGGAGGATCATGCTACCAAACAGAGGAAACTCAACTACATGCATAAATGGGAGGACAGGAATGTCACAACATGGAGAAGTGCAAAGTACTGCACCTGAGGAGGAACAACACCATACACCTGTGTATTAGTGGGCCACCCAGTTGGAAAGCAGCTTGACTGAAAAGGACTTGGGGGACCTGAAGAACACCAAGTTTAACAATGACCTGCAGTGTGCCCTTGCTGTAAAGAATGTGAATGGTATCCTGGGCTGCATTAGGGGGAGCATTTACTTGTTGTTCAAGGGAAGTGATACTTTCCTTCTACTCAGTACTGTGAAGGCTACAGGTGGAATATTGTGTACATTGTTGGGCTTCCCATTACAAGACAACTCTGGACACACTGGATAAAGTACAGCAAAAGAAAACAAAGGTGATGGACAAGAGCAGCTCTCCTAGGAAGAAAGGCTAACGGGAACTTGAACTGTTTAACCTGGATAGGAGCAGGCTAAGAGCCATCTAAACAATATAAATATATATAAATACCTGCAGGAATGGTACAAAAAAGACAGGCTTTTTCTAGTGATGCCCAGTGACAGGGCAAAAGGCAGTGGACATACACTGAAACACAGGATGTTCCCTGTACGCAATTAAGAAGCACTCACTGTGAGGGTGAAAGAGTGGTAGAGATTGCTCAGTGAGCTGATGGATTCTACATTCTTGACATTGTCTGGACATGGTCCTGGGAAAGTGGTCATGATGGATTCATTTGAGCTTGGGATTTGGGCTGAATGACTGACACAGGTCCCTTCTAACCTCAGTCCTTCTGTGATTCTTTGGTATGTCCTAGTTTGTGAAGCAGCTTAATTTTTATTTAAAAAATCTCAGAATTTACACTGAAGCAAAATGTAGCCCAGTTTCAAACTCATCTTGTAGGTCAGCAATGACAGATTTTGGGTTTGAATCTTGCACCTGAAATCTCATTCTTAACTTTGCCTAAACAAGTAAATCCTTGCTCACATATATTCCAGTTATACCTCAGAGTCCATCCCTAACATTCACCAGTAACCCAGAGTGACAGCTAGGGAGGGGTCACACCATGTACATTTTCCAACCAACATAAAAAAATGTGGCAGACTTGGCACTGTGAAGCTAGAGAAGCAAGTCAAACTGATGTTGATGCTGCAGCTTTTCTCCAGGAAGACTGCTGTTCCCCCGAAAGTTCTGCCTCCAGTCACACAGCAATCCCTATAGACATATGGAGCTGCAGCCCTGAAGGGCAACAGCAGCCCTATGGTTGAACACATCCACAACTCTTCAAAAACATTTCTTATTAAAATATAATACAAGTCCATTCCTTGCAAGGTTGTTTACTCCAGTAATGAGCTGAACTTGATCTGTTCCATTCAGCACATATACAAATATACAGTCATTAAGAGCCTAATTTTCTCTTTATCTCATAGCATCTGGGAAAAGCCTTGTATTGAATGTGCTACTTTTGTTTGATAAACCCACATAAAACCATCTTTTGTGCCAGAGACCTCCTTGAGTTATTTGCAGAAATATCAGTGACCCACATGCCACATAGAAAAAGGTTTGATTTTTCAATAAGCAAAACTAAGATTGATGGAGCAGCAACAATTTTTTCAGAGTCCATTTTTTTTTTTTTCCCTCAGGTAGCATGTGAGACCTGGTAATGTTTTTCACAAACTAATCCCTACCTCAGAGCACAGGTCTGATTAATAGGTTAATATATGTACAATTTATTTTTATGCTTAGTTACTTTCTCTCCCTTTCAAACACTATTCTCTATTAATCTTAGCACTCATGTCAACAAGGAAGAGAGCTTTCCCTGTTGTCCCTTGGCATTTGAGACAACATTCAATGCAGATAAGGTTTGTTTGGGAATGTACAGGGTTTGCTGAAGACAATCACTGGAGATAGAACCTTAATTTAACCTCAAGCCTGTAGTGTTTCCCCTGAGACATGGATGACTGATAACACAGCAGAGGGCAAGGAAAGTACAAAATTATTGAGAAATGGAAGCAGCAAATCTTAAGTGTTGAATTTCTTCCTCTAAATCATTGTTTATAAAGATAGTCATGCATGTCTGACTCAGTCAGGAGACACAAAGAAGAATCTTAAAAGAGCAAATTTAAAACAGATTGACAATGCATGATTTTGAAAGTCATTTCCAAAGCATACAAAATACAGTTGTTATATATTTATCTTAAAAGAAAATGTCATTACAGGATCAAACTGCACTTGTTTAGAGTGTCCAATATACAAGGTAGGTCAGCAGTTGCTAATTTAAATGAAATAAGTCCTTAACAGAGAGCTTGATAGCATTTCTCATAGGAACATTAGAAAATGGTGTTAATGAGCATTGTTAAAGTCTACTTCTGTAAGCAAATAGATCATTAGTAACTGAGGTTGTATGTGATGTCCTCCTGTGTTATAGTTCTAAATGGGCAGCATGAAAAATTAGATAACATTTTCTTTTAAATAAAAAGGCTTTCTCTGATCTAAACTTAAACTTAAGCTATGCTGTTAGGGTTAAAGGTCAAATAACCCTTTTATTTCCTAATAATAAATTTAATTGACTGAAGCCAAATTGAGTACAAGCTGATTTATTATTCTTTTTTATAGGGTTAAAAAAATTCTTAAGAGACATGTCTAGAAAAGGTTGCCACAGTTTCAGAATCCTTGTTTTCAGAATGGAATAATTTATTGATTAAAAAAGGAACATGTGAATACCCTTTATCAGACAAAACGTGGAAAGAAAAATACCCCATGTGCTATGTAAACAAAAAGCTAAAAAACCTGAATTTTATTTCAATGTAAAGTGTTGATTTTCCTTTTTAACATGTCTTGTGAGTCACAAAACAAAAGCAATTTTTCTTCCTTCTTTCTAACATAAAGCACCAAAATCCCTGAATATACCCCTGTCCAAAAAATATACAGCCTACCCAAAACCAACCAACAAAAAAAACCCAAACAAACAAAAAAACACCCAACCATGACAAAATACACTTGAAGAACTGAGTTAAATTTAAGCCCAGATTTTAGAGAGAAAATTCACATCAATCAATAACTGAGCCAATTCAGTAATTTCTTAATATAATACCAATTACGTGCAGTTAAAGAACCATTTGCATTTCATTGTTAGAAGCTGATAATAAAAAGCAAAATATGAAACCAACATTCTCAGCTTTAAAATATTTGCACATTTTTAGAGCAAACAGTGATAGTATTTTGATAAGAGTTTTAGCTCAACAGAAGATCAGGGCAAAATATAACCCCTTCAGACAGCATTCTGTAGTGCTGATTGAGCAATGGCTAATGAAATCCGAAGAGGGTTTGTTACATAAACCAGTGGACTGAAGAAACCTTTAACATGTAGGAAACTGGAGTTAATTAAACTGTTACAGGTACCCTATCCATCATCCCACCAGACCACTCTATTCTAAACCTATTTACATTTTGCAATTGAAAAAATGTACTTGGCGTGGTTGATAAACCATGTTTACTGTCGTTATTGATTTGACATTTGTGCATAACCTTTATGCTTTAATTATCTAATAGCATTTCCTGAATCCTTCTCTGCTACAGAAAGTATTTGATTTCCAAGCAATTAAACATATCTGAAAATTAGCAGACAGTAAGAGTGTTCCCTTCAACAAATTAATTAGTTTGGGAAAGCACTGGTTCATCACTGCACTGAATCTGCTGAAAAGGTTTCTTTATTGAATCTCATTTCAGTCTGCTTTAACACCTTAATGTAATCAAAGTGTATTTCAACTCTGCTCATATTTCACTCAAAGGATAGATTACATTTAAGGAGCTTCCTTTCCCATGTGGTGATTCTGAAGCCCAAATGAAACATAAGAGAATTTAAACTTAAGGTTAACAGCTGGCTGCATTTTTGAGCTTCAGCAGAGGAAATGAGATCAAATATTTTCTAATACACATAGGGTCAAGGAAAAGAAGAAAGTTGGTCACTGCAATATAAATTTGCCTTCTATTTTGAATCTTTAATAAGAAGATAAATTTTTTATTTCCCGTTTGAGGCATGGTTTCTGAGGATTTGCTTTTTATACATTGTGAATGCAGAAAAGCAGTATATGATATTTTTAAACTTTTATCCATGAGTATTCTAGCACATATTTCTGCCAAAAGTCTGATACATGATACACACTGATACATGAAAAATCATTGTAGTCTACTTATGGGAAACCTGAATTTTTCTTTATTTTGGAGCGATTTTTCAGAAATAANATATGTTGCAATTCTGTCTTATCCATGAAATGAGATGAGTGACCTGAGATCAAATTGTGAAACTCATATTTGTGAAAGGCAGCATCATATATTTTCCTGCATAAGCAGCCCACTGCATTTTGAACGAGGTCTAAGGCAGTAAAGAGAACTTTCTCACACTGCCGGTGCTATGTGAAAGAGCTGTACCATTCTTGTCACTCATAACAACAACTGAAATATGGTGGAGGCAGAAGTCACATTTTGTTCTATGACTGCAGAACAAACCCTGTAAATTCCTGGTCATCACTGATAACTTTCAATTAACCTGGATATCTGTCATAATTTAAATATCTTCACCCCTTCCTAGCCTTATCAAATGTCATTGCAAAGAAAGGGTGCAATTTATGCTTCTGAGAGGGGCAGAATCAAAATGACAGATATTTGGCTCAAATTTTTTACTGGACTTCAAATTTTGCACTGTACTCTAGAGAGTGCAACCCAGATCTTCCAGTGAGCATAACTACAGGGTTACACCACTACATGCCTTGTGCTTTTCAGGCATCTCCATAACATGATAGTGTGATTTAGGCAGCTTAAGAGTGGTTATGCACTTCAGTTGGTATCACTGGCAGTGTTTTACATAGCAATTTTACTACAAATAATTAATAAACTAGAGTAGAAGAGAAAATTATTTTCAGATGGAAGGGAAAGACTGTTTCTCTCCTTCACTTCTTCCCACTATGTAAGAAAGAAACAAAGGAAAGCATATAGTGATTCTGTATGGCAAGCCAATTAAAAGCTGACCAAGAACCTGGAGCTAAGATGTCAGAAATAAGTCATTATTTTTGGATAGCAATCATTAAGTATGGCTGGTTCATCTTGTTATTTCTTGCTGAAATAGTACTTAGTCATCAGTTCTCATCCAGAGAATTATTTTTAAGCAGATACATTTATCTCATTCAGTAAGATTATATACTTCTTTCAACATAAACTTTTGCTGCTCTTTATCATATTTTCCCCCACCTTTAAGCAGTTCCCTCACTCCTAAAGGAACTTCTTATTGTATCAGGGCATAAGATTCTAGACTCTAAGTCCATTTATAGGCAAAATTCTCCTCATTCACTGAATAATTTAATAAATTTCAGTGTGATTTTGGCATAAGCACGTATTCACAGAGAATAGTACTTGGTAAAAATAGTGAAAACCTCTTTTTGCCCTGGTACAGCATAAATATCTTTATGGTTAACAAAGAGCTAATTTGGAGAACTTGCTATAATATAAAAGTTAATATATACATATATATATATGCGTTTGCTTGTGTGTGTTCATCTTTAATTCTTTCACAGAATATGCTTTTGTTTCTGACATAGTGCACAATATTGTGTGCAACAATGCAAGTAAAAAATTTTTAAAAAATGTGTTCCTTTCAACTAATTTTTGAATGGAAAAATCTGAATACTCGTCTCCAAAATGGTAGAGTGATTCAAGCAGTAGCATATCTTGCAGGAGAGCAGATCTTAGCTGCATTGCTTTATGTTTATGACATAGAGACTATGGAAAGTCTTGATCTGGAAATGTATTGTTTATGTTGGAACATAGGAACGAGCCGATAATAGAGGCTTAAATTTTCCTTCATATTAATGATTTGAAGATGCCTCCTTTCCGTATCCATTATTTTGCTAGAGGTGTCATTCAGAACTGATTTTTGATTAAATTCAGCCTGGTGCTTTTGTGACTACTACACAGGTAGAGTAGTTTTAAATATTTATATTGTGCTGGTGGTGATAATTATAATTCCAAGTCAATGTAGTTTTAATGCGTTTAAATGTCAGTATTTCTCAGTTTAATTCATCATACATATGTTCAGATGTTTCTATATATACATTCAACATAAAAAGACCTATACATATCTTAGCAACTCTGAGAAAGTGAGGATCTATTTCCTTTAGAGTTCTAACTGTAAACATTAATTAGGTCCTTGACATACAGTAATGCATAAAAAACTCTTTGCAAAATAATCCATTATAATTCCTTTGTCCCTGTGCCAACACAAAGAACTGTTTCGTTGTACTGTGATACCTCTGACAGCAAAGTTAAAAACAATGTGATAAAATAAAATCCATTTATTTACTCAATTTTTTTTTTCCATGGGGAAAAATGAGCTTTCTGTGATAGCTAATAGGCTTCTGAATACTGAAATGTCATGCCTTATTTTCTATTTGTATACATTTGTTAGAAAACCCTTATGCAACTGTCTATAAATTCAGTGTGCCTTCTCAGGCTTAGCAATTGCAGTAAAAACAAAAACAAACAAACAAAAAAAACTTGAACAGTTTCTCCAAAATAGGAAGAAAATTCTGATGGTTATCATGAAAAAAACCCAAATCCAACAACAATAGCAAAAAAACAAACAGCTCTTTTTTGAAAACATGCCTGGAATGCATCTAACCTTGGCTTTCCAAGGCGTTCTATTTGCAATTGTTTGCTTAAGCAAGGCACACAAGAAGGAACTTTGAGTTCCCAGGAGGCCTGACAAATGATTTTCAAGGTCAGATATATGCACAAAAGAAACAACGGCTCCTCACTCTGTGTTCTGTTACAGCAGCTCTCCTTATGCTACCTGTGACACTGCCTCTCTTTGGTCCCCTTGAAGGGTTATGAAGTCTGCTACGTAAAATGGAACCAGTGTTGTCCAAAACACAAGACTGAATCTGCTACTTGTCAGTACACAGCTAACAGTTCAGAGAATCCCTCTATTGATTTTCTTGGTGTGACTCCACCCCAGCTGTTTTCTCAGCCTAATGCTGCATCTCCAGAATGTGCAGTAGCAATTGACCAGAACAAAGTGTCAGGACTAATTAATGTACTCTCGTTATTGGTGAAAGAGCTGGTTTTCAAAGAATGTCGTAGCTGTTATTTATGGCTTTTAATTAAGGTACAATCTTATCTAAATAATCAGTGTGTTGTAAAATAGAGGAGTCAAACTACATAGCTGAAATAAGCCAAACATAACATGCACAACCACGTTTGCATAGAACATTTAGACATTTTGCAAGTCATGAGAAATTTAGGAAATTAGTAGGATTTTTTAACTTTTACAAGGCACGTGAAAGCATTCTATGCCTTCTAAATGGATTTACTCTAACTGCCTAATTCATTATGCTAAAACCATGAAGCAATTTCCTATTCAAAGCCCAGCTCACAGACTCTCTGTTGTCAAGGATTTGAATTTCAGATTAGAAATGTGTTCATTTGGATAGCATGAAAGGAAAGCTTTGTTGTCAGCTTTGCTTTATGTTCTGCCAGGAGCCAAATCCCTCTTCTTCAGCGGTCACCAGCAAAATACCAGACCTCCACTCTGGTCTCCTCTATCTTGAAACAAACACAAATGCTTTTGGCCTTTATGGCTTAAACACTGGTTTGAGGTTTGCTGTTTTCCTTTCCCCCTTAATATTTTTCTAGGGAGTATTTATGACAGATGATATCAGTAACTGTTTAGATTGCAGTGAGATTTTCTCATCCCTAAGAAGAGAAGGGGAGGGAGGGGGAGAACATTTCCACACTGGGGAAGAAGGGCCAGGACATTTGGTTCTCTGAGAAGCTCTGTAGTTTGTTATGGAACAGTGAGCTGAAGTGGCTGCAGTCCTTTTACCCTCAGAGTGTTTGCAGCTATGATCGACACTGAATTTTAAGTATGCCACTGCTTGCTTGTTAGCAGCTATTTCTTTGCCAGCTTGGAAAATACACAGGCAGCTGACAAAAGTCAGGGGCTGCTTTTCATGCAGAGTAAAACAAAGTTATCTAATGCAGCCTTCAAGACAAAAACCCTCAAGAATTTATATCTCTGACTAGTACTGTGGAAATCAAGGAATTCCAGCCACATTTCTCACAGGAGAGTTCTTTTCAGAGCTCTTCCATTACTGTAAGCTTCTTCTGACAGGTTTAGGGTCTACACTGTGGAAGGACAAACCCAGGACATCCTTCCATTAATTAAAAGCAAACATTCACACAGGGAACGTTGTAACCTAAACATGAACTTTAATGGTTGTAACATAGCTGGAAGCAAAAATAATTACTAGCAGTTATAGAAGACATTGAGATATTTGTAATCCCTTTGCTTTTGAATACAATAACCTCTATGTAGTCATAATAAGCTCTTCAGTATAGGAAATGGTAATAAAAGATCTCTCTCCTGACACTGAGGCTGTGCAAATAATTAAATAATTGATTTCTTAGCCTAACAGATAAAGCAAAAGGAAAAAAAAAATATTCAGCTTTAATTTAAATTTTATTACCTTTTTTTTTTTTTCCCCCCATGCACTAATGAAAGAAAGCAGAGGCAGGAAGCTTTCCACCAAGCCTGGAAAGTTCTGCTGGAGTTTGACTGAAATATCTCAGGGAGGAAAAGAAGAAGTCATCCAAGGGGCATTCAGTCGCTCCTTCTCCCGTGATTTGCAAGATTATATCCTGGGATGTGCATGCACTGCAGTCCCAGCAACAGAACAGAAGATGTTGCTACCTCCAGCTGCATCACACTGTGCTGAAGCACACAAATCCCTTGGGGTCCAAAGACACCTCTTTCTTCTCCATAACTCTTTGTGTAACACTCTGACTGGCAAACCAGGCTATGGGAGATCTAGGTCCCCATTTTCTCCACCAAGAAGATGCCTCTGTCAAAACTTTCCCTCTTGCATAAGGAATTACCCAGCAGCTGGAGGTGAGTGTCCTAATAATCAGTTTAGAGACACTATAGGGAGTCACTCGACTCTTTAGTTTCTGTACAAAGACTCCAAAGGAAGTACCAAAAGCCCAGACTCGCTGAGCCCAGAGACTGCTGGGAAGTTCATCTCAGTTCATGGAAAGTAGGAGATCTCTGTTGAAGTTCTTGTCCAAAATTAGGCACAAAACAGATTTTGGTTTCTGCTTCTGGATCCTGAGAGAGCGAGCATGAACTATTTCTCCCTGCCCTAAATGACACATTGTTCCAATGTGTTTCCAAATGCTAAAAGTGAAGACAAATAAACGTACGCCTCTAGGCTCATTGGTAAGGTACCTGGCTCCCTGTTTCATGGATAGATAGCAGAAATTAGTCTAAAAGCCTACAGAGCTAAATTCTCTAATTCAAGAGTTCTCTTGGACTTCAATTGTGTATATTTTACAATATTTAAATGCAAATAACTTTTAGATCAATTTTTCGACTGGCTGCTAAATACTCCCTAGTGCTCTCATGGAATTTGTTTCCTCAATGTTGAATTATAAAAAGAGAATTAGAAAGTATTAATTTACATTATATAAAAGTTAAAGAAAAATGTTAAGAATTCAGATTCAAACCATTTTAAGTTAACAATGACATAAATCTATCCTGTTGCAAATAATGTACCCAAGCTATTACCAGTGCTCACCTTTTTCACCCAGAAGCACAAAATTTTACTCCATGCATAAGCCCTTGTTGTCAGCGGTATAGGTAAAACCAACTTCATAATCCCTTATAACTTTACCAAATTCTATCATTGGGCACATTCTGCAGCTGTCAGGGCAGTATGGTTGCCATTAGATACAACCCTTATGGAAGAGCATGTGGTTTAGAGGACCAAATACTAAATTTTTTGTCAGGACTTCTTCATAAGAGAGTCACGATTCAAGTTATCATGTGTTTGTTACGTCCAACAAGATAATGCATTTTTCCATGTCCATAGAGAGGAAGAAAGGTATTCCCACCATTATAATACATGAAACATCTTTTTCCCACTGCTTTGTCATCCATACTAAACAGTGGAGCAGCAGCAGGCACATAAGACTCCCTTCTCTTAAAATCCAGAAGTATGTAAAGGAATCTGTTCTCACATGGCAGTCCACAGAATCTTTATTTTTAAATAATCCAATTAGACATCTACTTAAAATACATGGAAATATGAGGCCCAAAGCAATTGCTCAGAAGGAAAACAGGTAAGAAGTGACCATGATGCAAATGTAATACCCCAGATCAGGCAACGTACCATCCCTTGCCAATTCTAGGAAACGTCTCTAAGAAGTTGGTATGAAATGATGTTGGAAAGCAGCTTTGTAGAGGAGAACCTGGTGTACCTCTTGTCCTGGTCCAGTCAACATGTCTTAGCAAGGTGCATCTGCCTCAAAAAAGGCAAATTGCATCCCGTGCCGCATTACACAAAGCATTGCCAGCAGGTCAAGGGAGGTAATCCTTCCATCTGAACAGCATAAAATGCTTGATCACTGTGAGGGGACCAAGCACTGGTACAGGTTGCTCAGAGAGGTAATGAAGTCTCCATCCTTGGAGAATTCGAAAGGTGTCTGGACATGGTCCTGGGAAAACAGCTTTAGGGGACCCCCTTGAGCTTGGGCATTGACCAGATGGTCCCTTCCAGACTCAGCTGTTCTGTAATTCTGTATTGCCTGTGCTATACTGTAGTATATTCTCCAAATAGCATAACCCTTTAGGACCTGAACATGGACCTGAGTCTTTGGGTTTTCTTGCATGTTGTTAGAGCATGTTGCTTAAGTGAAAATAAAATGTGTATCAATTCATATATACATATAGATATATATTTTTTCACACTTGTCTATGCATACGCACACATGTAAAGACTTGTCTATAGCATAAATAGCTACAGTTTTTAAGTATCACATATCAGCATCTCAATAGAGAAATATGTATTTCCATCATTAAGGTGTCCATTGAACTGCTACAGCCCCACTGCTCCAGATTTCCAAATCTTTGAGTAAAACTGCTGTAAGGAATCTCTATCAAACTTTGTCCCACAGAGAGCTCTTTCAGCACCTTATGTAGTGGCTAAAGTAAGCTAGTACAGACACTTGAAAAGAGCAGTTTGGTGAGAAATTAGGAGAAAATACTGCAGTAGCAAGGATGATGCCTATTAAATGCAAAGAATGAAATTTAGCTTTCATCAGCCTTATTGCCTGGTTAGGAACTCATTACACCCTGTAGTACTATCTTTAAAGTGCATTTACAAACTGCATCACCAATTTAATTAACAAATAAAAAAAACTACATGCAAATGCTTTCTGATACAAAGTAATGATTTTAGCTTGACAGCAAACATATTTATGTCTTGATCCCTTAAAAGATGAACAGGCTCTACTTTAAAAGGAAGGCAGTCTTTTAAACATCATGTAAGGAATTTGGGTTTGTACTCTACTATTGCTCTGTTCCAAATAAAATGAAACCTAAATATTTCTTTGTGCAATCTGCCTTCTGATATCCTCTGCTATAAAATGTTTCCTTATGGAGCCCCTGATCCTTATCTTTTCCCCCATTTCGCAAACCACATTAACTAATCTGACTAGTGTACTTCATCTCAGCACAGTTTTCCTGAAAGATCAAAACCAGACTAGTTACATGGTCTCAGGATGACAGGCACAGAGTTCATCAAAGTCTGTTCTGATGCAGAAGGACATACTAATCACTCTACAGCAAATTGCCTCAAGCTGCAACAAAGCAGAGAATGGATTTGAGGGACTCATTTTACCAGAATCAGAGGCAAGGTATTACAGTATAGCCTACAGTGGCCTCAGAAACAAAATGAGGTATAATAGCATAATTTGGCTGTCCCACCAGGTATTGTATATTGTATTTTACTAAGATACAATAGAGAAATTATTTCAACACCTGAAAAATCCAAGTCCTGACATTTGGCTCTCCTACTTCCATGTTCACTGTGCTCATTCAGGAAAAGTTTCTTCCTGTATGTCTTACTGAAGAGCATTGTGTGTCACAGTAGTTTTGCTGTTAAGTAAATCACATCACAGTTGTTCCATATGACACAGTAGTACATAGAGAATGCCTTGTCATTCTCTTTCCTAGTAA
>VXAU01003118.1:29997-45822 GCA_013399695.1 Formicarius rufipectus | reverse complement strand
AAAAAAAAAAAAAAAAAAAAAGAGCCCTGTTGACTAGAGAATTCCTATTCAGAACTATCTGTTAACGTAATGGTAAAAGCTGAATGTCCAAGAACACAAGAAAGAGACATGACAGGGGGATTTAAAAATATTAGATTTTTTAAAATCTTACTCACATAGAAAGCATACCAGTAGTACTACAGAGATATGACCATCCAGCTGAGATTTTTAAAGCAATTTGGCAAAGTAACATATTGTGCCACAGGAAGGACTTTTTAACCAAAATATATAGCTTGCATAACCAGAAAATAATTAACATGCTGTATTTGTGATAAAACCTATTACCATGCCAAAGATCATATTTATGCAACTCTAAGTTTCGTCAAACCAGTGAAAGAGAGTTTCACTGATTTCCTAATGAGATTTCCATCAGATTTCCAAACTCCACAGATTTATAAAGGCTTTGGAGATTCAGCTGAGTTTTGAAAACAAATGCAGTAGACTTTCTCCTTCAGTTCTCAAACAAAGCCATCAAACCCAACAGGTAGCCTGTGTTAAGTCAGGTGACCTCAACTTTGCACTCTGATGTTTCTCTGGCATTGTAATTGTAATTGTATCCTGGGATGCATAAGGTAAAGAAAACTCTGATTTGAGATACCAGCAGAGGAACACAGACTGATGGACTGAGAGCCAAATGTCTCCTGGTTGAGAGTAACCAAGTTAAAGGAGTCTTGGTCAGCTGTTTTGAAAAAAATGGATAATGAGAAGCCTGCTGAGGGGAAAAAAAAAGAAATCAATAGAAATAGTTTGGATTTAGGAAGGAATGAGGATGCAGGTCAGGAAAACAGAGGCAGGATGGGGAATGACTCATTTGGGTTACAAGTCAAAAGTGAGATTTCAAAACGTTCAAATACTCATCTGAACTTTGGAAGCCTTACAATTACTGAGTCAGAGTTGGGAAACCTTTGATATTTGCCCTGCAGTACTTTCTGGTGGATAGAGAAAGACTGTGAGACTCAGCACACAAGCAGCTCCCTTTCCTGAACTCTCACAAGAAAAGAGCCAGACTTGCACATCGGCAGAAGCACAAAACCTCCTCATTTTAGCAGGTGTCGTTGCCAGGCAACTGAACTACTCAGCAGCACAGACTCAGGGATCCTGATTAACCCATTAGCTTCTCAATTCAAACACTAATTTGGGCATTGGCAGGTTTATGAACCCCACAGGGTGGTTTCCTGCGCCAGTGTGACATCCCACCTGGGCATTGGCCAGTGTCGTCAATCCCTGCCATGGGGATGGAAAACAAGCTCTTGCCTGAGAGCACTCGACCACAGCAGAGACTGGTGTGCCTTTCAAAACCGGGAAACAAAAGATGAAGGGAGGAATAATAACTGTGATGAAGGAATGTGAATTATTCATAACAAATTAATGCAAGCCACCAGGGGCGAGCGTGGAGAGGGTTTTGTTTTTTTCATGGGATGGGTAGCCGCTCAGCTGCACTTTCATGGGATCTCATCCATACTGTTCACAAGATGACAATTTTACTTCATAAGAGGTCCCCTGATGGCTTGTATTAATTTATAATAGATGCAAAAGGAAGGGAGTATTTTTGTGTACCATGCTAGTAAAACACACAAACTACTCCCTCAAGGCACATATATGCATACATTAAAACATTAGTAATGGTACTAGAGTTAATAAGAGCTATGACATACAACACAACTACTCACACAACACATCATGGTAACCCAATGGCAGTGCTTGGTTCTCACACTACTCTTAAGAAGTGGGGCCACACAACTCAATTGAAAATAGAGGAAAATCTAATTATTGGATGACTGGAACATGCTTTTAAAATGAAATAAAATCAACAGTAAGGCCACATCCAACTGTATCCTTTCAGAAGGAAAATATTCTATGTAAGAGCTGTGTATCTGCTAGTGTATTTATCAATACATTCATTATATTAGTCAACAGGGATGAAATGATGCAAGCACGGAGCACTGTAAATGTATATGGATTTAGATGAGGCAATGGCTCAGAGTGAGTTCTTTATTAAGTATCTGTTAGAGCTTGGGTTCCCTCTACGTTTTCTCTTGCGACACAGAATAGTATAAGAAAACAGGTGTTTGCAAAGTGAAGATAGAAGAGAAATTGAAACTACTGTGAGATGGATAATCTCAGGATATAAAGGAAAATATTCCTGAACACATGAGGTGTGTTGATTGATAGTTATTGTTAGATAGTGTTGTGTTTCAGAAAATACCCCAGTGAGCTATTGCATTGTCAGTATAACAAGGAAAAATGAAAATAAACTTTTTAATTAAAATCAAACTAAGACTAAACCATAGATGAATTTATTTTTACCAGTTGTGTTGCAATTAACAAATCATTTTCATTTCTGCCTTGATAAAATTCAGGTAGCTTGCAGATTGGGGAAACAAACAAACAAACAAACAAACAAAAACAAAACAAAAAAAAAAACAAAAAACAAACCAAACCAAACAAAACAAAAACAAAACAAAAACAAAACAAAAAAAAAAAAAAAAAAACAAACCAAACCAAACAAAACAAAAACAAAACAAAAAAAACCCAAACAAAACAAAACAAAAACCCCAAAAAACCAACCAAACAAAAAAAACCTATTGCTAGTTTGGAGGTAAAATATGGTATTTTTTGTCACACCACTTTGCCACGTGAAAACACAGTTTGACTTTTGGTAAGAGAGTTGATCTTTTGAAAAGTATTTTTAGACATTTACATTCTACATTTCTTCCCAATCTTAATTGGCTTTTTTTCCTGCTGAAATTTTGACAGCTATTCTTTTCAGCTTAAAACACTGTAGCTGGTTCTTGTGAAGATAGAGACTCTGGCCATGAGACACAGCAGAAGATCCTCTCAGACATATAAGCTGAAATTTTATGAGATGTCACCCTTTCAGTTCCATTGGGACTTAAGAGCACTTTGTTTCCATCTAACATACAGAAAAACGAGTACATTTTCCTGAGCAGAAAGTATTTTATCTGCTGTTTTTATTTTTTCATTATATCATTATACAGTGGCTAATAGCAAGTTATATACATATTAAATTCTAGTTTGGCACAGAGCAACCAAAAAAGAATGAAACATTTTTGTGTTCTCCACTGGGGAATACTCTTCTATCTGCTCCCTACCAGTTTGAATTTTTTTAGAGCTTGAAAGAACTCGAAAAGAATAGCTCAGTTTTCTTCTACGAAGTTTTATTCAAGTTTTATTACCTCAACAGTCCACAGAGGCCACTTCCACCATCTTACATGCAACCTTCAGAGACCTGCAAAAATGAATTCTGTAATTTACTGCATTTTGCCTACATGGCACATTTTCATATTTATTTGAGATTGAGTGCTGGAAGGACTATGCAAGAGTTATATACTTTGAAATTAACATTAGGTTTTGATTTGCTGTAGCATCAGAGTGAAATAGAAAGCAAATGAGTAGATGTACAAAAAGACAATTCAGTGATTTATATCATAACAATCCTTTAAATACAGAAAACACAGAAAAGAAATGTAGCAAGAATTGTAACTGGGTGTCACAGTTTTAGAATCTGGTGGCATTTTTCTTTCCCCTACCACTAAATGAGGAGTTATAATGGCCCTTATCTTTCTCCACTGCTAGATAACAAAGAAGCAGATGATGAGTAAAGGCGTGTTACCTAGCAACAGTAATCACTGGAGTGGGTGTGGTAAAGGAAGGTGATACTTGGTTTTTGGCTTGCAGGGGAGGAGGACTGCTGTGGGGAGAGAGAGACATCTCCTTGGGAAAGCCTCTGCCCTGCAGGTGTGGTCTCCTTCCTTTTTCTCTTAATTTTTTCAGCTCAGCGCATCACCCCTCCTCCAGCCAAAAACTAGGAGAGAGTTTTGTCCATGGAAAAGGATCCCAGCTCTTCCCTCTCTTCACAGCGTTCCCCCCTAATTACCACACTGCCCATCCCAGAGAGACACACCAAAACTCTCCATCCACCCCCGGGGGCAGACCAGCACCGTCCAAGGAGCAACATCACCACCTGCTGTCTGTAAATATTGCTGCACCCAACGGGAGCAGAGACTGCGGGAGTTTGAGGGGGGTGGTTACCCACAAGTTGTACTACCCACAAGTAGTTCTGGTTGCTTTGTTTCTCTTGACTATATATATATATATGTATGTATGTATATTGTAGTTAAGAACTGTTATACTTTCTATTATCATATCTTAGTTAATTTTTGTTTGAATTTAAAGGAGGCTTGTCTCCTTCTTTGGTTTCTAGTCCAACAAATTTCTTAATTTCCTCTAAACTTAGACATTGGGGTGTGGTGGGTTTTTTGGGGTTGAGTTTTGGGGTGTTTTTTTGTTGTTTTGTTTGTTTGTTTGTATTTCTCAAATTTAATTGCAGAGCAGCCCTGCAAAGCAAACTATCTTTCATTAAGTATGCTCAAACCATTTTTGATTGCCCTGCAAAACTTTTGTATAAACCTTAAAAAATAGATATGCTTAAAAGGCCACAGCCAATTGTTCCTGAAATGCTGAAATGCAGATTTGCTTTCAAAAGGTTTTCTATGATTCTTATTGATACAGACATCCGTATTATCAGCATATAAATCTGACCATTGCATTTCAATGCTTTACTTTATTGCTTGAATGGCAGAAACATTCCTACTGCTGTTGAAGAAAGTTACCTGACAACATTTCTTTACTTGTCAAACTTTTGAATTCATGGACATCGATCCAAAATATACTTCTCATTACTTATAAATGAGAAGATAATTCAGATTCAAATAATGATATTTATTTTTAACTGATAAAACCATCCAAAAGAACACTTGAGAAACATCTTTCTGTCACTCCACAATTTATTTGGACAATTAAAAAGCAGAAAAAGGACTGTTCCTTCCTTTAGTCTTCTGACATCAGTCAATATAAGTCACAAATAAATCAAGGGAGTGGAATTTGAGAACATAAGAGGGCCTTATATAAGTGTCACCTCCCTCTTACTAGAAGAAAGTCTGTTAAGGAGAGATTCCTAAAAAACTGAATAGATGTAATGGGAGGTATTAATGCAGGGACTGCAGAAGAAATTAAGGTGCATTTCTGATCTATGTCCAAATGCTTGGTCCTAGTCAGTAGTGGCACTAAAATTAACATCAGTTCAAATATAGATTCCAGGCTCACTGTTTTAAGTTTAAAATAAATAAAAAATCTTACAGAGAAAATAACTTTTGTACTGTTGAATTCCCTTTCCCTCCTATCTTCTTTTCTCTGAGAGTTTTCCTTAACAATCATTCACTCATCCAGAATATCACTACTTTCCTGTCTGCTCTCCCTTTCAGACTCTATTTTTTCAATACAAAATGTACATATGTGGCACTAAACTGACAAATATTTCTAATGATGAGGTGCTTGACACAGCAAATCATCTTCCCATAAAGTAGTGTAAGGGCTTTACAAATGACAGCTCTTCAGGTGCTCATGAATAAATGAACCAAAGAAAAGCATATGGAGGTGTTGCAGCTGTTCAAATTTAGTAGAAGTGGACTCCAAACCTGTAGTCAGACTGGAGAAGCCTTTTGTTCACCTTTATAATGAGAAAGAATAGGCATCACAGGAGAACCCTATTACATGCTTAAGCTTGAAGTACAAAAACCTCTGGTTTTACATCAGTAAAAAATTACTTTTCCCTGTTTGTGAAATATGCCTGTCTGCATGAAAAATACACTTCTGACATCAACTTACATCAGATCCTTCAACAATCACTTTTTACAAATTAGTGCTTACAAGTCTATGGAACACAGAGGAATGATTAAAACCAATATAAGGTAACAAAATTTTGTTCAGTTGGCAGACTGCCTTGAGGCTTAGTATCTGGCATTGACCAAAAAAATATCTATACAACTGTAAAACAAATGTCCTTAGAAACTTGTGATTAAAAGTTGGAATTGAAACCAAAATTTTAGTTACTTTAATTGATGGGAGAAAAAAAAAAGCTGAAATTTCCTGTAACTAATGTATTAGTCAATAATGGCTGAGAGATCAGAAGGTTGTGCAACCCTTCAGAGGCACCTTGAATGCTGGTATTAGTATCACACATTTGAACTTCCATTCACTTCTGGAGAAGCTGTGAAAACAAAAAGATCTGTTGTAGGTAAAAAAGAAATCATTGTACTGTCATTGTGCATTGAACTTTTCCAAGCTTGGCAATTTTGCAGTTTTGTTCTTTTTACCCTCATTCTTATTACTAGCTTGTTTTTTTGTTTTTTTGGGTTTTTTTTAGCTAATGATACTAGGTCAGATAGCAATGCCCTAAAATAACTCTAAAAAAAAATTCAAACAAAGCAAAACACCACTATCACAGGCAAATAGTTCAAAGCAATTTTAAGAATCTATAAAAAAAAAAAAGACTTGAAATATTTGTCAGAGAAAGATAGGTTTTGGTATTAGCTTTTTCCATTTTGTTAAGTTCCTAAGCTTTCATGTATTAAAAAACAAACATCAAAATTTCATTACTACATCACAGAGCATCATAGAAACATTCAGGTTGGAAAAGACCTGTGAGACCAAGTCCAACCTTTGACCAATCACCACTGTGATAACTAGACTAACTGTCATTTCTTGAATACCTCCAGAGATATTGACTCCACCACCTTCCTGGGCATATCGTTCCAATGTTTTACAATCCTTTCTGTGAAGAAATTCTTCCTGATGTCCAACTTAAACCTTCCATGGTGCAGCTGGAGGTTATGTCCTCTTCTCTTGTCATTTGTTGCCTGGAAAAAGAGACTAATCCTCACCCAGCTACAGCCTCCTTTCAGGTAGTTTTATAGAGCAATAAGGCCATTCCTGAGCCTTCTTTTTTTTCCAGGCTAAACAATCCTAGCTCCCTCATCCTCACGTCATAAGATTTATGCTTCAGATCCTTCATGAGCTTTGTTATCCTTCTCTGGACATGCTCCAGCACCTCACTGTCTTTCTTGAGTGAGGGGCCCAGAACTCAACACAGTACTCGAGGTGCAGGCTCACCAATACTGAGTACAGGGGAACAATCTTTTCACTAATACTGCTGGCCACACTATTTCTGATACAAACCAGGATGCTTTTTATCTTCTTTGCCACCTGGACACACTGCTGTATCATGTTCAGCTGGCTGTCAACCAGCACCCTCAGGTCATTTTCCACTGGTTATCTTTCCAACCTCTCCTCCAAGCAGGTAGAGCTCCCTGGGGTCATTGTGACCCAAGGGCAGGACACAGTACTTAACCTTGTTAAATCTCATAAAATTGTCCTTGAGCTATCATTCCAGACTACAAAGAGTCTTCCTACCATCAAGGAGATCAATACTCCCAAACAATTTAGTGTCATCCGTGAACTTACCCAGGCTACACTTGATCTCCGCATTCAGATCATTAATGAAGATATTAATTCATCAGAACTAACCCCAGACACCTTTTAAACACTTCCACCACTCCACCACCACCTTGAACGACCTATTCCAAATCCTGACCACATTAAAAGTGTTAAATTTTTCTAGTATCTAAGCTGAATCTCCTCTGCCTCAGCTGAAGACTGTTTCCTCTTGTCCTCTCTCTGCAGGCATGGTAGAAGAGACCAGCCCTCACCCCACTACAGCCTCCTTTCAAGTCATTGTAAAGAGCAATGAGGTTCCTCCTGAGCCTCCTCTTCTTGAGGCTAAACTAATACAGCTCCTTCAGCTGTTCCTCATGTTTTCTAGACCTCTCATGGGTCTTGTTGCCCTTTTCTGGACATGTTCCAGCTTCTCAATGTCCTTTTGATGAGGGGCCCAGAACTGCACACAGTACTCAAGGTGTGACCTCAACAGAGCTGAGTACAGGGGGATGATCACTCCCCTAGTCCTGCTGGCCACGCTGTTCTTCATAGAGGCCGAGATGACATTGACCTTCTTGGCCACCTGGGCACACTGCTGGTTCACACCCCACAGTCTGTCATCAACACCCCTAAGTCTCTTTCTGACAAACACCTCTCAAACCACTGCACCCACAGCTTTTAGACCTGCATGGGGTTGCTGTGACCCAACTGCAGGTCCCAGCACTTCACCTTGTCAAACCTCATGCAGATGTCCTTAGCCCTTTGATTGAGTCTGCCCAGGTCTCTCTGTAGAGCCTTCCAACCCTCAAGCAGATCAACACTCCCACCCAACTTAGTGTCTGCAAATTTACCGAGGGTGCACTCAATCCTCTCATCCTGACCTTCAGTAAGGATGTTAAACAGGACCAGCTCTAAAAATGAGCCCTGGAGAACACCACTAATGACTGACCACTAAGTGGATTTAGCTCCATTCTCCACAAAACTCTGGGCCCAGCCATCCAGCCTATTTTTTACCCACCAAGGAGTTCACCCATCCAAGCCACCATCAACCAGTTGGTATAACTCTTATTACTTCTATGTAACATCTAATTTTCATGCTCTATGTATAAGGCGGTTAAGTTCAATATGCAAGTAGAGGACCTAGAATGAAATGTAATAAAGAGATGAGATGGTCAGAAGAACATATCTTTAGCTTACATTTTCTAGGCCTCAAAGTTGGGTGCTAAATTCCTTCCACCCACTTACTGCTTCCTGACTTCCACTTCACCACTGAATCTGTCCAAATGGAGTTCAGGGCACTGACTAACAAACCTTGGACAAACGGTCTTTGAAGTTTTCATTGATCATTGTACTCCATTTGGTTCTAAATAGACCTACTTTGAACACTCAAATCTCTTTTGTCTCCATTTTGTGTGGGTTAAGTTTTTATTTTCAGTTCCCTCCTTAGGTCTTTTTTCCTAGGCCTGTAATCTCTCACTTCAACCAAAGTGTCTTCTTCATTCACTCATGCTCCTGTGACAACCATGGACATTCTGCTTTCCTGACTGACAGCCACAAAATTTCTAACTATTAAGTAAAACTCTTGTACGTTTTGTTCTTGTAATTTTCTTCATTTCTCTAGCAATTTAATATATTTACAATAAAGCTGAGGCAATTTATTCTTACTTCCTTCCTGTCTGGCAAAACTAAGCTTTTCTGTTTCTCACAAAAAAATATCCTACTGAAGATAACTTCTGAAAATTCTTCTCCAGACACATAGAACTGATCAGTTACAAGAATGTAAGAAAAAACACTAAACAGAATCAGCAACTTCTCTGAGTGTCACAGTACTGCTTGCACCCTATTTTCTCTTCAGGGAGAAAGCACACCATCAAACATAGCAAGAACTAAGAAGGACTGGGGTTTCACACTACATGCAAGGTCTAGCATCTGTGTTTATTTTGCTGATTTCTGTACTCATGTACAGCTATTTATCTGTAGCTCAAAATTGTAACTAATTCTTTCTACATGAAACACCAAATTCCTCCCTGACTCTTAACAAAATTCACAATTATTTGTTTTTCATTTATGAAAAAAAACAGCAGGGAGGTAGCCAGTTAAGTTACATCATTATTTTCTTTTGTTCTGGATCCCTTTGTGCACAATATTATAGTTTAAAGGTGAAATACCAGTAAACACTGTTTTATATTTTTAGTAGCTATCTTTAATTCCTAGCCTTAGTTTAGTTCATATTCTGTTATTCTTCCCTCTTTTCTTCTCATAAACAAGGTGTTTTCCTTTGGTTTCAGCTTCTTGAAAAACAACCAACCAACAACAACAACAACAACAACAACAACAACAACAACAACAACAACAACAAATTTTAAAAATGCCACTTATTCAAGTCTGAAGCAACCCTATTTGAAACAATACCAAAACTAGCAAATTAATTAGCAGAGTTTTTCTCAGTCAGCAATACTTGGACAGGGGCCGCTATTAAAGATGTTCTGTAAAATATCTCTCCTTATCTTCTATGTTCATTCGAAAAAGCAAAAAGAAAGCTAGACCTTCCCATGCACACAAAACAGAAGAACAGAGTACAAGTAAGCATGACACACTGTTCAGTCTTACTATTTGGTTTCAAAGGAAACTACTATGCAAAAGCTGAGCTGAATAGCTCTGGACTAACATTTTTAGGGTGAGGGAAGGGAGGAGAGAGTGTTTTTCCTAAAGCTAGTAAGTATTTGGGTAAGAAAATAAATAAATAAAATTATTACTGGGCAAGGCAGAAGAAGAAGGGTGAAAGTCAATAAAACACCATCTTTCTCTAAAAATCCAGTTTGCCAGACAAACTCTTCCATCATTTAAGAGCTGTGTTTAACCAGTTAAAATCCAGGTAAAACACTCTAATAAGTCCTCTGGATCATTTTTCTGTGTGCCCTAGGCTTAAATCACTTCAGAGAGAGTAAGTAGCAGCAACATGAAAAATTGAAAAGTGTCAAAATAAAAGAGTACATGGAGAGACTTGCACGTTTGGTACCAAGAGATGTAGATGCATTCCTAAATAACTCCTGCTTTGCAAATGTGGTTCAAACCTAGATTAAAACAGGTTGCCAACACTTAGTCCCCCTTAGCTTTATCTTGCACTTGCCCAGTTTTTCCAGTTTCGATTCTTTACAGACAGCCCCTTAAGAAAAACAAATCAACAGTCTTGTTCTGTTCTTTGATTTTGACTGTCACAAGTATAATTTCCACATTTACCAGGTCACCTAACCTGTACCTGTGCTTGTTACACCCTTGTAATTAATAATCTGTTTCCTTTTTCTCTAATGTCTTACAGACCAACCCCCCCAAATCTCTTTATCTTTCTTGACATCTCTGAAATGGCTGAAATTTGCCTTTTCTCCTGTTTTCTGAAAAGCACAAGTAGTAGAGGGTTCATTCTCTCCCCAGCTTCCTTTTAGTGATTTCTTTATTCACCTCCTGACTTGCAGTTCATTAGGCTGCATTGTATGCCCAATTTCCACATTGGTTGTCTGTCACAGAAGGAAACAGCTACATCCAAAGGTCAGATACTACTCGCTCTCTGCCTTTTGTAAAGTTGCAACTTTAGTACCAGTCATTCCCATGGGGCTTAGAGTCACCCTCAGTGATGCTAACAATGAAGCTCAGATGACACTAACATAATTAATAATGGTGTATATTTTCTGTCTGCTGTCATATTTTTCGAACACTGCAGAAATGATTTCTTGTTCAAAGTTAAGCACATACTGTGAATGGCAACATAAATGCTTGAGCATATTTCATCTTCACTACTAAACCTAAACCCCATATTTCAAGTTTGAATTGCTTCAGAAAATGCACTATGCATCAAAAAAAACAAACATGTTCCACAAAGCTTAACCTGGCAGAAAAAGCACCTATCAAAAAATGTGATCTGGTTCTGAACTCTCACCACTTGGGATGACAGAAAGTCTTGTAAAATGTTTCAATTTGAAATCTCTTAGTTGCTATATCTCATGGGCAGCTATATTTAGCATGATAAATACTTTCAACCAATATTTACCCAGAGATATATTAGGTTTGTCCAGTCTCTTGATGTCTGTAGCAAGCACAAAACTACAATGTAGGTAAAATTCAGGCAGTAGATACTGGTATACACAGAATGAGAAAAGCAAACTTGAAAAAAACTGTGCAAGTGAAAAGAGAAGCTAAGTATGTCTAGTAGTTTGGTTAAATTTGGTAAACATAAATACATGATGGCCTTAGGCCCAGGGAAAGGTCAAGGTCAACAAAACTACAGACAGCAGAAAAAGACATCATAAAGTAATATATGTCATATATATACTGTATTATTTTCATGTGATTGCTCAAATACATCTCTGAAAATACCAATGAACACTTTATTTAACACAATTTCCAATGAAAAGTTGATATATAAACCTGCATCACAGATCACCATTTCACCAGTGCTTTTAATCTATTCAAGTGGACCTGCACAAATGGAATGGTCTACTTTACAGGCTATGCTGTGGCTGCAGATTTGTTGGTACATTTGAAAACAATAAATGAAAATTTCAACACCAAAAGCAAACATATCAGAAGATATACCCCAGATGAAAATTCTCAATACTTGCAACATTAGACAGTTGACAGGAACTGTGAGCCAAAAGAAGGGTAGAAGATCCTACAAATCTAATATTGAATTATCATCTTTAGAAGAAAGTTTCTTCAACCGATATTTTGGTGCTTCCCTTCAACCATTTTCTTCTCAGCTAAATATGGTCCTCTTGTTAAAGCATTGATACTCCTGTGGATTGAATTTAACTACACAGAATAATGATATAACAAGAAGTTTGTTTTACATTAGGAAAAGATTCCGTTGGTGTCAGAAAATGCTCATCACTCTTGTGCAGAATTGCAATATGCAACTGAATTTTAATATAAAACAAGTGCTGAAGTGCAATTTAGTTGTGTCCGAGGTCTTCATGATGTACACACAGAACTGTAGTTTATACATACAAGCAGATGCAAGAATATGAATATTCTGATGGAACATTCATCTACTTCATGGAGGAAATGCTGGAAAAAATATTGAAACGTCATGAAACCTTAATGACTTATTTTCAAAACACTCTAAATAAACTAGATTAATAAATGGGAACTGAGATTTTTCGTCTCTCTTGCTTTCTTTGATACACTCATATACTCTGTAAGCTGGAAAGGGCTTATACAGCTTTGGCATCAAAATTTTTTTCTTTGGCTCCCATAGTTTGTTGACAAGCATATTGACTGAAAAGCTTTCTTTCAAAAGAAGCTCCATACTCCTGGTATATTCCAGTTAATTAGACACTCAAGTACAAGTAATATGACTTTTTTTTTTTTTTTTTCTGTAAGCATATATTTATAAACCAAAATTCTAGTTACTTTAATTGTTGGGAGGAAAAAGAATACTAAAATTTCCTGCAATTAATGAATTACTCAATGTCTAAATTTAGGGAACTTAGAAACTTTTTTGGACTAGGAACTGATGCAGGGAGACAAACCTCCTTTAATTTCAAAACAAATTTTTAATTAAGATATGATAAATGGAAGGATAACAGTTCCTAGCTATGATATATATATCTATATATGTATTCAAGATAAACAAAACAACCAGGACTAAACGTGTAAAAACCCCTGAGCCAAACCCTTCCCCCCCCAGTCTCTGTCCCCATTGGGCACAGTGGTATTTACAGACTGTAGGTGATGAGTGGCTGGTGCTGGGCTACCCCAGGGGGGTTGGTGGATGGAAAAGAAAAAAAAACAACTCTGTCGTGTCTCTCCGAGGCTGTATGACACCCTCTGTGGGGTCGGTGGAGAGAAAACCGCTCAAGGAGGGCAAAAGGGCTGGGATCCTCTTCCCTCGGCTTGTGGTTGTAGGGTAAATGTCTCTCTGGGCTGAAGGCACCGATGCAAAGGCCACTCCCGACCGGGCTGGCCACAGCTCCGTGATCTCAGGAAACCCGATGCAAAGGCCCCGGCTAGCGATGTCTTCTCTTGGGCACAGGGAAAATCCAAATCCAGAGACAGGAAAAAACGGGATGAAAAAGAAAGGAAAGAAACCAAACTCCCAGGCAGGTGTTTCTTCCTGAGCCATCTCTCTCCTGCCAACTGCAACACCAGAGTGTCCACTTCCCCCACACCCAGCGAACCACCAGTGCAGGTAACACCCTGCTTTTCTTCTGTCAGAGGCAATGGATGAAGATAGACCCATTCACCCCTCATTCTGGTGGTGGGGAAAGAAAAATTCCATTAGATTCTGAAACTATAATGCTCAGTAATGGCTGAGCAATTATAATTTGCAACCCTTCAGAGTCACCTTCTTAGGTTGGAGAAGTGGTCAGAAAATAACCTTATGAATTTCAACAGGGGCAAATGCAGAGTCCTACACCTTGGGAGGAACAATCCTGGTGTTGGCGCAGACTGGGGTCCAACCTGACAGAAAGCAGCTCTGCAGAGAAGGACCTTGGTGTCCTGGTGGACAACAAGGTGTTCATGAGACAGCAGTGTGACCTTGTGGACAAGAAGGCCAATGGTATCCTGGGGGGGCATCAGGAAGAGGATTGCCAGCATGTCAAGGGAGGTGATCCTGCCCCTCTATTCAGCCCTGATGAGGTCACATTTGGAGCGCTGTGTGCAGTTCTGGATGACTCAGCATAAGAGAGACATAGAGCTTCTGGAGTAGGTCCAGGAGAGAGCTACTGGGTTGAATAAAGGTCTGGAGAATATCTCTGATAAGGAAAGCCTGAGGGAGCTGGGCCTGTTCAGCCTCAAGAAGAAGCAGCTTAGAGGGCACCTCATTAATGTGTGTAAATATCTAAACAGAGGGTGTCAAGAGGATGGAGCCAGGCTCTTCTCAATAGTCCCAAGCAATAAAGGTAAAGAGGTAATAGGCAGAAACTGATCCACAGGAAGTTCCACTTGAATATGAAGAACTTCTTTACTATGTGAGTGGCTGCACTCTGTAATAGATTGCCCAGAGAGGTTGGGGAGTTTCCTTCACTGGAAATATTCAAGAACCGTCTGGACGCAATCCTGTGCAATATGCTGCAGGATGACCCTGCTCTAGCGGAGAGGTTGGACCAGATGACCCACTGTGGTGCCTTCAAACCTTACACATTCTGTGATTCTGTGAACCCAGATAAAATCTCAGAGAACTGAATAATTTACAAGTCTGTGCTTATAAACATATGCATATGAATTTTCAGTAGATTAGTTCAAAATTACTATAATATTGCTACCTACTACTTGTTGCCACTAACACCACAGGTTATTGAAGAAGGTTAGTCATAAATGTAGAGGTCTGCTAAGTCTATGTGTATTGTGGAACACATGAATGATCATACAGAAAATGTGAAGTGAAAGGTTTTCGAGAACATTTAACAGACAGTTATTTTCACTTTGACAATGCACTTTGCACCTTAGTAGCAATTATGTGGCTTTTGTTTCTTGTAACAAGTATAACCAGTCTTGCCAGAAGGTGATTTCTAAATACAGGTTTACCCTTAATATTTATTGGAAGTTAAACACTAGCATTTTGTAATTTTTTTCTCTTTTCCTCACATCAATGAGATTATCTTGGTGATTAGTACTCCACATATGACCTATTTGCACCATAAAAGAATCCTACAGTTACTCTATGCACATCTCCATATAGGTCACAAGTATGATCTTTGGCTATTATATTTATATAATAGCAATTTTTGACAAGTGTGCATAAGGTTAAGAGCTTTTGAGGAGGACACAAAATTACAAGTGTTAGAATTCACAGGATAACCAATGAATCTGTGGGATCATAATTTTCCTAGATTTTGAAAGATATAAGCAAAAGATAAAGCATTTTAAAAAACATCATAAAAGAGTCTAATAGCTTTAAAAATCTCATTGATTCTACCTGGTGGTGTCTTATGGAGCAGTACCATACTGTATCAGCACTTACCAGAAACACAGTTTAATAAATAATACCACCATATAAAAAGTGAGAACCAACTTATCTCTACCCTAGCACCTATATTTCACATATGCTCTGTAACATCTGCAACTAAAGCATATCAAGAGCTATGACACAAATAATTTTTATCTTTCAGATTGTAGTCATTAGTCTTTTTATACCTCATTCATCTCAAACTGAATTGCATAGCAGTCTTATAAAACCCTGGTCTTCCCAGGCAGTTGCAAAACCTCTGAAGTCAGACAAGGTATTCTTCAGGTAATACACCACAAAACTAACACTGAAATTTTGAAATTACTCACAGAGTCCAGTACTAAAGGACTCATATTTCTAGTTTTCCACCTACAGGAAAAGCATGTAATTTCTAGTGTCATGCACTTAGAAATACTGAATGTCTAGTCATTTCTCCTATATACATGCCTTTACCTATGATTCATAAAGAAATAAACATTATAGTTTTCCCAAATACTAAGTCTGCATGTGCTAAGATGTAGCAAACAAACTAGGGGGGGGAAAAA
>VXAU01003118.1:0-29949 GCA_013399695.1 Formicarius rufipectus | reverse complement strand
AACACAGTCTAAGCAATGAACAGCAAACACTGCCAGTCTGATGAATCTTAAACTCACCCACAGTGTTCTGGTTTTGTAAACACAGCTGAGGGTATTTTAATGTAACCAAAGACATAAAAAAAATCAACACATTATGCAAATGCAATAACAAATGTAAAATGATAAATTAGCAAGCAACTATTCAATTATTACTGTGACTAATTCCTGTAGATGGTGCCACAGTAAATGAACCTGAACCTGTTCTGGTTGACTGCAGTGTTCTGTTGAAACATTTCCATTTGGTTTGTTTGCCGCTTATGTAGATCAGTGAAGTCGATAGCATCTGTTTAATGAGCTCCCACTTCATTACAGAGCTGCACTACTTACTGAGTTATTCTTCTTAAGCATGCAGCCTGCATAATCTAGTGTTGTTTTAAAGCAAATACTAATTTATGATTACCTGTTACATTAGGTCACTGAAAATTGTAGTTACCTTGGCTTGCATGAGCAGAATACTAATGGCCTTATTATGGATTATAGTGATGTTTCATGCTTACAGTCTGTGAACATAAATTCCCATCTCAAGCATATTGTCTGAACAATACACATACTGAAGAAAAGGGATAAAATACATTCAGTTGTAAACCACACAAATTACGTATTGCATAGACATCAAAAATAAAATTGTAAGGGATAATCAGGAATATTCTAGTGATCCTATGCTGACTATATAGACAGTTGAATAACAACAGAATTACTCATCAAATTGTCATGACTATCATGTAATTGATATAACAATGATAAGTAATCAGATCCTTTTCTGAATAAAAAGATGATAAAGTCTAAACAATATTACAATTATTAGAGTTATAATTTCTGGTAATCTCCAGCTCATGAAAAACCTACAGTCTAAAGCCGTAAAGTGTGATCAAAGAAGAGATAAATAAATACCATATTATAGCTCAGACTTGGTCAAATTACATCTTCAGATATGATCCATAGAACTGGAATAGGAGTCACCATGCAATAGACATGATGAATCCACTGGACATCTTTTCCAACACTCTAAGCTACAAAAACTTCACCATGACTGTGTTCCTTACGACACAGTAAGGCAGTAAACAAATGAACAGTCCTTTGCTCATATAATCCCTACCACTCTGACTTGAGAGAAAATTGTTTCTTACATCATTAAACTTTTTAAAAGAATTTATGTCATTACCTGTTTGCTCAGAACAGCTAGCTCTGGAGTGTGCAAGAGCAGCTGCTATTATTAAAGAGCAAGAACAAGCCCAGGAAGTAAGTACGTACGTTCGTTCGTTCGTTCGTTCGTTCGTTCGTTCGTTCGTTCGTTCGTTCCTTCCTTCCTTCCTTCCTTCCTTCCTTCCTTCCTTCCTTCCTTCCTTCCTTCCTTCCTTCCTTCCGTTTTGATTTTGACCAAAAATTTTATATGCTATAGCTATAGATTTCTAGTTGTCTTCTTTCCATTCTCAGTGTCTGAGAGGTTATGACATCAAGCAACTGGAACTGGTTGTTTTCTGTAGAGAAGCACATATTTGACAATAAAGTAAATAGCCAGGACCCAGGTTTAAAACGATTACTGAACTCTTAAAAAATAAACCTGAAACTAATGATTAGAAGCAGGAATCAGTCAAAAGACTCATCAGAGCTGAAATTCACAAAAATCTGTAGTTTTGCTTTGTTACACAAATAAAGCCTATCAGACTACAGCTGTATACTTGGATGAGGTGGAAGTCTGGAAGAGAGGAAGATGGACTAGAGATAGGTTTATTTCTAACTGCCAGTTCTGTAATACAGTAAATACTCTTCTGTTGTTTACCTAGATGAAAGTAGTTAGGAAACTAACTAAATTTAATTACTAAGCTTCATACAGAAACAAAACTGGTTAGGAATACCTTTTATGAAGAAATAAAAACTATTTTTCCACTATAAAGTACTATCTTCTCTAACTTATATGAAGCTGAAAAGCCAAATCTGTCCAATAAAATCAAACCATGACCAAGATTTGCAACACATCAAACCCATCAGAAGAACCAGTCTTAGCTCCTTGTACGAACAGTAAGACGTAGCATAAAAAGTCACCAGATCCATACAGAAGATTTAACAAATGTGGATTCTGATGAAAAGAAAAGATCAGAAAATAAAATGCTACATTACAAGAAAGGATATTTAAAGAAGAAAGGTATGTGGAAAATAAGACCAATTAGAATCAAAGTACCAGGGCAATTACAAAAAAAAAGCACATAGATATGATAAAAATATTTTGTCATAGGGAAGTGACAAACATAAGGCAAGGTAACTCTGGAGACCAGAGAAGAGATTAAAGAAATACAATAGACTAGACTACTCAGCTAAAATTTGAAAGCTGCAGAAATACATGCAATNATTTAAATAAAAAAACAATACACTGCCTCAGTGGAAATTACATATGCACAGAACAGTATCTGTAAACTCATAAAAATGACACGTTTCACCTAATTAAACAGCAGCTGATATAAACAAAACAAACACACAAACAAAAAAACCAAACAAACAACCCACCAACAAGACAAACAAACAAAAAAAAAAAACCACAAAACAGCTACCTCACATGAATTTCTAACATGACTAAAAATTGCACTCAGATCTGAAAAAATGCAAGAATTTATTCATTTTAAAGAGAGCAATGTTAAAAAAGGTAAAGTGTTGCCAAAATCAGTAAAAAAACTTGCAAATATTGGTATTTAACTGGATAAAATTCCTTCCTTGGGGTTTACATGAGTTAAATCTGGGTAAGTAAAAAAAATAGCAATGAAATAATTTGCCAGAGTTCTGAAAAAAAAAAAAAAAAAAAGGTGTTGTTAATATTGGTTCACCCCTGATTTCATTAAAAATATTTACTTGTGAGGAGGATAGGCGGAAGATATCCCTACAGCAATTGCAGAAGACACTAACAGAAGTGATTAAAATGGATACAGAAAATGTCAGATTCTAGCTGTTTCACTATTTTTCCTAAAGCTTTCCTAAAGAAAGCTCCTCCCCATGGTACTGAATTACAGAACACCCATAAAACTAGGTCTCTATCTAAGAGAGTGTCTTTATTAGTCATTAGTTGCAGGAAAGGGAGAGAGAAGAAATATTTTCACCTATTTATTTAATTCCCTTTGATTCATTTGTGATTAAATTGGGATGGTTTCTAGAGTCATAGAATACACTAAGTTGGAAGGCACTCATTAGGACCATCAGCACCAACTCCTGGTCTCACACAGAACCATCCGAAGAATCTCATCATGTGCCTGACAGCATTGTAGAAATGCTTCTTGAACTCTGTCTGTCTTGGTGCTGTGACCACTTCCCTGGGGATCCTGTTCCAGAGCTCAACCACCCTCTGGGTGAAGAACTGTTTTCCTGATATCCAACCTAAATCTCCCCCAACACAGCTTCAGTCCATTCCCTCAGATTCTGTCACTGGTCACCACAGAGAAGAGACCAGTGCCTGCCCCTCCTCTTCCCCTCACAAGGAAGTTGTAACTGCAATGAGGTCTTCCCTCAGTCTCCTATTCTCCAGAATGAACAGACCAAATGCCCTCAGTTGCCTTGTCATAGGACTTCCACTCAAGGTTCTTCACCGTCTTTGTTGACCTCCTTTGGATGCTCTCTAATTATTATCTGATTTCTAATTATCTGATTATCTAATTAATATCTGATTAATACATTAATATCACTTTTCTTTTGTGCCACCCAAAACTGCACACAGTATTCAAGATGAGACAGTCCCAGTGCAGAGCCGAGTAGGACTGGTGATGCTTTGCCTGATGTTCCCCAGGACACGGTTGGCCCTACTGGCTGCCAGGGCACTGCTGACTCACATTCAACTTGCCATCGGCCAGGACCCCCAGGTCTCTTTCCACAGCACTGCTTTCCAGGCTCTCATTCCCCAGTTTATATACACTACCAGTGCAGAACACAGCAGTTGCCCTTGTTAATTGCAGACGAGTAGTGATTGCCTATCTCTGTAATTTGTTGAGGTCTCCCTGAAGGTCTCCTTGCCTTTGAGGGAGTAGTCAGCTCCTCTCACCTTGCTAAGTGTTGTCAGCAAAGTTACTTAGTATTCCTGTGTCTGTGTCAGCAGTGAAGATGTTGAAGAGAACTGTGCAATGGAGACCTGGGGAATGTCACTAGTGACGGGTCACCAGTCTGATGTTACGCCATCCACTGCAACTCTTTGTGCTCATTCTGCAAGCCAGTTGCTTATCTATTGCATGATATTTATGCAGTTTACACTGAAAGACAGTATGAAAACTTGGTTGAAGTGCCAAAAGATTACAACTACTGGCTTTTCTAGAACAACTAGGTCATATAAAGAAATCAGGATAGACAAGCAGGATTTTCCTCTCATGAAACCACATTGGCTGTGACTGATGCTCGTTGTCTTCCAGGTGTTCCTCAGTACCTTCCAGAATAAGCTTTTCCACAGTTTTACTGGGCACTGAAGCAAGACTGACATGCCTGTAGTTTCTGGGGCCCTCCTCCTTATCCTTCTTGAAAATCAGGACATTAGGCAGCTTTCAGTCAACTGAGACCTCTCCCAACTGGGGAAAAGTCTGTGGGACATAGCTGAATAAGCATACTTCTGTCTTTGAAGGATCAGTTAAACTCTGACATCAGGGAACCTGAATTTAGTCTAAGCTCAATACACAGGTCTGAACTACCAGGAGAATACCCAAACTAGCAAACACACAGTTGCTCAGAGAAAGGTGTCGGTCCTACAGTTGCTATGCACTGAGCAATAAAGAATGGTATAGTTTTGTAGACTAGTTATTACTGTACTCACCAGAAAAGTCTCATGTTCTTTTTCAGCAGTGACTGTTTCGATGCTTGTATGAGTAATAGATTTTTATGTAAAGGTGAGCATTACATTCCACCACATCACACCTCTTCCTTCTGCTTGTCCTCCTTCTTTGAACAGATCCAGGAATAAACAGGGAAAAGGCATCTTCAGGGACTTTGATTCTGTCCTGAAATAATCTGTGAAGTGACAATATTGTTTGTTTACAGACTCACAGAAAATGCAGCTGAAAGACTAACTCCATGTTCTGATTAATCCTAAGCAGACATACTTACATTCATGTGGTTCTGACCATACCAAGATAATCTTTGCAGTTAAGCTCCATGTCCTGGTTTTAGTAGCCAGGATCAGTTTGTCACTGTGTGAGTGTGTATTCTAAACCCTATATGCCATTTTTTCCCACAAACTGCTCACAATGGCACATTAGCAGCTATTGTCTAAGGCACACCCAACCCCTCAGGCTACAAACAGGGTGNGGTTTGGGACTGGGAGCTCTCTTCAGATCCAGAGGAGGACCAGAGCTGCAAGCAGACTGAGACTGCCACCAGATTGCAGCCATCACTTTCACCAGCAGGTACCTTGTTTTCTTTTTACTTTGAACTCAGGGGGGGCCAGGTGGTGCTCAGAACAGACTTGGTGAGCTCCACTCTGCTTGTGCCCCACTGTGTTGGGTTGTACATCTGGTGTTTTTCATGGCACAAACAAATTTCCTTTTCTGTTTCAGTGTATTTTTGTGATCTTTTAATAAATTGTTATTCTGACTTGCAATCCCATTCTGAGTTGGATTCATTTCTCCTACTGGTTTAACTCTAAACCAGCACACTCCACAGCTAGGTCTCACACCTGAAGAATGTACGTTCACTGCCAATAAAGTTCCTCAACTAGCACTTTTAAACATTGATGGGAACACAGGATATGGTCCAATGACCCTTGTGGCCAATTGGTAGTCTAATGGAAATTTTAGGTCCCCTGAATCTCTGTTCACTAGTCTAGTCAGTAGAGAGTAATATTCATCCTGTCTTAAAATGTTGAGCACATACCACATGTATCCCAACATCCAATTTAGCAGCAAACACAGAGAATTGCAAAGACGCTCTATATGTAAGGAAGGTCTGAAAAATAAAGATTTTCAGCTTTCAAGTATCAATCTTGAATGTCACTGACAAAATCATCTGGATATCTCATCAAACAGTTAAAAGGAGAAAACAAGGAAATTGTTTTAAAACATTATTGTCCTTTACCTAATATGCACATCCAGAGAACAAGAGATATTGGTGACAGACTTTTCACCTTTTTTCACCTTTCATATTTTTTGTAGGGAAGCATCAAAATAGTACTAAAAAGGTCCTTTGATGAGGACATGTGTTGGTGTTGACAGACACACAAACAGCAAGACCCAAATTTTGAGCTGTGTTGTATGGAGCTGCCTTAGGAAAAGGAAAAAGATGACTTAATATATTCCACCATCCAGTGAAGAACTGACTGGAATGGGAGTTGAGTACATTTATCTACCTAAGGAAAAACTGTCTTGTAGATAAGGAGGACATCTTCATTTTATGGTTTACTCTTTAAATTTTTATAGTCACAACAGTCCTCATAAACCACACATAAAGTAATCATTTTGGTGACCATTATCACTTGACTTCTTATAGACATTGCAAAGCAAAATTAATGAAAGTCTCTCAGTATAAAAGATCAATTTTCCTCTTCTCTTGTTACTCCATTCTTTTGCAAAATATTAAATTAATTATATCTCCTGTTATTAACTATGTCTTCGGTTAATATAAGGCTGCAGTTACCCTGAATTCTGTCAACAGAAAACCTTGCAGGTTTCTCATGCTCAGTGATACTGTTCTGTATATTATCCATATATTACCCATGTCTCTTATACAACAAATAATCAGATATCCCTTTCCTTATTAAGGAAAGCATGTAAATTAATGCAAGGGACAGATATTTCTAATAATTTACAATACATTGGGATAAACTGTTTGTTAAAATAAATACTGTAATAAACATCTAAAAAAAAACCTTCAAAGAAAATATAGCCTCAGAAAGTTTTAACTTCAACACCCATTTCTGATGATCCAACAGAATTAGAATTTGGTCTACAACACAGTCTGAGACAGAATATAAAATGAATAAGCAGCAAATAAACTGGTGGTGGAGGTTTTCTCTCAGGAAAATGGTCCAACACATATTCAACTGTGATGTATCTTGGTGAAACTGATATGTCCTTACAGTTACAATGCATTTGGCCACTCCCTGGCAGAATCCAAGTATACCAACTCAAACAAACTTTCTCAGCAGGAGGTTCAAGAGCAGTTTCTTTAATTTTCTGAACATGTAGAACAATTCTTTTTATATTTTATTTTCATGAGAAAAGGATGTTGAATCTGTAGGGGAAAAATATACAAAAGTGGTGAGGCTTACTTTTCTTCTTTTTAATTATGTTAGATTATTTACTGCTATTGTTTTACTACTATTTATTTTGCTAGATCTGGAAACGCAAGGAGAAAATGAAAGAAAGTAAAGAGTGCCTGCTATGCCTTTTTCTTTCAGGAAAGGTCACTAAGTAAGCACGTAGATTGTAACTGACCTAGCCAGGGAATTCTGCAGATTAAGAAAGTGACAAGCAAAATTAAATTTGATGAATAACTTCCTATGGAAAATTGACAGCCTTATTTCACAAGGACTTCCTAAGACAAGTCAACAGTTATGTCATTGTATTTACTCAAAAGTATGGTACTCTTGATTATGTTACATGAGATCTCTGAAGTGATTGCGTAAGTTGAAACAGTGCTAAAAACAAAATCACCCAACCATAGTGTTTGCCTATGCAGAAGCAACATTTTCCATGACAATTTAAAATATGTCAGTATTGTTATAATACTATATTGAGTCAAAGAAGAAGCTAAAAAATTAATTGGAGTGGATTCAGAGATCAAAAAGTTCAACTACACTGAACACAAGGTTCACCTCACTAGCTATTTTACATAAAAATGAAACTGGAATATCCAGTCTACAGCACAATGCAATTCTGATTTTTATTCCAAGGCAATATTAAAATTACTTACCATTTTAGCATATATAAAATGACAAAAAAAAAAAAAATCAAGGCATAAAAAACTGATACTACATATTCTGTTGCTTTGAAAACAGTTTTAAATGTGAATTATTTTATCTGTATAGTATCAAATAATGTATGAATTATGAGGGATGAAATTAAATTATATGTCCCAAGTTCCTAACATAAAAATAGGGGTTTCAACTGGCAAAAAGCAATGTGCTTTTAGGTAGCTCACCCTTTTTATGCTTTTGAGTTTTTTTAAAAAAAGTCAATACTTTCATGAGACTGAAATTTTGACAAAAGTAATATATTTGTAGTGTAAACACTACTATTCAACATTTTTCAATGATCTGAAGTCAAAGGGCAGCAATAACAAACATGATAACATCCACAGTAACATTTCTAATTACACAATATGTCAGATACCCCGCAAAGAAAAAACTTATTAAATAAATAATATTTAAGCTACTTGGGTTTTTTATTTGCTCTTTCATGTGTGCTTTCAAAAATAAAACTCTCATTTGGACACCCAAGTCAAGGGAGTTTGTGTGCATTAATTGACTATATTTTCAAAAAAAAATGCTGCATTTTGTCTTTACATTTTATAACTTATCAATAATAAATATGCTGAAAAAAATTGGTTGATGCTCATGCCTAGTAAGACATGTGCTGCACTAATAATATTTATTTGAATATGACTACTAGAGAAATTTTCCTTTGGAATATATCCTCATACAATATAGCCCATGGAAATCTTCCAAAAGATTTTTTATTATCCCAGGTTTACTCCAAAAGATCTAACAAGTGCTCCCAATGTTTTCAGCAGTTCCTGTCTGGAAAATATCCAGTAATATAATACGTGAACTTATTGCTGCTCAGTGCCAATTCTTACTAACCTTGGACCTAATCTCAGGTCCTCATTTTCTCTATATAACGAACAATTCCAGGCTTTTAGTCTGATCTGCTTCTCAATAAAGAAACAGAATAAAGAAATATTAGCAAAATAAAGTCTCTCTGGATTTGAATTACATTTCCATCATAAAAAGGTGAAAATGGAAGCTTCTTTCAGTGCAGACAGAAAAAATTGTGATGTTATGCAGCTCCACAGCCCACATTATCAATGATAATACAAATACAGCATCTTTTTATTCTCCAGGAGCCTGCTGAACACAGCAGATTTTTGGCCCTGAGTGGCTTAAAACAGGGTCAGCTACAAGCTTCAGAATATGAGGCACAACACAGCAAACACAGTTTCTAGGACTCTCACCACAATTAGGCCTTTGTAGCCCCTCATCATCCATGATCTCTAAAGCAGCTTTGTGCAATAATGATGGCACTTTGATTAGCAAGCCTCTGAACACAGAACAGAAGCACAGTAGTCAGCAAGCAGCATTTACCATTTTCCTTTCAGCTGCGCAGACATGCTGAAATAATGATCCTGGCAACATGTTAGCAAAACATTAGAAAGACTTTAGTAAGCAAATAATTTAATTACATCCTTTTCTCAGGGAGTTTATATTGCACGACCCCTGACCTTTTATATTGCTGTACCTCAACTCAGCATGGGATTCACACTTCCCATTCCTGTCACAGAATCTCTCCATCTTGTACCATTTAATATAGTGTGCTCCAGGTGTTCTGTGGTGAATGAATAGTTATATTACTACCTGTCAGACACAATCACACTCTATTCATCATTCGCGGCTGGCTGCATGAAGCCCTGCTTCCAGCAGGCTCCCTCTCTATTTCCCTGTTCAAACGTCTGCAGTGCTTTCGGCCCATCTGTCAAGCCTGTCATTTAGAGGGAAAACAGTATCAGTGCTTTAAATATATGGAGTTCTCTATTGAAACAGTGCTGTGATTGAACTGTCAGCATTCCCAGTATCACAGACAGTAATTCATGACTGGTCAGAGCTCCATTTAGGTTGCTATTACTATGCTGACCTTGCTGGGTCACACTGAGGGATTTTTCCCTTTGCAGTTAGATCTATAAATAGTGCAATTAACCTTTCAAGAATTACAAAATGTTCTCAGTTCCCCTCCTCCACAAATTCACTTGCTGTTTGCAGCATTTATAATAATCAAGAGGGAAAAAAAATAATTCAACTGGAAAGGGCATTTTTCTCTCCTGAAGTGTGTACCAAGTGTCAGTGAAAAACAAACAATACCATAACATTCATAGTGCCACAATCTTTTCTCAGGCAAGGCTTACATGGTTATCATCAGGAGCCTTGTCTCAAGTTCTACTTTCCTGGATCCAAGCCTAATGTCTCAGAGTGGTATAGCTCTGACCTATGTCCCTTTGCTACAGAAAAATTACGAGAATTACAGATTTTTTTTCATTAAAATTTGCTATATTTTTGTTATGTTTCTGTATAACTAAACAAATAGTTTTTATTATCATTTTGGCTGTGAAACAAAACACTGAATTCATATAACTCAGAAAGTGGAAAACATTACTTCTTAGGCATGTACTGCTCCAGCTCTTTTTGGTAAAGTGCTCTTTAATTTAAGGAAAACATGAAGCAAAACATGAAGCAAAACAAACAAACAAACAAAAAACTAAAAAAAAAATCTCTGTAGATCAGAATTTCAATTTTAAGAAAATCTCCTTTTGGAACAATTGACAAAAGCAGTTTTGTATGAACCGCTGACCACAGAATCATATAAACAGAGAGTGGCCTGGGTTGGAAAAGTCTCTGAAGATTATCTTGCTTCAGTCCCCCTGACATGGTCAGGGGCACCTTCCATTAGACCAGGGTTTCTCAGAGCCCCATCCAACCTGACCTTGAACACTTCCAGGACTGGGATAACCACAACTTCTGTGGGCAACCTTTTACAGTGCCTCGCCACCATTACAGTAAAGAATCTCTTCCTAATACCTATCCTAGACCTACTCTCTTTCAGTTTAAAGCCACTCCCCTTTGTTCTATCACTCATGATCAAGAGAAGACTATATGTGATAGACTAATCTCTGTGTAATTTATGTGCCACCTATTAATCAGTATCTTTTTAGAGCTTAAAATGTTTGAAATACGTTGGCTTTCATTTGTTACTTTGTTAAAAATAACACCAAACCAAATAAACAAAATAAACTAACAAACAAACAACAAAAACAAAACAAAAAAAAAAAACAAAACAAAACAAAACAAAACAAAACAAAACAAAACAAAACAAAACAAAACAAAACAAAACAAAACAAAACAAAACAAAACAAAACAAAACAAAACAAAACAAAACAAAACAAAACAAAACAAAACAAAACAAAACAAAACAAAACAAAACAAAACAAAACAAAACAAAACAAAACAAAACAAAACAAAACAAAACAAAACAAAACAAAACAAAACAAAACAAAACAAAACAAAACAAAACAAAACAAAACAAAACAAAACAAAACAAAACAAAACAAAACAAAACAAAACAAAACAAAACCAACAAAAAAAACCCCAAAAAAAAAAAAAAAAGAGTCTAAGCTCATGTATTCCAATCTTGGAAATACATCAAAATTCCTCTGATTCTTGAGGATTCTGAATTACTGAATGTCCTAGTTGCAGTGACCATGACTAGTTTATCACTATGTGTATTCTACACACTCTATGCTATTTTGGATGGACTGTTAATAATGGATCATTTGCAGCAGTTGCTCAGGGCACACCTGACACCTCAGGCTATAAACCGGGTGTTAAAAGACTCTGAGAGACAAAGGAATGACTCAGTCTTCACACCAATGACTCAGCCATGATAACCCTCCTCCAGGGAAGCATCAGCACCTTCACACCCGGCCTGAGGGGTCATGTCTGCTAATGGACATCAAAGATCCCAAATATATCCCATGACACACATCCATTGTGAAACTCCTTGCCCTGGGGGAGGTACTAGGACTTCTTTACTACTGGTTGGATTCAGAGGAGGACCAGAACCTCAACAGGACTGTGACTGCCACTCTCGACCAGACTGCAAGATCATCCTCACCAACAGGTTTCTTCTTTCCTTATACTTTGAACTCAGGGGGGACCATGTGGCGCTCAGCACAGGAGTTAATGAACACCATCCTGTTCGTGCTCCCAGGTGCTTGCTCGGTTATAATATCTGTTTTTTGTGGGTTAAAGACAATTTTTTCTCTGTATAATTGTATTTATTGTAATCTGTATATTAAATTGTAACTCAGATTGTAATCTCTCTTTGAGTTGGGTTCATTTCTCCTGCCGGTTTACTTTAAACTAACACACTGAATCCAATGAATGCATGGCTGAGACTAAGACTGGGTTTATGTCTTTAACCACAACCTTTTCAGCAGTTAGACCATGATCCTGGGGCCGGATAATCACCATGCAGCATTTCAGAATATGTCTTGCTGGAGTAGGACCCACAAAGAGAAAGTCTAAATGCTCACAAGATGTAAACAGGCTAGGAGAGAAATCAAAGGGGTTAGTTTAAAGCACCACTTGAGCAGAGCAGTGTGGAGAAGAATATACCCCAGTTGTCTCTTTCAGTTTAAGACCAAAGGCCTAATTTGAACACAAGAGGAATGTGTCAGTAGGCTTACTGGTTTAAAGTCTAGGACTCTGACCTGTATTATATTTTCGGATGAAGTCATGGTCTTGACACTCTTCTTCTCTCAGAAAGTGTTTGGATCTCTGTGACTGCAGCCAAGCTGCATAACCAAGTTAGCTAACCCTAGGTAATTACTTAGGTTTCAAATATTATTAATATAAAAAGAAATTTTCAGAAATAGTTCACATTTTTTTGTTACTTTTTTTTTTTTTTAATACACAATCTCAATGTAGTTGTGTTTACCAACATTAATCTAGGCAAATTTTAAAATCCAAGTAATACATTTTATCAATATGATAAAACTGGGTGATTCATTGGAAGGCTCCTCCCCAAGTATGTGTTATACATGGCTGCAAACAACATCATGCTGCAAACACACGAGTCATCAATGACAAGTAGAAGGTTTACAAAAAGCTAAATTAGTAAGTATAGGAATGTGGAAATACAGCAGAGAACAAGACAAGAAGGTGTTGTAAAAGCAACATTATCTTCTTAGAGACACAGAGTGAAATTAATTATGTAGCTTCAACCAGTCTGAATATTTTGGACACTGAAAGAAAGATACAGCAATATAAATCATTCTTTGTGTTGTTAACAGTATGAATACAAATGTCACATCTTATTACAGATATTTAATTAGTATAATTAAGAAATAATTTCATCTAATTTCTCCTTTCTTGGAGGGAGTCATAAAACGAAGACATACAGAATAGGTGCCCTTGTTGTTTTCAGCTTTTTTAATGAACACTTCAGGATATATCTGCCCTCAATCTGAAGGCAAAAGCTTTCATTTATTGTAAAAGCTGAATAAGTTTAAGTCTCATCTCATTAACTGTCATATTACCAGGCTTTATGCCATACCGTTCAAGTTCCAATGAACATTCAGAATTGCTTAATTATGTATAGTAAAAACAGTCTGCTGAGGCTTTTCCTTTCAGATTAATATGAAGCCAAAAAGACAGAGGCCATCTTCATGATTCACTCTTGCTTGCCGCTATGTTAACTCATAATAACAGAGTCCTTTTGTTAGTGACAAAAAATGTAATGAGTATTTGAAAATAAAATGTTTGTTGTTGTTGGCTGGACTTCGTGAACGAAGATTTGGGATAAGCCTGCACAATGGATTTTTTAGGTGAGGCACAGTGTGCGTGGAACTGGCCCCACCCCCTTTACCTCTGAGGTACATTTTGCCACAGCCAAGCAAGCTCGGACGGTGACAGCGAGTTCCTCAGGATTCAAGCCGGCATCCTCAGAGGAGGAGCCGGCTCCAGAGGCGGCAACTTACACCACTCGGCCAACGCCCACCACATAAAATGTTTACATCAAAGGATAAGGGACACCTTGATTCTGCAGATTAACAATTCTTTCATTTCTTCCTTTCTCTCTACATTGGTGTTAGACTGCATAGTACATTCCTTATAAATTATAACACCCTATGTTAGTTACAGTGTGCTGACACTGGCTGTCATTACTAACCCTACTACATGCTTTGTGTGCTCAGATTTCAACAGCCATTTGTTCCACAAAATATGGAAAAGCCATACAAGTTACACAGACTAGTCATTGCTCATTTCTTTATTTAGGCCTTCCTATTTTGTTCTATACTTAAACCAAACACTTATACAAACCTCACTTGCATTCTGAAAATATTCCCATCCATAGTCAAAACTACAGTCTTTACCAGGAGTCTATGACACATATCAGAAACTCCTTATTCTTTCACCTCCATCTCTGCTGCTTTGCAGTTCCTAAAGATTTTAGATATAAGCAAATGAATACAGATATGTCACTCACAGTCACATATGCCTACAAATGGGATTGTAATGCTTATGTCTGATTTCCAATGAAAAAATCAGAATGAGAATTTTCTCAAAAAATGAAAGCTTTGACTCTGACTTAATCCCTTTCCAGAATTACACCTTATGAGTGGAAGAGAGATGCCAATAAGGTTAATCAGCCACTGTGCTATACTCTCAGAAAATAAATTAGACAGATAATCATTCTTATCCAGCAATTTTGTATGCTGTTTTTCTTCAGAAAGAACAGTATCCATTTGTGTAAATGTACGTTCATCAACACAAAGAAAGAAATCCTAGCACTCTCACTTAAATAATCTCTCCTTATTCACAGAGTAAGATAGGCTGTTAATTTCAAAGAAAAAAAAATGTGTTATCGTAAACGAAAGCACATGTACCCTAAACATTCTAGAAAAACACATCCGGTCTTCTGAAGTTTGGAGAATGTGTTCTTATTTCAATACGTAATGGATTTTCTGTTCTTCCAACTGTAATTCTTGGTTTAACAAACCCCAAAACTTTTCCTCACAGTTTTAGATAGACATAACTATGACACAAACATGATACTTCAGTATATATTTATTTTGTGTTGTTAGCAAGTGATTTTTAAAGACTTTGTCACCTCGTCAGGGAACAATCAACACAATGCTTTTAGTTGTAATTACTATTAGCTTTAACAGTCTGGATAGAAACAATTGTTTAGCAGCTTTGTTTTTACAGATGTATATTCCTACCATTATTGTTATTACATAATCCAGCTCTTCATGGATCTACCCAGAAGTGGAAACACCTTCTGAAATGATGGGCAGATTTAACATTGCTGTATCATTGTGACACTATATAACAAATTATGACATCCCTGCATCCCAATTCTAGGAGGGTATCCACAACCTACCACTTGGTAAAGGTCACCTGAGAGCTTCTAACCTATAAGTCCCTCACTGTCAAAATAAATTTGGCTTCAGTATACGTTCAGTCATTACTTATAGCCCTCTAGAATTATAACCAGCTATTACACAAGTACTGATGCTTTCGTTCATTATCTACATGCTCATTTGACTTCTAGCATGCTATTGTTCCCCTTTGAATGATTACTATCAAAATGGCACAAGCTTTCAGGCTAACGGGGGTAAAGTGCAAGTGGGTAGTAAAGACCAGAGGAGACAATTTCAGGGAAATCCAATATGAGTAAGTGACTAATTGAGGTGATTGACAGAAAAGCATTAGTAGTTTGCACCTTTAACTTCCTAGCTGAGTTAATCCAAACATTAAGGGACCAAGAGAATTCCTTCTAAACAAATGTTTAATTTAGGTATAAAATAAAAAGAAGGAAAGGATTGACTAGTGAACTAAAAAAAGAAGATTGCTAACACTTTCCCCTTTTTAAAGGCCAAAGGAATATCTACCCTGGCTGACTGGTAGGATTCTGAGAAGAGAACACCAAATATAATTTCAGGTGGAAAATGCTGCCAGTTTCAGTATTTTCCTTCTGGACTTCACAAGATACAAGTTGGTGCTGAACAGAATATTATTTTGGTTCCATTCATGCAGCTACAGTGTCTGAGGAAAAGGCACTGAGGGCCACCAAGTTGATTAGCAAGGTAGAGCTCCTCTTTTATGAGGAAAGGCTGAAAGAATTGCTCAGAAGGCTTTGGGGTGACGAAAAGGTGTCATTACAGTATCTGAAGGGAGCATACAAGAAAGATGGAGGTAGACTTTTTACAAGGGGATGTCATGATAGAACTGGGGGGAAGTACTTCAAACTGAAAAAAAGTGGGTTTAAATTAGATATTAGGAAGAAATTATTTACTGTGATGGTAGTGAGGCACTGCAAGAAGTTATCCAGAGTGCTCCATACCTGAAAGTTATCAAAGCCAGGTTGGATGGAACTCTGAGCAGCCTAGTCTGGTGGAAGGTGTCCCTGTCCATGGCAGGCTAGGTGGAACCGGGTGATTTTTAAGGCCCCTTCCAACCCAAGCCATTTCATGATTCTACAATTCTGGGTTGACAGAAGAGTTTGTGCTTATATTCCCCATCTCTTTTTATACCAGGACAAAACAGATCTTCTGATCATATTTAACCTAAATAATGTCAAAGCTGCAGGTGTCCCCAAAGTGTTTCTGGAGGACAATTTCCCAAGTAAAACAAGATATTACATCCAGAAAGAATATATGAATAAAATAAAAGAGACCTCAAATGTCTGTAGGCTTAAGAAAACTAGTTGGAGGAGAAAATTGCCCTGAATCAACAGATCGAAATTAGAGCACTATAAAATCAAGATCAGAGTAATTAGAGCAAACAGACACATATTAATTGAACTTCTTACACCTCTGATGCAATTAAAAGTCTTTCTGTTAAAGCCCTGAAGTTAATAACCTTTGAGATTTATGAAGGGAAATGTATTGGTTGCTCTTCAGCCTACCCTTACAAAAAAGCATAACCTGTTTTGTCAGGCCAAAGAGAACAGAAAAATAACTTGAGTCCCTCCTCCATAGAAATTTATGTATCTATTTTAGAAAGTAAACAGTGGGGTTTCAACTACAGCTCTGGAAGTAACAGTTACATTACAGCAAACACTTAAACAGTCTCATATCTGGAAAGAGAATTTGCACACGCATGCACATACGGATGTATCTGCTGTACCACTGGAAATATAATCATTGAGTTTAATAACCTTGCTAATAATAACAGTCATTATCACTCAGTAATATGTATTTTTTTTTTCACTTTGATGAACTGTTTTGTCCTTCTTTATTGATCCAGTATAATTGTTATCTATTCCCTCTTAGATGCTCATTTTTTTCCTCTTTTACAGAATTCGGTTCTTCTTTTTGTTTCTTACTTTTCCAAATTATCTGTCATGGTAGGCATTTGTCTATAGTGACAGTATAGGTTTGCTTTTTACCTCATTTAATCTAACCCCAAATAATTCAATGCACAGAAAAGACACAATTCAACTACATACATGTAACCAGAATTAAATGAAAACATTTAATATGTTTAAAATTAAAACATGCAAAAGAAACCAAGTCAAATCAAATTACACTAGGTATTAGACAAAATTCATATTAAAGAAATAGAATTAATATTGTCATACAAATTAATTAACTCTCTTTCCTTTTTTAGCCATTAATTACAAGATTTCCAGTTGTTTAGAAAATATGGATGACAAAGTAGGACCAGGGACCATCATCTAAAGTATGGAAAATGTCTTTACCCAAATGTTTTTGAATACATGAGGAGATTGATTGAGATCAGACAAAGGTACAGTGACCTAAATAATTGACTACACTTTCAATAAGTTTGATAAATAGGAGGCTACAAGAAAACAGGTTATGCACTTTTTATGCCACAATAGTCTAGGATCTGTGTAAAAAAAACCCAAAACAAACAAACAAACAAAACAAAACAAATCAAAACAAAAACCAACCAACCAAAACAAAACAAACAAACAAACAAAAAATTATACACTAAGGCATTTTCTATTTTAAACAGATATTTGGTCTATTGTGGTGTCTCCCTGGCATTTCCATGGCTGGTGCAAAGAGAAAGTCAACAGGCTCTTTGAACAAACTCTTTTAAGGAAAGCACAGAGAGAGATACTTTCCCTGTAGAGAATCTTCTTTCTCTTACAGATTCAAGTGCTAACTCAGTTCTTTTCTCCTGATACTTTATACAGCCAAAAGAAATCCTTAAGATGATTTTCAACTTCTTGGTGCCCCATATACTCCCACTCGATTTGTCACATTTCTACTCATTATTTACATAAAGCCATAAAAGTACTCTAGATGTGTATTGGTGTTCTTTGTACACTTTATCAAACCTATTTTTTATTCTGCTAAAAGCATCAGGCCAGTTTGACAAAGCAAGAATTTTAATGTATGCATAGAAGTCAGACCAAGCAAGGATCTACAGGTTCAAAGACTTGATCTTATTCCCAAAATGAAAAAATAACTATGTGGCTGTACATAACCATAAGTTTTGTCAATACATTCCTGTATACAATGAGCATGCTTGGTTTTATAATCATATTTTGGGAATGCATTTTGTATGTATGACTCAGGCAAAGGTGTCTGCAGTTTCAAGGACGAATAAGGGAGTAGATACATTAACTCCACAAAAATTAGGATATAAATAAAGTGCATTGTATTACAACCAAGTCACATGTATGATTACAAATCTCATATCTAAAAATCTCTTGCCTTTTCCTTGAGGCCACAGGTCTTATCATAACAGCAAAAAGCTAAGATCTCAAAGGAGACAACAGCTTCAAGAACTTTGAAGTGATGTATTTTTCTGATATTCAGATTCTGAGAAATCTTAAACAATTTGTTTTATTATTTTTTGGAATCTCTTCTATTTGTTTTAAATACTACTTTTTCCTCTGACTCCCTCCACTACATGTAGTTTTAAATTAGTCCTCAGAGCAGCAGCAGTCTGACTATCAACGAACATCTTGCTTATTTTTCTTTTAATTTAGAAAAATGAAATACAATCACTGTTTACATTCCTGAGTAAAATTTACACGGATTATTTTAATTAACTTGTGTTCTGCTAAATATTTATATTTCATAAGGATGAAAATCAATATCATCCAGTGGGATCTGCCAAACAACAAACTCTTGTTTCAATTACAGAAAATTCAGCAATAATAAAACTGACTAAATTGTAATTAGGTGAAAATGTTTAACAAAAGTAAATACATTGAAATTAAAGTTAGTTAAAACTGACAGCTGTCTTTATTGAACATTATTTTTAAAAAGTTTTCTCTAGGGTTCAGATAACACTGTAATAAAGTCCACAAGACTGACTCATTACTTTGTGCTTCACGGAAGATTTTCTATGGACGTTAGTTTTACCTCCATCACAAAATTTGTGATCTCACTTCTTAGGTCTGAAATCAAGGGGTCATGGTCCAGAGAAACTATGGTATGGATCTTTCTTAGACATGGACACACACACAGTGTCTGAAAGCATCAAATTGTATATCTTTATTAACTATAGTCTTTTAAACCTGATTATATATTAATATATATTATATATTTTATATTTTATATATTTATATAATTAATTATATAATATAGACATTTATTGAATTACTATTTAATAGAGGCATTCAAGAAAAAATGAGCCACTAAAAGCTCTAAATTATCAATTATATTTCCCAGTCCTCTGAACTTCTTGAGGCCTCCCTCCCATACTGTATCCTCACCAAAAACAACGTTTCAAGCAGTGGAGTCATTCTAATGGTGCAAAGCAGGTGGGAGGATGGAAACAGAAGCTACAAGCTTTCAGTGTCTCCCACTGCCCTATCATGCCATATGGGTGGGATTCATTAAGACAAAAAAAATTACTTCACAAATATGTGGCCTGTAGACCATGTGTTCTCTTCAAACAAAACCAAATAGGAAATAAGAGCCTTCTTTCTCTCAGACACAGCTTATTTGCATAAAGAATGGAAACCAGTAATGGTGGAAAATTATCATTCCTCCTGATTCAGTAATAGCAAGAGAAGTACTAAAATAATGAGTAGAACAACAAATGAGTCTGGAAAGGGGGATACAGAGAGTAATAATGTTTTTGAGTTCTTGAACAGTGTGACATTTTAGTCGTCTAAGGTACTCATTCTACACTGACAGCCAAATGAATACTCAAGTTCTTCCAGTATTGTTTTCCTATTTTCATTAATTGGCAAAATTCTAGCATAAATGGATGTCTCTTGCAGTACATTTAAGGATTCAGATTCAACCTCATCTGCAGAATCTCAAGACCTTGCAAAAGCTGGTCTTTAACTTAATCTGCAAGCCATTTTCAGTTTAGGTCACATTCAAAGCAAATCCTTATTAAATACAGATGCTTCACATGTACTGACTGTATCATTTACAGAACTCTGTTTTTTAAACATTGACAGTCAGATATACCGTGCTTCATGATATGCAGTTTACAACTACTGGGGCGATATCACAGTGGTAGCAGACAACTGTATATTAAGCACTTGAAATTGACTCATCAGAGTAATTGGAGTACACATTCCTGTGTATTCAGAATCACATGCACATATCAGAACCAAATTCCACCTCACAATATCTTCATAAGCCTCTGATACCAACTTGAATTATTTTTCTAAGCAAATGCGTTAAATAGAATTTTAAATGTCTTTCATAAGGTTTTTAGTCACTTTCAGCTACCAAACAGACATGACAGTTTAGCTACTCACTCACGCTCCTAACAAGTCCACTTCTCCCCTCTTGATAGAGGGTCTTGCTCAGTTTCCATTCTAAATATGCTAGATATGCCCATCTTAATCACTCCAGCACATCAGAACAAATTTTTTCTTGCAATGAATTTAATTATGAATTCCTTTTCCAAATGCCGGTGGGTCATGTCTAACAAAAAGATATTTTTTTTAGGGCTGAACTACTGTGACTAGATTTGCTGTAGGTTCACAAATTTTGCATCTCTTGGGTAACAAGCCTTAATCTTTGTCCTCTCCCAGTTCCTCCTCTTCACCTACTCCCATAATGGTAGCCAATTGCTAAACCATTCAGAATAGTGCAGATTATTTGAAATGGACTTTTACAGCCTTGAAAGAGCCCTACAACTGGACAGGAGTACTATATACAGCTTTGTAGCAATTACACTACACGGCCAGTTCCACTCATTGTACTCACCTACTTTATGTTTTGACTTATTTGGACTCTCATATAGTAGGTATTTGGACTAATAGTCACTTCTTTTCTAGCACTTTCACACGGCAGAAGTAGTTTGCAAATCTTGACCCTTCAGAGATTAATTGAAGCTGAGAGAGTTCCCTAATTCTACAGCAATTATTGCAACAAATAAAATGGTTTGGGCTAGTGTTAAACCAGTTTCAGATCTTATTTAGTTTAGAAAATTTCACTGCTATGGAGTCACAAAGGCCTTTATTCTTATTTTAAACCCTTCTTGCCAGAAAATTTTCATAAAATTAGCACTAATATACTCACATTTTGATGTTCAATTACGTTTCAGTCAAAATTCATTCTTCTGCAAACATCAGGAGTTTTAGGGGTAGAAGATTATAAAAAATTTCCAAAAAATTCTCAGTATTTTTATACTGACTTGGTAGAAACTGAATTTTGTAACTGTTTAGAAGCAGTATCACCTAACACATTTCAGTGAAGTCATCTTTTATTCCCCTCAGCATTTCAACAGCAGTTATATTATTTTATGGTGTTTCTGTATATAAAGTTCCATTATTAATCATGCTATAAAGTGGTTAACCTTTCTCAAATGACCAGACAATTTTTAAAACTTTAAAAATATCTTTTCTTGAAAAGAGCCTTTCCACATTCTGCATAGATCCAAGATGCAATTACCTCTTTAGTTTCATTATGTTTCCAAAGTCACACACTTTCACAGGATCTTCACCTCTCTTACCAGCAGCTGCATAGTTTACTCAAGAAAACAAAATGTATTTATGTATTACATAGGTAAGACCAAGTAAAAATACTGACATTTATGCTTTGTATACAACAGCAATGATCTTGCTACATCCACATATTCCTGTCCCTACTTGCTTTGTCAGGTGAATTTCAGTGCTAGAAAGACCACAAGGTAGTTAAGGGAGTGTTAAATCCCGAAAACCAGTCTGTAGAAATGGATGACCTGTTTCTCTTTAAAAATGCTTCTGCAGAAAACAAACCCAAAAAGTTAGACATGATTGGTTTTTTCAAAGGAATTTTAGGACTTGACAGTAAATGGTTACTAGAAGTACTTAACACTGTTTACTGCCATTTTCATAAGAGAAAACTAGCAAAATTATGACAACTCCTTTTGGTAAAGGAAACTTCAGATAAGCAGTTGTTGTTGTTGGCTGGACTTCGCGAACGAAGATCTTGGGATAAGCCTGTGCAATGGATTTTTTAAGTGAGGCACAGGGTGCGCGGAACTGGCCCCACTCCCTTTACTCCTGAGGTTCATCTTGCCATGGCCGAGCACGCTCGGACGGTGACAGCGAGTTCCTCCAGGATTCCATCCAGCGTCCTCAGAGGAGGAGCCGGCTCCACAGGCGGGGGCCTACGCCACTCGGCCAACGCCCGCCGCCTCTCAAGTGTAACATACAAACAGAATAGCAATAATGTCAGGCTGTTGAGAAATCCTGGGAGCCCACGTGGGTCAGAGCACCAGGGGAAGACCTCGCCTTGTCCTCTCTGCCACCGAATGACACAAACGTGGCACTGCAGCCACGCCTGTAACACGAGCTGGGGCAGGCCCCAAAAGGTGGCAAAAAGATAAGCAGTAGATTACAGCCCATGTAATGAAAACAAGTCACAAATTCAGCAGTTTCTTAAAGCACATCACAGGTAAAAAGCAAGCTGTAGTAGAGGATAGGAAGTATAGGAAAAAAGAATAGTAGGAGAAAAGAATAATAGGAGAAAAAACAGTTGTCTATGAGGTTTTCAATAATGACTAGCATTAAAAAGATATCACAATATTTAAATTTGCCACCCTACCAAATTAGGTATCAAAATATAATTCACTATCATTCATTATTTTCACTAATGATTTGGATGTAAGGAAAAAGCCAAGTCAGAGTTTACAAACATAGGTGTGCTAAAGACACACTGGAAAATATTATTTGAAATCATCGGGATTCTAGTACATTGGTGATGCAGAAAAGAAATAAAATAAAGTTCAATAAAGGCAGAAAAAAAATTCTGACTTTGTTTGGGATAACCATATACAGATATAGCTCCCTGAACAGGTAGTAACTCTGACTCTGGTGACAAGCAGAAACCACAAACAAAAGACGAGACATCAGCACTGCTCACTGGGATGCAGCACACACACAGAGGAATGCTTTTCCCTGCGCAGAGCCATAGAAGATCATTCTGGCCAAAAAAATGTGCTCAAATAAATGGAGAGCATGGAAGCGACCAAAAAAACTGAAAACAACACCAGGAGTAGGAGTGCAGATCTGCTGGAGGGTTGGAAGGCTCTGCAGAGGGGTCCAGACAGGCTGGGTCAATGAGCCAAGGCCAACTGGATGAGGTTAAAGAAAGCAAAGTGCTGGATCCTGCACCTCGGTCACAACAACTCCAGGCAGTGCTACAGGCTTCAGGAAGAGTGAGTGGAAAGCTGCTGAATGGAAAAAGACCTAGCGGTGCTGTTTGACAGTGTCTGAACATGACCCAGCAGTGTGCCCAGGTGGCCAAGAAAGCCAAAGCCATTCAACCAGTATCAAAAATAGTGTGGCAAGCAAGATCATTCCCTTGTGCTGGGCACCAGGAGTCTGCACCTTGAGTCCTGTGTTGAGTTCTGAGCCCGTCCTGACAAGAAAGACAAGGAGGTCCTGGAGCGTGACCCCAGAAGGTGCCTTAAAAAAGAGCTGGTGAAGAGATTGAGCACAAATCCTATGAGGATGAGAAGAGGAAGCTGAAGGGGCTCAACCTGGAGCAAAGGAGGCTTGGGAGGGACCCTCTTGCTCACTACAACTACGTGAAAGAAAGTTATATGTGGTGAGAGTCTGCCTCTTCTCCCAGGCAATGAGTGACAGGACAGGAGGAAACAGCCTTCAACTATGCCAGGGTAGGTTTAGCTGGGATATTAGGTAAAATTTCTCCTCCAAAGAGGTTATTAAGCATTATAACAGACTACTCAGGAAAGTAGTAGAATCATTATCCCTGGAGTTATTTAAAAGATATGTAAATGAGATGTATAGCACACAGATTAGTGTTCAGTTTGGTAGTGTTAGGATAATAGTTGGGTTTGATGTAATTAAGAGACTATTCCAACCTAAATGATTTAATTATTCTAAAGCATGATTAAGAAATTAAGATTGGGGATGAGTCTTGTGATGAGAGGAAAGACCAAAATTGACATGATATAACCCACTTCTGCAAAAAGCAGTTGGAAAGAAAGAACAGAACACCATATTTGCCAAGTTTGAGACAAAGTATAGGGTCAAACTGTAGGAGAATAGATTAGGTTAGGTACGAAGCAAATATCTCCAATGGAAAGGATGGAGAAGGACTGGAACAGATGGAGAAGGTGGCTGTGTCTCAGCAGCTGGAAACGTGTAAGAACAGAAGAAAGAAATGCCCTTAGTTGTGATGGACTTTTTGTGCAGCTGTGGGAAAACAAGATAGTTTGCACAGTCTCTCTAGCTCCCTTCAAGCAATAGTTTTCTATTTGTCTCTGCCTTACAACAGTTAACCTCTGTTGTGCCACTGAGCTGAACATTGGAACCAATGTCTTGGCATCATAAATATTGTTACATGAAAAGATTATGTAGCAATTCTCAGTCAGGTTTAATGATTTCTATTTCTACACATCAAATGAAGCATATTAGACTTTTATTGTCATCATCTTGCAAAATACTAGTGATACCACCTATTACCATTTACCACTTAAATAACTAGAGTATCCAGTAGAGAGAAGCAGCTTAGAAATGTCTATGAACAGCAGCCAATTTTCTCTGTTCAAAAATTCCATCTAAAAAAGTCCAGTCCTAGAAAGGGCAATTAAACTTATCTACTGTCAAAAATAGAATTAAACCCTTTTTTCACGGTCAGCATTCACGTGTTTTACACTGCACCTCAGCACATAATTACACAATTGAAGAACCACCAAAGTACACTGTTAGACACGTGTTGTTCATGGGACAATGTGCACATTTTTTTCCGTATCACTATTCCTAAATATCCTTTCATATAACTTTCTTGAATATGTTTATTCACAGTTCCTCATTAAACAGTCATATTTGCTGTGCAAAATGTTGTGATTTAAGAAACACAGTGAATACAAAACACAAGTGCTTGCACTAAAAGGAGATATGGGATAAAAACATATTAGGAACATTAGTAAAGGTAAGTAAATCAATCTGTCCTTCCCTATCAAGAAATCTTTTTAAAATAAATGTGGTTATTCATGTAACAAAAATGCTGTGGGTGTATTAGGTTGAGAAAGTAATCCAAGTCATTGAGTTCATTGAAAGAAAGCAAGAATTCTCCTCCTTCCCACAGCTGTTCATCATAATTCAGCTATCTCTGGTTGTTCATATTAGTATTAAATATACTCCTGTCCAATTGGGTTCATTCATGTTTCTAGTTTTTGAATCTATTATTTCCCCCTACGTTAAGCAAACCTAATGATTCCTATCCGTAGCAAATGTGGAGTTGATGAGCAAATGGATGATAAAAATTCCTATTATTCCTTTGTGCTCATCTCTTGCACTTAAGATTCTTGTCATGCCCTGGGCATTCTAGCTGTCTGATACTATTGCTTTATTTCCAGTTCCAGTGCATTCTCTGTTGAACATTTGTCTGTCCAGAACATTTGGTTCACTGCCTAGTACCAAGCAAAATCTGCTTGCAATGTAAGAACATGTGGAGAAATTATGTGTTTTTGTCACACCCTATTAAACGGTATTCAAAACACAATGCCCCAGAAAGTAAATTGATTGTAGGTTTTACAACCCTTTTCAGGCTAATGGAAACAATTTAGTACCATGAACGAAAACATTGCTAGTGCAGCTGTGGGAATCTTAAATTGCTCAGCTCAGCAGTTCTGTTCCGGCTTAAGTAGGATAAAGTAGTTAAAGTTCAGTTAGATTCCATTCTTCTGGATCTCTGACAGATCATTTCAGATTAATGTCTTCAAAGTTTTCAACATGCCCTGTAAAAGACTTTCTGAGGAATTCCTGGTTTGTGCTTTTAAGTGGGTGGGGGCAGCAGAAAAGAGTTGTAAGAACTGGAAAGAAAGGGAAAGCTGGGGCAGGAATGTAATGGGGTAGTTTTCAATAACTTTTTTTTTTTTTTTTGACTGTTTTGAACCATCTTGCTCTTGAGTTTGATTTTTTTGTTAGTATAACAACTAGGGGGAACCATAAGCAAAACAAAGAAAACAAAAGCCCAAACAAACAATAAAAAGACTAACAGCTTTCTTATGACTTTCATGATTTAGCTAAGATCACAAGAGCTAATGATAAAGAGCCAAGATTGAAAGTCCACTCTTAACTCCACTCTAGAAATCTGCTGCAACTTTTTAAAAGCCTGTGCTTAAAGACCAGTCTTTAAAGACAGAAATTATCTCCAATGTTCATTCATATTTCTATATTTAAAACAAAGCTTTATTTAAAAGCTTGATAGGCAAGAGGGAAAAGTGGCTACTGGAGAACTCCACACTGCATTGTACAAAACAAATCCTCTATCTAGGCATTTATGAGCAGGGATCATTCACATGGGTATTACCTGTACTGTATTACAATAAAAACATCTGTGAATGTTATTTGACAAATTGATCACTAAATGAGCCATTAGTTTGCAGGGGTTTTGGATTGCCTTTGAAAAGGAGGGTGTTATGCAGCACAAAGGCTTACAGATGCAAAACACGGATTGACAAAAAAATTGTTCCAGAAGAAAAGCTGTAATAAAACAAGCCTATCATGAAAATGTACCCCTTCTAAAAAGTAAGCCATTTATGAGAAGCTGTAGTAAAACTACTTAATTCTTCTGTGACTGTAAGGACAAAACTAAGACTTTTGAGAAATGATGGAGAGAAAAATGAAGCCAAAGATATGTTTGTCAATGAGAGAATGCTGTGGAAACAAAGTTAGTAATTTTACTGTTCTTACTTGCCAAGAGCTGACAGGTGTGTAGTTTCTTATTGTTCTGAAAGGCATCCAGAAACCACAGTTTAATATGCACGTGTCTTCATAATAGGGGAGAAAACAGCTGTCTCTTCTGTTCATGATACAAAATGATAGAAATACTGAGGCATACTCTTCTTTACAGTATGTTGCCATCATTTGCATGGCTCCATTTGATCTTTCATCAAAGCATATATATAGTTGGAAGGAAAAAGAAAATTCTGTAGCCCAGATAAGATCAGACATGATGTGTTAATCTCTGCTCCCACAAAGAGTTTTTATTTCACAGAGCCAAATCACCTCAACAAGATTTTTTCACATGAACAAGGGTTGAAAGATTAGTTATATTTTCAGCACAGCACATCTAGGTTTTCTACAAACAAGTACCTTAAAAGTGTAAGTAAACAAAACCAGGGAAATACTAGGTTATTTCAGATAAACATGAGGTAATAATTTCCAACCATTCTTAAAGAATGACTCCCATAAATCCTTCAGTTTTCAAACCGCTGAGAGATGTCTGTGATTAATAAAGCCTTTAAACACAAAAGGTTTCCTCACACAAGAATTATGTGTGTTTTCCTGTAGTATGTGGCAAAGCAATCTTTTAAATCCTTATTCCCTCAGGAAGGTAAAAAGTATGAATATGTTACACATGCACACACTGTACCAGATGCAATAAGCTGCAAGAAATGTTAGGTTCTGTATATTAAATTTCTTTTCTGTGCAGAAGTATACTACAGTGTTAAAAGTTCATGGTTATTGAATGGCATATTGTCAATTGGATATCCATAAAATGTCTGTATTGTGTCCAGGCCTGTATGATTTAACAGATGTAAATTAAGCAACAGGACTTAAGCAAGTTTTCTATTTACCAGACCATGAGAAGATAAATTAGTAAACTCATTCAAATATTTGGAAATTCTGAAAGTCTCACAAGGATACTAAAAATATATGTTTTATGCTCATAAAAATACTGGACTTGACCAGCAAGATTTCAAGAGTTCAACAAAATAGCAGAAAGGTCCTCTAGGTCTATACTGTACACATACATGTACACTTATTTTGTCAACTTGTTAAAAGTGTCAAAGAACACAAGACTCAATTACCAAAAAAATTAGGAAAGCCAGATATAAGCAGAAAATAATTCTTAGGCTGTAGGACAGAGGTACAATTTTTTTCACTTCATTGAGAGCAGCTTCTGACACATAAGGAAGTGATTTCATGATCAGAAACTGTATTTTTACACCTAAATTTTAATACAAGCAGGAAACAAAACCTTCGTAATGTTTTCCACCAAATAAGGAAGATCCTCACTGAATTAAGACCTAAGGAAAGTCCCACAATTAAAACTTTTCTATCCAGTCCCCTCCAGTAATTATTCACCACATTTTTGATAGGCTTAAGTAAATCTGACTCTGAAAGTTTGTGTCTAAACTAAATAAGTACAAGATACCAGCAAGCATCATCATCCCTTTCACAATGTAGCTGGACACTGTGGAAGTTGGAGTGAGAGCATCTTAACAGACTAAGAATAGCTTCAGAATTACTGTCTCCTGCTGAAATTTCTTCTCACAAAAAGCTATTCTGATCCACTCCAGATTCCCTGGACTTGGAAGTAAGTCAGACCATTATATTAAGTAACAGGCTGAATGAAAAAAATTACCTTTCCAAATGTATTTAAAGAAATTTAAAAGCAAAAGAAAATATTCATATTCAGTGCCTTGAACAGTTTGCGTGAAACTCATACTTTCCAGGTTTTTTTTTTCAAATCAAATTAGTTCATGAAAAAAAAAAAAAAAAAGAAAAGCAAAACTAAAACTGCTTCTTCCACAGTTTTCACTCTTGTGCACCTGACAGCACAGCAGTGCCAAGACAGTTGTCATGACTGTCTGCCTGGTAGGGTTAAAGTCAGCTGTGCACTGCTGTGGTTTTGCAATGTGGACAAGATATGACCTAAAGCTGTAACATGATGCCTGACATATTTATATTTCTAAAATTGCACTTTCAAGTCTAAAAAACAAACACAAGAAATGAAAAAACCTGAATGGTTCTCATCTGGTCAAACAAGTCAGCTGAAACAATACCACCTGAACCTGAACACATTACATGCAACAGTTACCTATCACTCACTATATCAGATACCTAAAAAATAGTGAGGCTGAATGCATTTTAAACTTTTTATAATGATTTTGTAGAATAATTAAGAATTTCTTTTCAAATGTGCTGAAGAATCAAAACAGCTCAGTATCCAAAGGACCCTTAGTCAAATTGTTCAATTTTTCTTAGTCCAAAAATCACTGGTAGGTCACCTTAACAAAGTGAACAATGGTGATTGAACAGAAAACTGTTTAAAATTAATGTTTAAAAGTGGTCAGTAATTGTCAGATGCCTGGTGTAGAGAGAACCTAAAAAGGGTATTTAGAAGACTGCATCTCCCAGAAAGACCTGTCAGAGTTGTCTACTCCGAGGCACATTATGCAGGAGAGATAATGCACTTACAGGGTTGCTCAAGAAATCATCAAACTCCATCCACACCTGTTTTATCTGACCATATGGAATAAGTACGCTTGCCAGAAATCATAAATCCTATTCCAGTGTCCCTTCTACTACAGATCTCTTATCATATAAAAAGTCTTCAAGTGTCCCAGCGCAAATCTTACCCTCTCTGTTATAGGCAAATATCAATTTGAGAGGAGGAAAAAAAAAAAAAAAAAAGGCAAAAACAGACAGACAAACAAAATCCAAACCCCATCAATCAGCCAAAAAAACCCCACAACTGTCAGTGCCTCCCTTTCAATCAGAATTTTACACATACCACTTCCTAAAATAACACCTAAAAGTACAGAGCTGAACATGCTGTATCCACGTGCAAAAGAACTTGTGAACACATGCACACAAACTCCTCCTCAAAACACCAAAACCCATGTTCTAACCATAAGAGTCACTGAAGGTGAGCTTCTCTATTTTTCACTGCAGACTTGGCAAACAAAATCTGAGAAAGCATGAGGAATATATGGTTTCATTGCTAAACTAATCCAAAACCACTTCTCCATGGACACCCCTTGTC
>VXAU01003117.1:0-43562 GCA_013399695.1 Formicarius rufipectus | reverse complement strand
GTTCTCTAAACTTAGACAGTGGCTTAGCTACTTTTTTTTTCCAGTTCCCTCAGGACCTGCAGGTGTACTTCATCAGGTCCCGTGGACTTGGGCATCTTCATATTCCTTAGATAGTCTTGAACCTGATCTGATACCTTCAGTCCCTGCCTTAGCCTACTGCAGCTTGGGTAGCATGGCTGGTGAATCTGCTGGTGAAGACTGAGTCAATAAAGTCATTGATATCCTGGCCTTCTCAATGTCCCAAGTAACCAGGTCTTACATTTCCTTTGGAGAGGGCCCACATTTTCCTTACGCTTATCACCCACATACCTAGAGAAATCATAGAAAGGCTTGAACTGGAAGGGACCTTAAATATCAAGTTCCAACCCCCCTTCTGTGGACTGGGATGTCTCAGTAGTTCTGGTGGCACGGGGCCCCATCCAACCTGGCCTTGAACATTTCTGGGGATGGGGCATCCACAGCTTCTCTGGGCAAGCTGTTCCAGTGCCTCACCACCTTCAGAGTAATGAATTTCTTCTTGTGCTGGCTGCAGTACTCCTGTTGGGGTGTCACAAGCGCAGACAAGAGGGACAGACCTGCTGGTCTTGTTTCTTCAAATACAGCTCAGAATGTCATTGGCTTTGTGGACTGTAAGTGCACACTGTTGGCTGATGTTCAGTCTTTCAAGCACAACAGCCCCCAAGTCCTTCTCAGCAGGGCTGCTCTTGCTGAGTTCTCCCACTCTGTACTCATGTCTGGGATTGCACCAAGTGCAGCACCTTGCATTTGGCTTTGTTGAATTTCATGAGGTTCACATGGACCTGCTTCTCAAGTTTGTCCAGCTCCCTCTGAATGGCAAAGAAGCTATCTTATGGAAGTGTTTCTTGTTGCCCATTAAGCCTCTGGCCAGATTTAATTTTTTCAGTACTTTAGTTTTTCTAACCTGATCCATGTCTGCTCAGACAATTTCTTTCTGTTTCTCCCAGGCTACTTGTCCTTGATTCCACCTTCCATAGACTAAAGCCAGTGGTAAGTTGGAACTGAAATACATGGTTAGAACAAGAAATACTTGCTCAGTTAGATGTGAGCAGCCCCTGGGGTGTAGTTGGACAGCTGTGCTGGGGCAGACCAGCAGTCCATCTGGCTAGCATTTTCTAGCAGCGGATGGGTTATACTTAAGGAAGAGTAAAAACAGGATGAACACATGGTAGTTCTCTCAAGTACTCTCCCCGTACTTTAAGCTGAGTGTGGAGGAACCTGACAGATATTAAGTCACAGGCTGATGTGGTTGATATCATATGCTAGAGCACAGTTATATAAGATTTTATTAGGTATTTTTACCTTTAGGGTAACTTAGCACTAGTCATCTAAAGTACCTGGTGTCATTCTGCAAAACAAGTAGGAAAGCAGTGATCTGAACTAGCTGAGGTCCATCCAGCTCTTGAGAGAAGGGCAACACCCCAGATTTGTAGATGCTCGTGGTTGAAAGGAATGAGAAAAGTCACACAATCCACAAAAGCTTATGAAGTTTTATTAGTAAATTGCAGACTTGGCATGGAAATTGTGTTAGTCCCTGACCTGTTATGTTGTAAGCATGTGGCAGTGGGTTTTAGATAAAGGGGTAGAGTGAAAGGAAAGAGAGAAAAGGAGAGATGAATTAAAGAGGGGGAGAGAGAAGGAAGGAAAGTAAGTGATCCCCAGTCTTGACTCCGCTGTCAATCCAGCTGATGGGATGTCCAGAGTCCTGGGGGCACTTACACACCTGAACTTGGTGGTGGTACCTTTTCATAGATAAACTTTCCCCACCCTGAAAATAAGTGTCAGACTTCCTATGCAAATTAGTTCTAGACCTTTTTGGCAATGGGTCAGAGTTCAGGGGTCTTTGGTGGTGTTGGTTCCCCCCCTGCAGTCCATGATGTGTGGTTCACCTCATTTCTGTGCCTGTATGGCATGTGCTGTATGGTTTTGTGCTTTTCTGCAGGAACAAGGATGTTTGTCCCAGAAAAGTGCCGTCCTGCCTCCATACGGCCCCTTCTCCAGCCACATCTTATTCTTTCTCACGGCATGTTAATGCCAGCAGTTATTGGCTGTTCTTACCAGCAGTCCTTGGCTGACTCTGTGGCTGTCCCACTGTCAGTATTTGAGACAAATATATTAGCCCTTTATCTTCTAGGCTTCTGCAAGGGGTGCAGGTGTGACTTCTACAGCTCTGGTGCAAGGTTAACTTTGGGCTCCTCTGAATATCCTGGTTTGTTTGTTTTAGAGAGTTCGTTGTGCTTTTCTGGATACTGTTGGTGATGTGAATGTATGTAAACCGTTAAGGTTCCTGCTATTGGAGACTGATCGGTGGTTGCAGCTGCAGTTACAGCACATTGTTAGTCGTCCTCTTCTAATAGAAGTTTGAGGTTATGTGATGCAGTATCACAGTATCAAGTGACATTAAGGTAACATCAATTGCACTGAGTTAATTGCTCTTGTCTGATTTTTTAGCGGATGTCTTTTGTTCAGTGTGTAGCTGCTTAATCTAAAGCAGAATGACCTGAAATATCCAGGTGGTGTGTTTTCTTCCCCCATGTGTGCACACTTGCATGTAGATGTGTGAGATTGGATGAATTCCTTCTACTTGGTTTGGAAATCTGCAAACAGTTGAAATGGTAATGACTCCCTACCACTGGATTTTATTCTCCTGGGCATTTCAACAGAGGCAACCAAGCAGGTGTCAGGAAATGATGCAAGACTAATCCCTTTTTGTATATTCTTTTTCTGATGATTATGGGACTAGCTATTTCTTTGATATTTTTTCTACTCTGAATGCTTTGCCTGAAAAGTCTTGACCTTAGGTCTTTTTGTTTCAGAGGCACAATCACCTGACTGTCCACTCTGTCAGATCCATCTCTGCGCTGTCATATTCTCTGGATTACTTGTTATCCTAGCAGAGCTATTGTAGATGTGCATTTCTTCTGTTTGGGAGTTCATGTACAGTTCCTCTGAAACACCTTTTGTAAAGATTAAATAGTGTTACAATAGGAGCAAACTGCTATAGGAAAGAAGCATGCAGCCGTGGCAGTTTGACAGACTCTCTCCTGAGAGCCCAGGTTTCAGAATTCAGTTTGATCCTTGCTGTCTTTCTTGATCATTTTAATTGTCTGAAGTGCTGCTGTTCTGTATTTCTGAGGCTGGCTAAATTAATAGGGAATTTTTTTTCAGTAAGCAACATGAAACGCTTGAGGCTTTAAAATTGCTTTATCTATATTACTTTTTCCTTGTGTTATTTGCATGTCCTAGATGCCCTTCTATTGAGAATAAACAAATAGATTTGTGCAGTGGTAGTGCATTAGAGTCCATTTGGTATGAATGCAAAAGCTGGCACCAGTGACTCCTAAATGAGAAACAGGATACGTAATATGCAAAAGTTGGTTATATCTCACTCCTGCTGTGCCAGTTTCGATTTCTCTGGGAGTTCATTGGCTTGTGGTCACACCGTTACTTGTTTCTTACTCCAAGACAAGGAACTTTCATTCCTCTTGGAACAATTTGATTTTAAATTTCTTAGGATTTTTTTGAAGACATATTTATGATGATTTTATGTGGGCTGATTCTGCTTTTATTGGAAAGAACTGAAATACAGTTCCATTTATAGGTAAATCCTTTGAATGAATCTCCTACCTGTGATACTCACAATTCAAATTATTTTCTGGGTAGTACAAATTTGAGAGATTATACTCTACTTGACTTAGCTTCTTAGCTGTTCCTCATAACATTGTGCTCAGTTCAGTGATCTCTCTGACCACAGTAACATTTAATCCCTCTGAAGATATGTTCTGCTTCTGTCTTTGTTGGAGGCAAAATTTATCCTTTGCGTGGGTCCAGCCACTAATTTTGAGTGTGATCAGTCAAATGCACTGGATGTTTTTGTTTGTTTATAATTGGCCTCCTTTGGTGAAGCTAGTATCAGAGATCTGTTATGCATTATAAAATGTGTTGCAACTTAATAAAAAATTCCTGAAGTTAACAATACAAAAATGTGCTCTTTCGTGTTTGGTTAATTTTTTATGCATTTTTCTTAGTTTTCTTCAGAATTGTGTACAAGAGAAATGTGTGTGTGATATCTAGTCTTTTAATGCAGTAATTATAAAAGGAGTAAAAATGAAACAACTTTGTAAGATAGAGTGCTTTAACACAAAAGTAGGATAAAAAGCAGTGTTTTGTATACAAAAGAGTTATCTCCTTTAGAAGTATATGTTTTATTTTACTGCCTTGGAAAGTCTTTCAAGTACTCTGAAATATTCAAGCTATTGTTCGCACACATGTACAGTTTTTCTTTTTACTGAAAAGAAAACTCGGAAAGTAAAATACGTATCTAATACACTAGAATATCAGTTTATTCTTATCTAGTAGTGCTAGGGTTGACTAAAATTTTTGTATCTTTGTCTTAAACAGAATGTTGACTTTGAAAGCTCAGGGAAGAAGCAGCAGGGAGAAAAAAGTAACACAGTGGTAAGTACATTATTTTTCTTTCCTCTGGACCAACTACACAGTATAGTAACATTGAAATCCTCTTATTTATTAATATTTTATTATTGTCACCTTCAAAGTACTTGAATTCTGCGTAATCTCTCATATTATTTTGAAGGCAATATTTTTTAGTTCTGAATATCTGTTGAAGACCCAAGTGAATTATATATTTGTGTGTATATATAGAAAGGGGAATATATGGAAAAGGAAAATAATTCCGTTTTACAGCTTAGTGTCCATTATTAAGAGTTTTGACTTGAAAACTTTACCTTAGTGGTGTCTTTAATTTTTTTTTCTTTTTTTTTCTAGTTCTTGGAAAAGATAAGCATATTTTTAAAAAAACTTGGATGAAGGTTCTTGAAAAAAATTCTTGTTGGACCTCTTAGTTTCCTTTCTGGTTTGCTGATCTAAAGCCTAAACATACATCACATTGTATCATTTCTCTCTTACTGGTGTGTTGACATTTTTTAGCTAGAGAGTATATGTTAGAATATGAAAAATGTTAACAAAAAGTTCAATTTGCTGTTCAAAGCTCTGTGGAAAAGCAACACATGTTCAGAATCAGCTTTTTTCTTTATTAAATGGTGCCAGTGCAGATGGCACTAAGTTTCTTTTGCCTCATATTGTAAGGATTTGTAGAAACAAGTATTTCTCATGAACAAAAAGAGTGCCCAACAGAATATTTTGTCTTTAGAACTTCTCTGTGAATTTCTGTGGAGGAATCATTATTGCCTAGTCCTCCTCCTGCCCTAGAAAAGAAAAAAAAAGCCAACAACATATGACAGCAGCTTCCATCTGCTCTGATTTTATTAATAGTGCTGCTCAGATTTTGGAAATGCTAGTAAATACTGACTCTTAAATGACTGTAATTTTAAGACTATAAAATACTAGTTTAAAGGATACAAAATCTTATGCACATTTTATTTGGCATTGCTACAATCTGTGCTTAAGCAGATACAAGCATATGTACATGCTTGTGTTTTCCAGCCTTTTGTGTAGCCCACAACGCTGTAGGCTTTGTGTGCTTTGACATTCTCCACTGAGCTAATAATCTCTGCTGTTGCTGCACTGCCTCAGCTGTGCTTACTGCTCTGTAAGATTTGTTGCTTCCTATGGGCAAATGATAAGCAATGCTTCTTCCCTTCACTTCCCCTGTGCTGGTTCATCTCTTTTGACTGTGTTGATGTAACTGGAGGATTTTCTCTTCCTTTCTGCTTGAGTAGATGTGGACCGTATGTGGTACACAGAATTTACTTGTAGAGTAGATCCAGATGTAATCCCTGAAATGACTAAACCTGAAGTATAAGCGGTTTAATATGGTTTTATACCTCTTTCAGAAGCTTACTATCTCTTAGTCTGGTTCCTCTGTGTATTTAATTTTCATTGTTTTCTTTGTCTAGAAAGTCAGGCACTTGTCCTATTTATTTCCATGGATCTTTTTCAGAGTAACAATAAAAGAAAATTAAGTTATTTAATGTAGAAATTAGTGGATTCTGAAATCAAAGCAGTTCTGAAATAGCTTGGTTACAGCTAGCTATACCAAATAGCTGTGATTCCTGGCTATACAGTAGCTGTGATTATTTCTACTGCATGTTTAAAAAAATGGTGAATGGTGGCTTGTGGGGAATGGAGTCCAATTGAGTATCCTGTTGGGATAATATATAGCCAGGAGCATGAAATATTTAATTTAAAATGAGAAGTGTTAAATCTGAACCTTATCAGTTTCGTAATATAAAGAAATTCTTTAGCCATTTTAAAACATCAGTGTTGAAGTACTAGAATATCAATGTCACGGCTTTAAAAAGACTTGGGTTTTGTGTATTCCATGAAGGTTTGAGAGACTCCTGCAGTTTTTTTTCAAACTTCAGTATGCTGTAGTAAAAATTCCTGCATTTATATGGCACTCTTTTAATCTGTGGAGAAGTGGATGAGACTCAAGAGCAATGGTTTTAAAAAACCAATTTATTCCTCTTAAAGGTTTTCTTGGTAACATGGCAAATATGCACCCAAAGAATATGCAATCAAGTCAAACACCAAAAACAAAGCTCAGATCTAATGCTAATCTCAGCAGCATTGTTAATGGTATCCAATTATAAACCATTTTTCAGAGGAAATGTTATGGTGCCTCTTACTTGGATAGATTTGCTGTCCAGATGGAAGTTAGTTTCTAGGACTGTCTCAGGAAAAGAGCAAATGAAAATGTGAGAACATGCTTGGAACTATCTGGGCTGCTATTGTGTTGTGACAGTGTGCATATGTTACTGTGTAGTACCGTGTAGTGTTAATATGAAAAGGCAATATAAATATTAAAGAAAAGAGTCAAAATTAAAATTCCTTGGGTGTATCAACATTTTAAAGTAAGTATGTAAACTTATGCTATAATCTTTCTTAGGGTTTTTTTGCCCTAAGGATGTTTCTGTAATAGATCTTTCCTTAAATTCACAAAATCACAGAATGCTTAAGTTTGAAGAAGACATATGGGGACCATCTAGTATAATGTCCCTACCAAAGCAGGATCACCTAGATCAGGTTACACAGGAATGTGTTCAGGTGGTTTTGAATGTCTTCAGGAAGGAGACTCCACAACTTTCCTGGGCAGCCTGTTCCAGTGCTTTGCCACCCTCAATGTAAAGAAGTTCTTCCTCATGTTGAGTTGAATCTTCTTGTGTCATTGCTCCTTGTTCTGTCGCTGAGAACCACTGGAAAGGATGCAACACCATCCTCTTGGCTCCTGCCTTTGAGATGTTGTGGTGGGTTCACCTTGGCTGAACACCAGGTGCCCACCCAGCTGCTCTATCACTCCCCTTCCGAGCTGGACAGGGGGGAGAGTAAGATGGGGGAAAAAAAAAACTAGCACGAATTGTGGGCTGTGATAAGGTAGTTTATGCAAAACAAAAGCTAAAGCAAATAGCGTGCATGTGTAAAGCAGAAACCAGCAGTTAATCTGTGTTTCCCATAAGCAGTGATGGTCGGCCACTCCTCTGAGAAGTAGGGCTCCAGCATAGGTCTGTCAGCAGGCAGCCTTTGGAGGCAGTGAATGCCCATGTCCTGCTCCTTGCCTCACCTTTTATATCTAGGTTGATGTCATATGGTATGGAATGTCCCCTTGGTCAGTGTGGATCAGCTGGCCTACTTGTGTTCCCTCCCAGGATCTCGCCCTTGATTGAAGAAGGAATGTTAGAGTGCTGTTCCCGGCAATAGCCAGAACATGGGTTTGTTATCAACACTATACTAGCTACCAATGCAGAGCACAGCACTGTGAGGTCTACTATGGGCAAATAAATTCTGGCTTAGCCAGACCCACCACAGGTGCTTATATGCACTGATGAGATCACCTCTCAACCTTGTCCAGACTATCAGTGTCCAGCTCCCACAGTTTCTCCTTGTTAGAGAGGTGCTCCAGACCTGTATAACCTTTGTGGTTCTTTGGTGGGCCCTCTCCAGTAGCTCCTTGTCTTTCTTCTACTGAAGAACCCAGAAATGAACACAGTACTCCAGATGTGGCCTCACTAGGTTGGAGTAGAGTTGCAGGATCACTTCCTTCTGCCTGCTGGCCGNCCTTGGATCCCTTCTTCCAGGTCATTGATAAACGAATTGAATAAGACCCAGTCTTGATCTCTGGGGAGCACCACTGGACTACAGGCTTCCAACTGGATTCTGCTCCTCTCATCATGACCCTCTGGGCTCTTCCATTCAGACAGTTCTTGATCCACCTCACTGTCCATTTATTTAATCCAGATTTCCTGAGTTTACCTACAAGGATGTTATGGGAGACAGTGCCAAAAACCTTGCTGAAGTCAAGGTAGACAACACTGCACTGCTCTCCCATCATTGACCCATCCTACCAGATTGCCGAAGCATGATTTCTCCGTAATGAATCCATGCTGGCTTATGATGGCCTTCTTTCCTTCCACATACTTGGTGATGACTTCCAGAATGATCTGTTCCATCACCTTCCCAGGGATGACTGGCCAGTTGTTTCCCAGGTTCTTCTTCTTGCCCTGTTTGAAGATGGGAGAAATGTTGGCTTTCCTTCAGTCATCGGGCACTGCTCCTGTTCTCCATGGTTTTTCAAAGATGGCAGAGAGTAGCTTAGCTACAGCATCTGCCAGCTCCCTCAGCACCCATGGGTGTGTTCCACCAGGATCCTTCGATTTATGGATGTTGAGTGTACCTAGCTGATCTGTATCCAAACCCTCTACAGCCAAGGGGAAGTCTTTCTTTCTCCAGCCTTCCACTCTTAGCTCCAAAGTCTGGAATTCCTGAGGGCCAGCCTCAGCAGTTAACACTGCGGCAAAGAAGACATTTGGTAATGCTACCTTTTCTGTGTCTTCTGTTACAAGGACACCCATTTGATTCAGCAGCAGCCCCACATTTTCCCTTATCTTCCTTTTGCGGCTCATGTACTTGTGGAAGTCCTTTTTGTCCTTGATACCCAGACTCAATTCCTTTTGAAATTTGCCTGAAGCTCCATGCTCATCCATGCAGATCTCCAGCCCCCTTTGCTTGATTTCTTGTTCATGGAAATATGCTGGTCTTGAGCTTGGAGGAAGCGATTCTTGAATATTGACCAACTGTTACGGACCCCCATCTCTTCTATGCTATGGGATTCCTCTGAGTAGGTCTTTGAAGAGGCACAAGTCAGCTCTCTGGAAGTTTAGGGTTCTAATCCTGCTTACTGCTTGTTTTCCTTCATGTGTGATCCATCATCCACCATCTCATGGCCACTGCAGCCAAGGCTGCCCCCAACCTTCACATTTTCAACAAGTCTCTCTTATAGTTTGTTAGTATGAGGTCCAGCAACTCATGTTTTCTTGCTGGCTCTTCTACCACTTGGGTCAAAAAGTTATCTTCAATGACCTGCATGAACTTCCTGGACTGTGTGCCAAGCCATGCTGTGTGGTTTCTCCAAGAAATATCAAGGTGGTTGAATTACAGATCTGTACTCCCATAAACCTGTGCCTTAATGATGTCTTGGTCTAGCCTTATAAGAATGTTGAGTATTACTGCATTTCAGTTAGAGGCTGCCCTGAATAGAATGTTTTGTTAAGCGGGTTTTATTATGTAGGCCAGAGGTCTTTTTCTCTTTCCCCTGGGCTTCTCTGCATAAAAAAAATACTGTGTTTCAACAGTTTCATTCTGGTTTTGTCATTTTTAAGGTTTTGCTGTGATAAGGCCAAGTGCTGAGTGCTTTGTTGTAGTGCTGCTTTGTTACAATTGCAGAAAATAAATAGAAATAATTACTCTAAAGGGTTCTTTTTATATACTTAAGGTAAAAATTATGCTCTTATACTCGTCAAAATTAACTCTGTTCGTTTTAGCATGGGTAATTTAGATAGGTTTGTTAGCTGAAAAATAACTGCTACAACAAATATGTGGTTAGAGATCTTCTAGTTTCAATAAGGCAAGAGAATGCTGTTGAAGCAAGAAAATATTATCGATGCAGGTAACACCATTGCTACTAAGTAAAGAGGCTTTTTAAAGTACTTTGCTGAAAAATTTCACATTCTAGTTATGTAAAACATTTCTGAATATCTTAAGGAAAACAAAATAGAAATAATAAATTGAAATCTGGTTAGAATTTGCTTTATAGAATACAAGAAAGAGGTAATTTAAGTAAATGTCTCCAAAATTGATGCCTGCATTATTTTCTGGGTCTTACCAGAAATGACCTTGCTGATTTGTTTTAATACATTAGAGGCATTGAGAGCTTACACAGAAATAAACCCTCTGAAAAACTCTAAACTTGGTATTTCAGCAAGCTAAAAGTAGACTGTGGCTGGTTTTGGTTATATTCTGGTATGCCAAATCAGTAAAAGCCTCCTGATGTCTGCCCAATCTGTTCCCTTAATTGTCACAAAAAAAGGTAGCAAACATACTAAATATTTTTGCGTGTAACAATTGGCTGTTATTTACTGTGTTTAGTAACATGTTCTTCCTCCTGTTGTTACCATTCACTATTGTTGTTTCAAGAGTAATGTTTTCTATTTCTTTTTCTCTGAATGCTGTCTGTGAGCAAGCACAGTGTGTTTTTTGGTGTTCCTTGCCTGCATGAGGACATGTAGTTGAGCATTGTTTTCATACCAGAAGTGGGGAGGAGCAGACTATAGCTTATCCTAGTGAAATGGTTTCAAGATCTATTTTATTCTCAATCTCTTGTTCTCTCCCGTGTACTGACTGGTGTGTTTGCCAGTCTCAGTCAAATGAATGATGTAACCAATCCAGCTTTGCAATTTTTATTTTTCTGCACATAGAAATAGCTTGAATGAGAAGGGATGAAGATGTGAAAATACCTTAAGTTGGCACTGTCATCAGATGAGGCTTCACCACACCACATCAACCAGAAAATGCCAGTGCTACTTGTAGAGAGATGGTCTCTTCACAGTACACAGGTCTCTTTTCTTGTTTCAGGTCCTTGCCGGTGGCCATCAGGTTTGAGCGATCCTTTTCTCTCCCAAAGAGGACAAGAAAATGGATTGCAGAGAAACACATTTTCAGGCTAGGGTTTGCAAGATGGTGGCTATAGTCTGTCAACTTAAGGCTTCACCATTCCTGTCCAAGAGGACCGGATTGATTTTTCAGGAGAAACCTTATACCAAACCTGAGCACTGCCTATGCCCCCTCCCCCTCTATTTTCTTCCCCCCAATTTGCTGATGAGCCAGAGATGCCAACTCTTCTCTGAGTTCAAAGCATGAATAATTGTGTGATTTTTTTACTGTAAAAACTGTGGATGTTTTGTGTTCCTTCTGGAAGTACTAAGAAGGACTAACATACTTACCTTTTTCCCAAATTCATGAGGATTAATGCTGTTGTTAACTGGAAAAGGTTCACGTAAATTATACTGTGACTTTTTCCTCTCAGATCAACAAGCCAAATAACTGTGTCTTGGTGTCTTCTGTGCTGCTTTAGGCAGAGGAAAAAAACGTTGTAGTCTCTAAAGAGAGAACGATTCATGTTTTTATGCCCAGTGTGGATTTTGTTTTAATGTAGAAGAAGTAAGTAATAAATTCTGTTGTTTTGGTGTTTGTTCATTTTTTTGAGTGCATTAAATGAGTTTCTTAATAAAGAGTGAGGCTCTTTCATAATCCTGTGTTTTGAAAATGGAGTGTGTTTGGACTTCGGTTAGTTGGCCATTTAAGCCTTGTTGCGTTTGTCAGGCAGCGTGTTAGGTTACACACTCCCCAGTTTTTCCCTTTCCTTTGTTTATGCTTGCCCAGCTCCAGAATTCTGAACTAGTTTGTAGATAGTGGAATGGGCTAAGAACCTGACTGTGTATTTTTGTGGCTAATTCGTCTTGCCTAACTGTATAAACATCTGATAGGTGGTTTCGTTTTCAGCTCTGCTGCTGATGTAACACCCTTTTAAAAGGTTTAGGAGGGGGGAGCAGTGCTTTTACCAGCCCAGAGCGTGAGCGAGCACATCCTGTTAACATCAGACAAGAAATTTAAGGGCCTAATGGTACAGTGAAGTTATTGCTTTTAGAAAAAATTAGCAGAGATTGGGAGCAAAATTACTCTGAACTTAAATTCTACTTGTAACAAACCTGAGTTCCGACTTCTCAAAGAACTGTGATAATTTGGAGCTGTGTGGTTTTTTGGTCGTTTGATTGATTTTTTTGTCATGTTCCTGTTGGACTTCTAGTTTCTGGAGTGATTGGAGTGTGCAGGGAATCATCAGAGAATTCTAGGGCAGAGTGATGTTTCAATGAACGATGCTGACTTCTCTGGATTAAAATTTATTGTGTATCAAAGCTTGCTGTGTGTCTTTCTTTCATTGGTCTTCACACCAATGCTTTTCTGCTTCGTTGATTTTAGTGTATTCAGTTTCACTGTTTATAATTTGTATTGGGTGCAAGTGGCAAGGTTTTAGCAGTGGAAATGTGGCATTGCAACCTTAAGGGGAAGGGAGCGCCCAAGATTTGTGGATGCTTGTGGCCCAAAGGCATGACTAAATCTTATAAAATTTTATTAGTAAATTGGACATGGTATGGGAAATGGTATGTTAGTCACTGCCATATGTAAGTACACAGCAGTGGGTTTTGGATAAAGGGATAGAGCGGAAGGAGAGAGATGAATTAAGGATGGGGAGAGAGCAAAGGGAGAAAGAGATCACCAGTCCTGGTTCCGGTATCAGTCTGGCTGATAGGATGTCCAGGGTCCTGGCAGCACCCATGCACCTGGGCTTAGTGGTGGTACCTGTTCATAGATAAGCTTTCCCCACCCTGAAGATAAATGTCATGCTTCCTGTGCAAATTAGTTCTAGACCTTTCTGGAAATAGGTCAGAATTCAGGGATCTTTGGTGGTGTTGGTTCCCCCCCGCAGTCCATGGTTCGCCTCATTTCTGTGCCTGTGCTGTATGGTTTTGTGCTTTTCTGCAGGAACTAGAACAAGGATGTTTGTCCCAGAAAAGTGCTGTCCTACCTCCATATGGCCCCTTCTCCAGCCACATCTTATTCTTTCTCACGGCATGTTATTGCCAGCAGTTGTTGGCTGTTCTTACCAGCAGTCCTTGGCTGGCTCTGCGGCTGTCCCACTGTCAGTATTTGAGACAAATATATTAGCCCTTTATCTTCTAGGCTTCTGCAAGGGTGCTGCAGATGTGACCACAGCACATGCAGTACCTTCCTGAAGCTGTTCCCGTGCTGGATGGACCTAATTCCAGCTGGCTCCAAGGTGGATTAAATTCTGGCCAAACTGGTGTCAGTCAGCAGTCTTCGTAGTCCCTCTGTGATAGCACGTTTAAGGAAGCATAAAAATCAGCTGCACAACAGCCAAGGGAGAAAAGTGACAATATGAGAGAGGCAACCCTGCTGTCACCAAAACCAGTGAAGAGGGATGGGGAGAAGGTGCTCCAGGGCACCAGTGCAAAGATTCCCCTGCAGACCATGGTCCAAGGTGAAGCAGAGATCCATCTACAACCAATGGAGATCCTGATGCTAGAGCTGGTGGATGTCCGAAGGAGGCTATGACCCTGTGGGAAGCTTGTCAGAGCAGGCCCCGGTAGGACCTGTAGCAAAACACCTTTCATTTGTAAATTCTTACCTCTCTTTCTGATCATACTTTTAAACATAACTTTTATACCATACTTATATACACTACCATAACTTATATCAGAAAATACTTTATTTTTCTCAGAATTTTGAGACTTCACAAAATAACTATCTGCCATTGAACCCCTAGAGGAAAACCTGTCCACATAATCATCGCTATTTCATGATAAAGGCAGATAAATAACAATTTCCTTATTTTCATTTGGTGTGGTTATTATGGTATTTGTTTTCTATTACTGTCACAGTTAATGTATATGAATGATTGAAGACTGTACTTCACTGAAATGCACACATCTCTGTAGTTTAAACTACCTGTTTTTTAATTTTCTGCAGATACTACAGCATCTCTGGTCTTTAGGTGTGATTTTCAAATAAGATTGGGAGGAGAGATGTGAAATAAATGCTAAAAATTATTTGTGGAGAGAAAAAATGCAGAAAAAATGAGAAATCTGATCATTTATAAAAGTAAACATATCTATTTAAATTTTGCATTGTTGAATTTGGTGCCTTCCAGTGGCCTGATGTCATATTAGGAAATGAAGATTTTTTTGCCTGCTAAACTTGGCTGTTTCATGGGAAGAAAAAATTTGCTATCCTTACACAAACTATCCATGGAAAAGCTAATGTTTGAAGCAATATAAGTGAAGCACATGCTCTGTGTGAAGATGTTTTCCTGTCTTCTGTAGTTCTGTCGGTGAATGCTCTTCTGTAGTTCATGATTCCTTTCATTCATTACAGTTTTTCTGCTTGGGCAACTGACCACAAGATGGGTAGGCAGAGACAGATAGGGAGGAGGGTTTATCTCTGACAGTTGGTTTATAAAATACGTATTGCAGAAGAGTGCTGGTGTGGAATACTTCCTGCAACTATCCTGACACACCCATCTCCTAGTGTTGGCAGCCATCTCTGTTCTAGAACATAAGTGCTAAACAATTCTTCATGTATGTGTAGAATTAAGATTTGAATGAACATCAAACAAATTTACTGGAATGCAGCTTTCTTGATTCATTATGGGTTTCAAAGAGATACACACTCAAGTTGGTCAAATCAGTTGCTTTATGGGGGCTGTTGTTTATTTGGTACTTAAACATGAGTTTTGACTATTTTGGTTTAAGATGTGGCCTTTGAGTTTAGGCACTTTAACTGGAGATGTGACCCAACACTGTGATACTGTATAGCCATTTGCAAATCCATGTTTATAGTGCTGAGGATACATGCATGTCTTTTAAAAAATCCTTCCTCCTCACCCCTTTCAAAAGCTCAAGATTTCTCTTACAAAATAAAGGAGTAGATTAGGAAAACTATGTGTGTTTTGCATTGTTAGACCTTGTGACTTTTCTGGTTGAGAACCATTTGAGACATGGGTAAATAGGACTATATGTGAAGAGAGCAGCCGCTGAAGAAGAGGGGGCAAACAGTGCAATATATGCTCATTTTGAGGCATTTGAGTGAAAAATAGTATGCCATCAGAGGCTTGAAGAAGGCATGGATATCTTTGACCAAGTGAGCACAAAAGTTTCCATAGCATCATTGGCATCTGTGTGTGGGTGACTGGAGGATGTCATGCTTCAGCCTGTTCCTCTGGAAGAAGCAGGAGGAGGTTGTGCTATCTCTTTTGCTGAGTTTCCCATTCTGTGGAAATCCACATTGAGGTATTTGCAGTCTCCAAACTATTTGCTTAGCAATATAGTTATGCATTTTTATTTTTAGATCACTTTTTATTTAAATAACATGGTTGGAATTTTAACAAAATCCTAGCAACATAGAAGCATTGTTGAAAAACAAAGTTTTTATATCCCACTATTCTAATGAAGTGTTCTTCTCTCTTTTTGGTGTATGGCTATAGAATCTGACTGTTCACAGCCTGAGTGAAAAGTTCTGGTTTGTGAAAACGCTTGAATATAGCAGTGCCTTGATCTGTTGTCATATGAATTATACATACTGTGAAGCAGTTGGCAAGCTAAGCTGCACATAGAGAAAAATCCAAGTGCATTATTTTTTTTGTGCCTTGGTAAGAAAATGGAGTTTGCAGTCTCTCACTCTGTAGTGCAGTGGGTAATGATGTTTTATTTTCTCATAGTATGACTAACAAACTGTCTGAAAGTTGAAGTGCAGTCTGCTGAATGTGTCTGAAAGACTTTTTTGGCATTTGGAGAAGAAAGTTTCCTGTCACCAGTCTAGAGGTTGAAATAAAATTTCTGCAATTCCAAAAAAAAGGTGACAATAAAAAACCCAGTATTTTCATTTAGAGTGTTGACAGTTGATTGAGAAAATAAACACTCAGTGCCATTTTGGAGAAGTATGTCTTTTTAGGCCAATTTCCTGAGGAAGTGAAGCTTTACATGATAATGTTGTTGAGCTGCATATGTTGGTCCTTCCTGAAAATTTGTCTGATTTCAGACAAACTTGAAACTTGATGACATTCTGAGGATTTTGTGAAAATCCATTGCTAATTAGAAAAAGTTGTAAACTTGTGCTCTTGCTGAGGAGAACAGAGGAAGGAATAAGGCCTAGTGTGTGCTGTCACGCATCATCTAGTCAGCACCATTTAGATTTTCCTCGCGAGAGCAGAAGGTACTGTTGTAAAGTGATGGAGGTCAAATGAAGAAGGATACATATCCATAGCAAGGTGAACTTTCTTTAGTTCCAATGCATGCAACAAGATTTGTTGAAGTTTTCCAAAGTGAATAAAGGTGGAAAAAGAGGTTGCTTTGTTATCTTTGCATTTGGAAACCTTTCCTTTTAAACTGTAGCTAGAACAGTTAGTATAGACTCTGCAGATTCTTTTTATTGTATTTTGCCATTAAATGGGGGATTTGAAATTAAGGTTCATGAATTTACACATACAAAAAAACCCATTAGATTTCCTATAACTACATTTTATTTTTCTTTTTATTATATTAAACAAAAATATCCCACTGCCCTTTGTAAAGGCTGGGATAAGCTATGTTGTGAATACAAAATTGAGAGTTCAGAAATGCTGCTTTGAAGTTCTCTGATTCTCTGCAAAGTAGGGCTGTTCAGCAGGTGACAAGTCACAGGCTAAATTTTGACTTTATGTTCTGGTCTCTGTAGGTGTGTTAACCCCATTTAATGTCATTATATATATTAATTTCATTTAAATCAATGTATTTCTGTTTTACAGTGCCTGAAAATGACAACGAAGCGGAATTTGTTTTTGCGGCTGGTGCCATGCCGCTGTCTGCGTGGAGAGGAGGAAACTGTGACTACCCTTGATTATTCTCACTGCAGCCTGGAACAGGTGCCTAAGGAGATTTTTACTTTTGAAAAGACCTTGGAAGAACTGTATTTAGATGCTAATCAGATTGAAGAGCTTCCAAAGGTATGTTGGTTGGTTTTCCTTTTAGATGAGGTTACTATACTAACTCTTTACTCCACCAGCATTTTAGAAGCTGCTAGCAAGTGTGTCCGTGTCTCACTTCCCCCTTCAGCTTTTAGGCTGTAATCTGCTGTGAAGCAGCCCTGGTAAACTGAAAGTTTATGCATTTCAGCTTGATTACTTTGCTGCATGAGTTGGAATGAAACTGCTTAGCAACTGGTCCAGCTCAAAGGGAGGTACGTAGTTGAAGAAACTGCCTAATACATTTCTGTGGCAGTGTCAGCTTGTGCACTGAGAAGTGGGCAGTTTGTTGCTTGCCTTGATCTAGTGTAAGGTTTAGTTATACACCCAGTTAGGAAGACTGGAACATTTAGGTTTTGTTATTCTTTGAGTTTTCTTTTATCCTAACTGCAGGGACATGTAATAGCCTACACTTGTGTCAAGTTAATGTGTGTGTGCATTAGAGTAAGTCATACTTACTGGCTTTTTTCTGAGAAATGAAACAATTTTTTTCTGCTTTTAAGTAATTTTGGTCATTGTATTTTGCTACCCTTTCAATTTTCAGAAGAAAACACACCCACATGTAAATTCAAATACTGTAAAGAATACAAGCAGAGAGATTACTGGGTAGTGAAGACATAGTAGAAATGTTTTATTTGTTCTTTTGACAGAAATTGGGATATTAAAACTAGCCATAGAAGAACTGTAAAAGGGAAGGCTTGTAATACTTGAAATGATCCTGGCCAATTCGGAACCAGAGTTTCAGGCTTTGTATTTATTTTCCCTTTTATTTAGTCTTTCAGCTCTGAAAAGGCTTTTAATTAAGCCACTTCAAATATGAAGGGTGCAGTAGTTATCAGATCCTCTCTAGCTTTCTGACGCCTGGCTAAGGTTTTCCCACTCTCACCTTTTCTTTTTGCCCCTGGTGGTGCTTTGTCATCTACTGTCCTTTGTATGCCACAGCACAGCTGGTTTGGGTCTACTTGTCAGCCTGATCACTGAAATGACCCATCAGCATGTGTGGCTTTTGGATGTTTTTAATTGCCCTGAATCTTTTCAGAATTCCAGCTTACTTCAAAACTTGGTTCTCATAGTATAGCTCCTTAATTGAGTTGACTGGCTGAGGGTACAGCATGAGGAAGCTGCAGCAGAGAGAAAGGTTGTTGTAGAGAACAAGTTGACTTTGTATGAAGTGCTGGGTATAGTCCCAGTTTGAAAACTGACTGGGCTTTTAATATGTTTTCATCTTGTATACTAAGTCACATCTGAAAAGGTATCCTGTTTATTCCCAGCACCAGTGTGCATTTGAACTAAAAAGCTCAAACTATAACAGTTTTACTTTCCTCTCTCACTTTGTTGTTTGGAAGAAATTGGAATTCTGCAGTAAAATAGTCTTTAATTATATGACTTCCATTGTTTACTAGCAGTAATTATGAATATGTAAACACTAAAAAAGGACAACAACAAAAGGAACAACTACAAAGTCAACACCATTCAAAGCTCTCCTCCCCCTCATTATCCTTTAGGGATCTTGAAATTCCTTGTGCTGCATGTGCTTTGACATTAATCAGGGAAATTTCTTATGATTCCAAGAGTCTAGATCATTGTTTTCAGGGAAGGTCTTCAATATATTCTTGAAATAAAGGAGTGGCTCCAAAACACAAGCTCATGAAAGTTGTCCTTCTTATGTGTATCCTAAGTAACTTGTAACTCTTCAAAGCCTTAATGATATCAACTAGTTCTAACAGATACACATTTTTGAGGAATTGGAAACTGCAGTAGACAAGTTAAAGTTTATTCTTTTAACTGTCCATCTTGCTGATTTATGTCTGCTTTTGTTCTGGGGTGGTATATGCAAATGTTGCATGAATGGGGCTTGCTCATCAGTCTCTGGTTGAAATAATGGCTTTGTAATTGAGAGAGACACAAAAAACGGTCAAACTAAGCCCATTGCTATGATGGTGATTGGGATAAATTTTTTTTAGTCACTGAACACTTCCTGGTTTTTTATGATCTTTTCTCAGCATTCCAAAAGAGAGGAACACTAAGTCAAGGTATTTATGAATGATGTTTTCCAAAATTATCAGGAAAGAAATGTTCATCATAAATGGCTTAGATGAGCCTTTTCAACTGCTTTCCTAGAGATAGTTACTTTGTACTATCTATAAGTTTCCTGAATACCATTTGGGGATTTTTCTTTCTTTACACTAGTCTTACTTGCCCTATTTTGTCAATATATAAAACCCTTGGGTAAGAATCTAGAGGTATTTTGCATATAGGAAGAGATCTGGCTCTGAGCAAATATTTGATAAAGGTGAGAATGCTTGTATGCAGTAGAGATTAAACAGTTTTCTGTATCTGTAGCTCAAATTTTGCTAGTTTTCATGATAATTTTGATTTCCTTGTACTTGAGCGAGGAAGCATGAACAGAAAAAATATTGTAAGACATATCAAAATTAAATTTAATTTTTTTGAGAAGATAAATACCTACTGAAATTCCGTGTTCCAGAACTACTTGACTTTAAAAGCTGTCTGTCAATTTTTTTCTTTTCCTTTTTGAATAAACTCTAATTACTTCTGGGGTATTACATGGCATGTCTGTTATAGGAAGTGTTTTGCAATAGTTTCAGGCCTATATGTAACTATAGGTCATAGTTTCTGAGATACTGTAAGGACTTTTTAGGAATTGTTAAGTGTAGCCGCTGGCTTGTGACCATATGCAGTTTTTGCTTTCCCAAGCATTGTAAACTTAGTCAGTTTTCAATGAAACTAGTTAAATAAAGTGTTTTGTTGTCAAAAACTAAATAATCTGACCTTCAGGCTGTGAGGTCAGAAGTTTAAAGAGATTAAAAATGAAAGCTAAATAGAGAGAAAAATCACATGCACCTTTTTTTTGTTTGTTTGTTTCAATAGCAACTTTTTAATTGTCAGTCTCTACACAAGCTGAGTTTGCCAGACAATGATCTAACCACATTGCCAGCATCCATTGCAAATCTCATTAATCTCAGGGAACTGGATGTCAGCAAGAATGGTAAGTCACTTTGCTTATTATATTGGGGTAACTAAAAGGCAAATCACCATTGAGTGTACAAAGACACCAATGAAAGTACAATTTCTAGAAGCTACACAGCTGGTAATTTTCAAATTCCTGCTCTAAATCCCGGCATAAAAAGGTGCTCTTTTATCACTGGTTGTGATACTTAATTGTATTTCTCAAACTGGTTGGTTTGTACTTTGGAATTCATTACTGAAAAACAATATTTTCATGTAGCTAATGTTCTCTCAAAATACACAAGATCAAGTGTATTAGTTTTAGTAACTTTTGTCATATATTACTGTACTGAAGAGTGTTTGAAAAAGAATTTGTAAAGTTCTGCTGGATTCTATTGTTATATATTGTTATATATAGAAATTGGGGGTTTTTTTGTTTGTCTTTTAAAGTGGTTGGAAAATTGTATTAGAATTTGACTGCATTGCTGTCCTGCTCTGGGGATGGTAACTTCTGTCCTGTGGGGAAAAGTGTTTGTGTCCATAGACATGAGTTGGTTGCTTTGTCTGTCTTGTTAAAAATGTATCATTCTGTGTGAGTCAGCCTTTTATAAATTAAATGTTGTCAGCCAAGTATTGTATGCATGGGGTTTTACTGATTGTGCTGCTTTGATCAGCACATGGCTATGTGCAATTCTGGGGAAATTGAAATAACCTATCTTGTCTTCAGACTTAATTGTGACACTTGTTTGAGAAAAAAATTTAATCATGCTAATTGAGGAGGATGGAATAGTTTTGTCTAATTCAAACTGAAATAAGAGGACCTCTCATTGAAATCATACTTGAAAATAAGAATTACATAAGTATTCCAAAGATTCTGTCATATTCATTGTTTTCTTTGAGCTGCTAGCTAATAAAGACATCACAAAGTGAATGAAGTTCTGCTTTACTAAGAAAATATTCCATTTGTTGAAGTGTTGGCATTCTGCATGATGGTCTGTTGTAGCCCAGTCTGTACTTAAACTATTACTTTATTATTTCTGCCTAATGAACACAGCATTTAGTGTGATAAATTGACCTGGTTGTCACTGCTCTGTCCCTGGTACAAGTGGATTGATAGTCTGTCTTAAAGAACACTGGCCTTAAACTGTCATAGTAATACACAACAGAGGAAGAAACATCTTTTAGTCCTAGACTGAACTGTTGAAAGTATTAACTCTTTGCAACACAAGGTCTCAATGCAGAAGACTTAAAAGCGGCAAAAGGGGATTTGAGTGCTAGTGCTGGCTAATTCCATAGCTCATGTACTGAAATAGGGAGCTACTTGTCCCTCCAGAAAGGCATGGCCTTTAGCTAAGCCTTCAGAGAGCTGCTGAAAGAGCACTTGTTCTCTGAGGCATATGACATAGTATCCTAGTAAACTGTGAAGCACTGTTCCCTAAAGATTGGGTATTTTTCTAACACCCTTTAGAGAAATGACAAGGTGGAAGCTTATTTAAACTGTTATCATGTGCCTGTTCTCAGTCTTGTCACAATTTGAATAGTTTCTCTGACTAGTCTTGCACATAAAAAGTAGTCCTGAGATCACAAGCTAGTTTAATGTTGTCTCTGACTAGTCCTGAAACCTCTGTAAAACTCAAAAACCACAAATCAGAGTGCTTTTTTGTCTCTTTTGGGTGAACTAAGAAATAATGCTGTTTACTGTGTAATAACTTTGGTGTTAGTCAAGACTTGAGTTTGTTGGCTCAAGTGTCTTTTCCTCCACTGTCGCAACCGCAGATTTTTCTCCTGACAACTGCAAACCTACTCTTCTCCCTTGTGTCTTCCTTTGTCTTATACACTGCTCGGTTTCCCACTGTCCATGATTGTTCTGATGTATGCCTATAGTAGAACCTAATAGAAGGGGGTTTCTTTCTTTTTCTTTGTTACATATCAAAAGAATTAAGTGTGGAAGAAGTGATCTTTGTGGGAAGTGCAGGGATTGCTTTCCTTTAATTTATCAAAAACTTGGATAATGGAGATGAGTCCCCAGTAGTGCAGAATGATGACAGTTGCCGAACTCTAAAATAATTCATCGTGCTTTTCAGATGCCTGAACATTAAGTGTTTTGTTCTGATGTGGATGGAGCTAAATCTTGAAGTGCAGATGCCATTCCATCAAATATGCATTTTGTTTTAAAGGTTATATTTTTAGAAAGGTAATTATTTAGACTTTAGTTTTCAAATATATATATGAAATATAATAGGATTTTGATATGATATTTGAACTGTTTGTGGCACAGGCCTAATCAAATGTATTGACCAAAGTATTTAATTTTCTAGAGAGATGACAAAAAATGGAAAACTGGGCTGCAGTTTTAAAATGTCTTCAGACTACTTCATGAATTGCAGTCTGACTCAACATGAGACCTGTTGTACAGGGGAGTATCCAGTTCTCCAAGTAGAACTACATGCATATATATATATGTGTGTGTCTGTGTAATATTTGATACTTAGATGAAAGATGAAAACTGCAGAAGTTTTTCAAGGTACCACATATGTTCCATAAAAGGTATTACTCCATGAAAGCAATTTTTGTGGTGCTTTAATAGCTCATGGAAAATCTTGCCCTTTTGATTTCTAATTTAAATGTGTCTGGTTTCATACACACAATGCATAAAAATTTGTAACAGAAACACAGCAGAAGTGCACATATGGATACTTAGGAATATTTAATAATATTTAATCAGAACAAGGGTTCATCTAGTCTAGTGTCCTGTCTTTAAAAAAGTGAAGGAAAACAAAATCCTAGGGGAAATTTAGTTAAAAACAGGAAGCCAGGCGACACACATATTTCCTGTATGCTCCCAGTGTCCAGCACCTTCTCTTATTTGGCCTCCTTGAGCCAGACAGGTGGGGTTTTTATTTAGTAATCTTCATTTGACTACAACTCTGTCACTTTATCTGCTCTTTGAAGTGATGTACATTTCCAGACATGTGCTGAGTTATGGAGTACAAGACTTAATGATTGTGTGTTGTAGAGCCCACAGAAGTCATTGTACAAGTGTGTGGTCCGTAATGCTGGCTGCTAAGGTGGTCGTAGCACAAGTGTAGCCTAAAAATACCAAATTGCTACTGTGTGTGTAGTAAGCATAGATTAGAATTAGTTTTAACTCTGCCTGCATTGCTATTTATTGGTATTAGTCAATAAATGCAGTAGTTTTTGGTATTAAGTACATCCACTGTACTTTTATGGCATTTTAACCTGATTCTCAAGGCTATTGTGATCTCTTAATATCAGATATCCCATTTCTTCTTTCCAGGTACTCTTCAGCTTTGAATTCTTTAATAGAAGCTTAGTCCTAGCCTAGCCACAAAGATCGAATGTTAATTGAGCAAGAGGTACAATAAATAGCATGGTAGAAAGCATCAAGAGATGCCCTTTTCTCCCAGTCCTACAACTTGATGTGTTACATCCTAAAGAGAAGTTACAGCATACAGAGTTTAATACCAATATAGAAAAAAACAGTGTTTTATTTATGAAGCTAAAGGAAAATCAAAACATCTTTAATTCTGTATGGCAAACTAATTTATGTATTGACAGGAAAAAAATGCCACCACCCACCAAAAATCCCTGCAATACCACTGTTCACCCCTAAATCAGTCTCTTTCAGGGTTTGTTAACATTTAGGGAACAATCATTTATTTAGGACGCTGAGATGCCAGCCTTATCATCTAGGGCAATATGGAAGACTGCTGAGGAAATATTTTGGGCTATCTTTGAAGAAGCAGAAAGCATTTATGTACAGTATGTGGTGACATATATGAATATACAGAAGAGGTAACTTCTGTTACTAGAATCAAGTGATTTGAAGGACTGAAACATAGGATGAGGTGACTCCCAGGAAAATCGGACTTTCCTGGAGTCCTGGGAAATGCACTTAAAATTGCTTGTGTCTGTGGAGTTAGTCTAGTGGGAATAGTGGTATGATCTACCATATGGTGGTGGTGAAAGAAAAAGATTGAATTTTTAAGTTCCACATTATTCAGACCTTTGGATGATTAAGCAGCACGATCAGAAAATAACTAGCAAGACCAAAAGTAACATGGGGCTTTCGAAATAATGGTACCTTTGATAGTCAGATAGGTAGTGAGGTGTGTTTTCTTTCACAGTGATGTTACAGCAAATTTAAACATGTTGATTTGTCAGTCTGTATTGCAGGGAACCTTCATGGAAAAATATACAAACTGAATCCAAGGAAACACTGCCCTCCCCTCCCTGCCTCCAGGCATATCTGTCTGTAAAATTATTTTAGTAATTTTAAAGAATTTTGTTAACAGATGCAAATTCACATCAAATATGTTTTCTTGGCTGTTCTAAAATAATCTGTTGATTTAGCAAACTATCTTTAGCACACTGTATTCCAGAAGCTGTGGAACTGGAGAATGAGAATTCAGGAAACTAGTCTTATGTTGCCCATCTGGTACACTTGGGAATATGATTTTCAGGGAATTGAGAATTATTCATAGTTAGTAGAGGGAGACAGACCCAAGTTTTGCATTCTACAGGCAAGTAAGAGAGGAATATGCCAAATTCAGAAAACTTTCTGTAAATGTTCTATCTCTCTACTTATACTGATTGAGGGTGAGAGAGGCAGAGAGAAGCAGGGCTCTTATATCATCCATGAAAGTGAAATAAAAGATAATTGATTTGTTGCAGATTTCTGAGTCTGTAGCTCTACTGTATTACATTGTTGCATAGACATTATCAATTTGTCACAAATATAGGCAACCATTCTATTTAGTTTTTTATTCAAGTGTTTGTAGTATTTTTTCAGAAAAAATGTACAGAAAAGGATCTGTCTATTCAAAATAAAATTATCTCTGTGTAAGAGAGGATGTGAATAGAATGAAATTTCGATGCTCTTAAGGTTGTGAAATGTGAGAGTATGTATCTGAAATTCTGAAGAAAAGGTTACTAAAGTCTTGGACCAAAAAAAAATAAAAAATTGGTAACACAGAAAAGGCATTGTAGAAATAATTACGGAGTTTTTATATGTGGATTTACATATCAATAGACAGCATAGATTAGAATCATAGAATAGAATGGTTTGTGTTGGAAGAGAGTTCAAAGATCATCTCGTTCTAACTCCCCACTATGGAAGGGACACCTTCCACTGCACAAAGTTGCTCAGAGCCCCATCCATCTGACCTTCCATAATTTCAGGGATGGGGCATCCACTTCTCTGCACATCCAGTGTTTCACCACCTTCACGGTAAAGAATTTCTTCCTAACATCTAATGTAAACCTTTTCTAGTTTGAAGCCATTCCTTCTTGTCCTATCACTACACCCTCTTGTAAAATGTCCATCTTCACCTTTCCTATAAACCCCTTCAGGTACTGGAAGGCTTAGGTCACCACAAGGCTGATTGTACAAACTTAGTAGACTTCTCCTCTTGATCTTGACTGCATATTATGGATCCTTCTCCTTTCAGCTCCAGAGCATCGTATCTCTCTTGTAGAAGCGCATTAGTAGCACAGGGAATGCTCTCTCCTGCTTTGAGCTGGGACTAGACTCCAGTCTCCCTTGACATGTGAATTAGCTGAGCATACTGGCTCAGAGTTGGGTGCTAACTTACATTCACCTTCCAAGGACTTAAGGCAGGGCTATCACCCTGCCTGTGTGAGAGCATAATATCAGGCATCAATCTCCTGCTCATATTCCCTGATGGTACACTGCCTGGTGAGCTCTTCATGCAGTGTGGCAACCTCCTGGAAAAGGTTGTCTGTCTGGGCGCCCATGGCATTCACCTCTGTCTGTGGGCTCCAGGGGGACTTGCAGATTCAGGAGTTCCCTGCAGCTCAGACTTGGAGTAGCTCTCTGAGCCTTTGGAAGGTCTCTTTTGGTGTAGGCATCTACCTGGGAAGGCTGCGGTCTCTCTGTCTGGGTTTCATCCCCAGCTCAGCAGTTGTGACAGGTAGACACCTGTTTTATAGTCAAGAGAAGGCTGCTGCTTGTTGATCAGTTGATTGGATTGAGTGACCCTCTGTGCCCTTCTTTGCAAACTGCCATGTTCTTCTGCTATGCCCTGGTTATCAGGCTGCCAGTCAATCATGCTCACTGGAGCCATTTAAATCTCCTGTGATCCTTGGCTTTGCCTTTCTGCATGTCAGCCACACTTGTAAGAGCTGTTGCGACCTGACTGGTTCCTGACAGGTGTCTCAGCTGTTACTCAGTTTTCCCTGACTCCAGGAACCCCTGCCCAGCTCAAGCTAGTCCGCCCAGAACTTAGTGTAGCTGCTGGTGTTGTCACTGCTGTCACTGCTTGCCTTGCCAACTGACCAAAGCAGAAGCTTGTATCTTTATTTTTGTAACAGGATATGCTTTGAGTGATAGTTGTCAGGTGCAACTGAAAGTGGCTGAACAGACAACACTGAATTTGTAGCCTAGGGTAGGGGATGGGGAATGAAAAGCAAAACAGCTTAAAATATTTACATTACACTTCAGTTTTGTGCTACTCTGTGTATTCCATCTGTGAATTAGACATAGTTGAAAACCACATGAACCTTGGTTTCCAAGGTTGTCCAATCCTTGCTGAAGACAGCATTATGAATACAACTTCTACCCACAGCTCTTCTAGTGTTCCACGTGTTGCAATTTTATCCTGCCCTGGCATGTTTAGTTTTATGTAAATTGATGTGTTAGGCATGTCTTCAAGAAGCAGAATTATTGGCTATCCTCCCCTCCCTGCCGCCTCCCCCAGAAAAGGCATTCAGAAACCTGTCTAGCTACTCACATTCCTTCTCCTTTATATTGTGTTAGGGACATGGCTAGAACAGACCTAGAGAGGCCTTACTCTAAAAACTGAAGTTCTTCCAAAGGATTTGAGGAAGAATGCTTGGAAGATGCTAAAGCAGTAAAAACCCGAAACCAAGAAAACAAAACAGAATGGCGTTTGCTGTCCTACAGATGAGCCTTGGATCTCATGGACTTGAGATGCTGGCTGATCGGAAACCAGCTGCTGCAAGGAATCCTCTTAAGAATTTTGGGAAGAGGAATGAATGGTTCAGAAGGAGGGATGGATGAATATTGTGCACTGAATTGATTGGGCTCTAATACACTTTACTTTGGATAATGAAAAGTGCTGGTTTCAGTTTAGATGGTATGCAGAAATCCCAAACTAAAGTAAATTACATAAATATTTGAGAATATAGACTGTGACCAATACTTTGTTTTCACCTTAAAATTTCATCTCTTGAAAACAGATTCTTCATTATCTTTGGGGGAATGTTTAATGTATTCTTGAAAATATTTCAATTGCTGTATTTGATCCCTATTGGCTGGAAGGACAGTTGTAACAGAGATCTGAGAGGAAAAACAAACAATAGCTTCTCTTTTTATAGTGGAGCTGCTTGCTCAGATGTTGGAGCCAAGATGAATTGACTAGCTGAAGGAAGAAAGTAGGTAATCAAGTTTACGTTTGTATTCATGCAAACTGAACCTATATGTTTGCCTGTGTGTTCTCTGTACTTTAAGGGTGCAGAGTAGCATGGGTGCACAGCAGCTTCATTTATTTTGCTCCAAGAGAGCTTTTTGGTGTGCCTGTTGTTTTTCTTTCCTCACATTGTTCACAAACCGAGAGATATAGCTGGAAACTTTCTTTTAGCAACATTACCCATATGGCTTCTACAGGTCTCTTATGTGTTAATGTGTTATCTTCTTTTTCAGTGTTATTTAGGAATTGAACCAATGTTTTTTTCTTTTCTAAGCCTGTTTAAAATGTTTTGTGTAAGAAGAGGTGTGACTTGATTTGTACGCACTGCCATTTCTGTATAGCAGTAGTAGTTTCTATATCTGAAGTCTGGGCATACTAGTTTTAGCATTTATTTCTGTAGAAAAATATGACTAACTGCAGTATGAGCAGCAGAGCAAGCCCCCATTAGCAGTAGGGCTGAAACAGTAGTATATGGGGTAGTCAGTTCTGGGATCCACAGCAGTAAAGTATTCTCCCAACAGTGAATGCAACTTGGGCAATTTTCTGTAAAATAGAGAATTGAGTGAAAAAAATTTTATCTGACAGAGAGAAAAAATTGTCCCAGTTTTCACTCCAGATGGTGAGGGGGACCCCAATTATCCTTAGAATTACCTCAATCCCGGTAGAAGGACATTTGTGCACACTTGCTTTGACAGGCTGTTCCAAAACAGTCATTGCTCTCCAGGGAGTTAGAAATCAGGTGAAATTTGGTATTTCAGCCATGTTATGTGATCCAGAACTGAGTTTGATTGCCTCCAGATTTGTGGCCATTGACCCGAAATTCTTGTGTGACCTTTCTGGTATGTCATTTGACCATGTTCCACAGCTAGTCTTGGATCATAACTGATTGCCACTTTCAAGGCTAGGCTGGTTAGCTGGTGAGTTTTTGCCAAGTAGAGCTCTGAATGATGAGTTCTTTCTACTTTTGGTTTTGTCCAGACAAGAATTTTAAATTCCTCTGCCTTACTTTACTGCCAGATTTTCTTTAACAATCCTTAAGTTCTTGCCTCTCTCCCTTCTTTTTTTTTTTTTTTTTATTTTTTTTTTAAGTGTTGGTTTTGGTAGAATCTGGCCAATGAGTTTAAAAAGTGCCTGAAATTTGGGAAGACAGGGAGAAAAGGAACAGAGAAGTAGATGTTAAAAGTGATTATGTAAATCTAACTCTTATGGGAAACTACACTAAAGTACCCAAAAAGTACTTTGCTCCCTCTGCATTTTTTATTTGGTGGTTAAAGGTCATCAGCAAATTGTGTTTTCTCCTGTTGTCCTCTGCAAGTGGTCACAAGTGTGATGGTTTGTATTTTTTTTTTTGAAAACAGGAAACATGACCTGTAAATCAAGTGGAGCACTGGAATGTGTTGGGGGCAGTGGTTATCATGAGAAATAGGAAATAATAGGATGAAGAACCTGTCCATATGCTGCTTTTCAATGAAAGTGGGATAAGGATTCAACAGACTAGATGGTCTTTTGCATTGTCTCCTTAAATCCATGAGTATCAGTGTATATAGAAAGCAGTTAGAAAAAGAGAAGAGAAATGGAATTTAAGAAGGAACATGCATCTTAATTTGCTCATTTAATCAGATGCTCATGCAAGGTTTGAGGTGGCTATCAAATGAATTCATTACCACAGTGTTACAAAACAAGTGCAGAAAGATGCCATCACAGAGTCTCTTGAGATCTACTGACCTTCCTTAATGGGGAAGAGTATTCAAAATACTGAGGATAGATGGAAAGCAGAGAAACAGGGAATAGTTCCTCTTATAACGTGTTCTTTACAGCCCTTTTTTCCTTGCCTTGTGATCTCTTTCCAGTGTCTCTTGGCCATTTACTGGCTCTTCCTTCTTTCTTTCTTTTTCAATTTGCTTTCTTGCTGGGAGAAATGCAAGAATACTCATCCAACAGTAACTACATGTTTCTAGCACATGGGAGGAGTGTAGCTGGAAAAAAAACAAGTGTCAGAAGCTTGTTGTATAGCCAGTTAGTAAATGCAACTTCTCATGTGGTAGAGAGTAGCAGTCCTCTAATTTATTTCCTCTTCCCCACCCCATCTTCTGAATATATATTACAAGTATTAGGTATGTTTCATGCTGTCATGCCCGATATGCTGCTCTTTTGAATCATGGCTTTTTATCCATATTGAAATATTGAGTGAGGTTGGTTAGTGTGGTATGTCCCTTGAAAAGGGAGCAAAATTGTTGTTTAATTTGTTGTTAAAACTGCTGCTGCCTCTTTCCCAAGGCATAATCAAACAGAAGACTACTGCAGAGCTCTACGACTATGTACAAAAGCATGCTGATTTAACATGTCTGTGTTTGGATAGCTAATATTTTATTTGGCTGTTCTTTTGAGAGTAAGTTTACGTTGACGTTCTCCTCTCCACCAGATGTGCTGTGTGTTTGGTTTTCTAGGTAGTTATCACAAATTTAAGCCTCCTGTGCTTCTATGAGTTCTTCACCCAGGCAGTGGAAACTAACAATAATACTGAAAACTTAAGGTTCAGTGTTTTGGACTAGAGGAGTCTTTTGTCCAAGGACCAAGCCAAGGCCAGTACGGTGACTATCTTTCAGAAAAACTAAGCTTAGAGAATCTCTCACCACAATTCAAATGGCAAAACTAAAGGCACAGATTGAGTCTGAGACACAACTCTGCTTCCACAGAAGAACTTAACAGTGGTTTACTGTGATTAACGTAGATACTTATTTTAAGAAGATAAAGATGTATCAGCAGCAATTAAGAGGTCTTGAAGGCCACTTCTTACAAATTATCCATAATTTCATCTCTAAAGGCTCAGGATATTGTGTCTTACTAGGTGCTTTCCATCTGTATGGATATTCTCATTTGCTGAAGGAGTTTTCTAAGATTAAGGTTTCTTGGAATTGTGTTTCTCTTAATACAAAGACTATATGACAGCAATAGGTAAAGTGTAGCTGCTGTGTTTCTGTGGTAGTTTCGTAATCTTTCTTGGCTTGAAAATATCATTGCTGCTTTCCAGAAATGAAACTTTATTACATCATGAATATTGCCTTTTTAGTTTTGATTTTGTACTGAGTGATGAATTGATCAATATCCACTGTTGCCATCTTCTGCTTTGACTGCACTTGCAGCCCCAGGAAACTTCACATGGCTGAACTCGTGTGTGTGTATATATGCATACACATAAATCTAGACTTTTATTTACATGTGTGTGTATGCATGAACATGTGTGGTTGTAAACCAGAAATGTCAGGAATCTATATTACTTTTGATGGTTCGGTTCTTCCCGGTCCCCTCAGGTTCTGTAATTTATTGTTACTCAGTTCAGCAAGCTACTCCCCAAAAGACCCATAATACTTAAATGTATGTGAACACCTGGATTAAATGGATGTTCTAGTGTGCTTTTCATGCCTTTCACCTCTCAATAACAGAGTACAATACTGCTATGAATTAAAAGTAATAGTTTCAACCAGTTAGTGTGACAAAGAAGTTCCTGTCAAGAAAGACCTGAAAGTCTACTTTAAAATAAATGGCATTATTACTTTAGCAGAACTTGCAAAAAAAGTCACCATGGTGGCATTGCCACTCAACATCACCAGTTGAGTTACTTGGTTTTGTCACTAGTTTTCATATCAGGGAGTATTACTATCTCTTAGGTTCTAATATACCAGGTCAATCTTATTACTGCACAGTCAAAGAGAGAACCGAACTATAAGATAGCATCAGATCATTGTGCAGTTTCTTATATAAGTAAAAATATTACTTAGCAGTTGATGTTTTACCACATGTTCTTGGAACAGATATATACAGTGACATAACCCGTCCCACCTGCCAATGTTAATGAGATCCAACACTGCCCTTGTCTTTCTCTCTGTAGCAGTACTGTCAATGTCACTTAAAGCAGCATGAAATTTCACACTCTCACTAGTCTAAAAGCAAGAATCCACAGAGTACAGTTCCTTCTCAGTGATCTCATTGCCTGGGTTCAGGTTGCCCTTTCCACATACCTGATAAAGCGCTCCCAGACACCATTGCATGTATTAATGGAAAGACAAAGAGCTAAGATTTGTTACCTGAAAAAAAAAAAAAGTAATTTTAAACTACAGCATGTGGATTTTTCTTAGAAACAACAGTGTGTTCTTAATCCCAGTGGAAGGATTTTGATATGAATGTTTTTTCTACTTAAAATTTATTTAAAATGAAAACAGCTGTACTAGGATATAAGGGCAATGTAGTGGTACATTGAAAAAGCAACTGTAGTTGTGACAGCAGTGGTTTTATTTGAGGGTTTTTTTATGGTATAGTAAGGTGGAGGTGAAAGTCTTGAATGGTAGAATGATTCAATATTAATTTCCTTCTGACATGATGGATACCTGTCTTCCATATTCGAGGCCAGCTTTATCGGTTTCTGAAAAATATGAATTTGGCAGATCTGAGGATTGCAATTCCACTCTGGCATTTCCAGAGACACACTTCAAAAAAGAGGAGATTCCTTATTGTTTTAATTTTCAGACATAAGTACATCTGCTGCATGTTTTTATCCTTTTCTACAAGTAATCTAGAACCTGACAGCAAGCATACGTCACATTCTGGAATATCTGTTCAGAACCATGAAGCTTTACACATACTTTAAGGTTTGAAGCCTTACCATTTCACCTGGAACAAGCAGTGCCCTCGATAAATTGATCCTGTTGGAAACTTCATTCCGCCATGTGTATAAATGCCTTTTTAAAAATAAATAATAATGGAAGTGGGGTTCTGATCTTAAGTACATTCCAATGAGCAGTGAGAATTATTAGTGTACTGTGTGTCTCTAATGCTGGTGAGTGAGCTGCCTACTAAACTGCAGCATGAAAAACTTTAGAATTGTGAAAGGATTGATACTACTCAAGTGTATTCCTTTAATGAAAACTGTATGTAAAATGAAACATCAGAGAACCAGTTCACTGGTTGCTAAACTATTCAAAGTTTTTATGACTAGTGGTTTCATGTGCATAATTTTTATGCATGTGATGGAGTCTAATAATTTAAGACTGTTTTCCTACCTGTTTCTGTATCTTGCAGGCATACAGGAGTTTCCAGAAAATATAAAAAACTGTAAAGTCTTGACAGTTGTTGAGGCAAGCGTAAATCCAATTTCAAAGTAAGTTTGTAAATGTTTTTGATGTTTTATATTTGTGCAAATACTGCTGAGTTTTGAAGGAACAGAGTTACCTGAGAACTGCCTTCATTAACCTCTTGCACTGTGATCCAGTATGGCTATCTCATTAAAGTATTTTGCCCAAGTTAATAAACTGTGTGGACAATCCTGCATTATACTACGTACTTTCTGATCTGGTTAAAATCGATCACTCCTCTGTGGATGTAGAGAAATATGTGAAGAGTTTTCTTTCCTAATAACTAAAATTAATTTTGCTCTAAAGCCTGTACCACTGTTTTTCAAACTTAACTTGTATGAGTAGGGTTCTCTGTCACTTTTTGTAATGACAAAAGTAATTGTCCAGAAGTAACACTGCCAGAGATACAAACTAACATAACTCTTCTATGGAGAAAGGTGCTGTGTATGCTTTAATTTATCCTGTTGTCTCTAATGAATGACTCCTCCACATTAGGTATTGGGAGATCACAAATACATAGCAAGACTACATTTATTTCTAGTTTTAGTTGCTTGTAGGCATTGTCCTCAGTACTTACAAATAGCTTTGAAACTAAGCTTACAGGGAGCAAGTGTCTAGTGTGATTTTGTAGAAATTCACCCCCTTATTTTAATGTTGCCAACATGTAGGACTTCAGTACTATACTGTTGCTTAAGAAAATATGACTTAATCCCTTGAATGTAAATGAAACTAAGATGGTACATTTTTCTACTTCTATATAGGCTTCCAGATGGATTTTCTCAACTGTTAAATCTAACACAGCTGTACCTGAATGATGCTTTTCTTGAGTTTTTGCCAGCCAATTTTGGCAGGTAAGTGGAATATGAAACTTCATATCTACATTTAGTTTCAAATTTTTGCAGAACAGTATTTGCTGCTTCTGAAGCAAAATGTGTACTGGAGGAAGGGAAGAAGTGTCCATTATGAATTAATTTATGCCAAATAATAGTTACAGAAAAAACTCCCCAGAATCTGTATCATCAGTGTTTAGTTTGACTTCTGAAGGGCAGACAGGATGCTTATTGAGAGCCAAGAAATAAAACTCATTTACATATTTGCATATCTTACAACACAACACTAGTAAGCATGGGAAACTAGTACTTTTGAAATTTGGGTAGTTTATCACGTAATAATTGGAGTGAAGCAACTGATGACAACTCTAATTCTACTTGTCCTGTACTGGATGCATGAATTATTTCATGCGTAACTATAATTGTCAAGTCCTTTATTGTCAGGAATATTCCTGAAAAGCTTGGCATATTTATAGTGTGCTGACTGTGCAAATCTGTTCCATGTAATAACTTACATACAAGATAAATTGTAAACTCCCACCTCTAAAAACAGATTAAATCTTCGAAGCAAACATGAAAGGGTAATGCTTTTTAAAGGAAAACTCCTAGATGAACATAGTTTATGTTCTTTTTATCACGATGATTTAAGCCATTTCTGCTGTTTTCCCATTTTTGCTCTTAGTTTGGGCTCTCTTTTCCTAGACTGTCATCTCCTGCCCCATCCCATGTCCAGCAAGCATCTCTTTTAGGAAGTATAGCTATTAGTTAACCAGTCATATTGCTATGTGAAAACCTTTGCCTTAGGCCATATGGTTCTATTTGGGTCATCGCAGTTTGCAGGAGTTCAGCAAAGCCCCTGGACAGAGTTCTGCAGCAGTTTGGCAGAGATGTACTATGGAGGATGAGCAGAGGTGCTCTACACTAGTGACCATTAGTTTATTAGTTATCTGTGATCAGAGCTGTTGGCCTGCTCTTTTCTGTCCACTTATTAGTCATTCCCTGATGAATGATTCCAAGCATCAGATCCATTACACACCCAGCTACAAAAAAGCTGTTATGATGCAGAGCTTAATTACTGTGCTTGGTTCCAGTGCACAAAGTTTGCATTTCAAAAGTCCTCATTGAGGTTGAAGAAGAAACATCTGAAATATATGTAATCTATCTGGAATATACATAATCTTGCTGGCATTCTAATGATTGCGTATACTTTTTTTCTGTTTCGTTTTTTAATAGTCTAACCAAATTACTTAAAAGCAGGCACTAACACGAAATTGAACACTTCAGGTTGACACAGTTGATCCTTCTCATAGTCTTACATGTAGTTTAAAAAACCTCATTAGAATTTTTTCTTCATCACTGTCAGCTTCTGTAATGCTTAATGATTAGCAAAATGGTGAAGTCATTAATTAGTAAGAGCTTAAGAATAAATCAGTTACCCAAGACAACTTGAAATTCAATTCTCCAGTATAGGGTTCCTCTTGACAGTTTGGAAAAATTCTGCCTTATTTTTTAAAATCCAGTGATTTGCAACATCCTAGCTTGTAGCTAGGAGAATGAATCTGAAATTGAGACTTCTCTCATAATCTGTTTTTAAATGAATTCAGAGCATTCATGTATGTAATTTACATGTTAATAAAAGTATTGCACAGAATATATACTATTCTATAGGAAAATAATTTTTATATTAAATAAATTAGAAAACAATGAATCAGTAAAATATCATATCAAAGCAAGGTTCAGACCCCTTTGATACTGAGTTACTTCTCTTCTGCATGTGATGAGACTGCTCTGCCAAGCCACAACTTTACAACCAGGTATAAACATTTTCTAGTGCACTTTTAACTGGTGCTTTAGAGTATGGGAGTATTTATTTTAAAAACAAATAAACAAGAAACTTCTGGTAGAAGCTTTTCAGATATTTATTCCCATTAGAAAAGCCTTCAAATTCTTCTGGTTTAGTGCATTATTTTTTTAATATATGATGTTATATATATATAACATGTGAGTAATTGAGTTCTGTTGTCCACTCCTACTGGCAACATTTGGGAATAGGAATGCCTGTTAAAAACTAAGCCAATACTTATGGCAACCAACAAAATTTTTATTCTCTGTGTCAGGTTAGAAACCTGGTTTCCACATTGTTTTTTCTAACGGTTCAGATTCATTGGTTCGATAGTTTAATTGCTGTCATTTCTCATGAGTGGTGTCCTCCATTCTCTCACCTGCTGTTTTTACAGTGTTCTCATATCCCTCAGTTAGACTAAACAAAATTCTGTTGCCCTCTGATGTGCTAGGTTTTCCTTTGTGTCTGATTATATTAATATATTTTGGATAAAGTTTCAGTTCTAATTCATCTTATTTTTGACAAAGAATGATGCCATATATAGCTATATTTAGAATTCAAATTGAGATCTCTTCATGGTTTGTACAGTGTCATGATTATCTTCTTGTTTCTCTTGGAAATATCTGTGGTTATGCTCTAGTGTTCCAGTTATCCTTTTTGCAGCTGCCTGATATAATTTCCCACATGACTGACTGATGTATTGGACAGTTCAGTTAGAAATGGCAGATGCCTACATGGAAACCATAAGGACTTTACGTGGTGCTATGTCGTCTTCTCCATTTTCTATCTTTTTTTTTTAGTACTTAAGGTCGTACTGCTTTTTGTTTTGCTTTTCCCCCTACAGTGTCTGGTTAAATCACTGTATTATCTGTGACATCAGCCAACTTAAACATTTTTCTGATCCTGTGAGATTGCTATTAAAAATATTGAACAGGATTGTCCTAAAATGTGTCTTTGAACACTTCTATCAGTAACATTCTGCCTGATGCCTAGGAAAGTAAACTTTTTATAATGTAGAATATATATCAATGCACCATTTTATTACATTTACCCTTATGCTTTCTTCGTCCTCCCCTTCAAAATCTGTGCTAAAGCTTTGCATGCTTTTTAAGTTAAGATTATCCAATCCTTTTTCTCCCTTTTTATGAGTATGACATACTCACTGTCCTTCAGTGATATAGTGGGCCAGCCTCTCAGAGTTACTAACCTTACCTAAATGTTCCTTTGGAATTTGCAGGTAATAAAGTGGGGATTTTTCCTCCCCTCCCAGATTCTAATTTGAATGCACTGATGTTGGCAGGAATCATTAACCTTTTTACCAGTGCATGTAAATCTGAGAATTATTATGGTTACTTAAGAAAGCCATACTTGTCATATCTAAATACCTAATTTCTACTTACAATTAAAAACACAAATATATAAGCAGAGCATTCTAAACTTGAAGTTCACTGCATGCGAATTTTGAAACAGACTTTTAAAAGGGAAACATTATTCACTGACAAGTGTTTAAAGATAAGTAAGGATTTTATCTTCAGTGTCATTCTAAAAACTCTGAGAATGTTGTATGTAATGGGGTATTGCTTCCAGAGCCTTTTTACTGTGATGTTGCAACTAATTTACTTTAAATCTTCTTTCTCAACAATTTGCAAGTAGTATTTGAAATAGTAGATGCTTTTAGTAGTATCTACTTTGAGATACCTTTTACATAAATGTGCAATGATAATCAAATTAGGGCCTTAATTTAGTACATATATGTATGTGTATCTTGTGCTGAAAGTTTTGCAAACGCAACCTACTGTAAGATCACTACATTTCAGTCCTCGTACCTTTATGTTTTAGTTACAATTTAAAATAAAAATATTCTGCTTCAGGAAAACTGCAAAGGAGATGAAAAATAAGGAACATCTCCCTATGAAATATTTTTAACTTTCCAAGTAATGACTACATGTTGAACAGCAAGTTTCTAAGTGTATATGCTACATGTTTCTTTTATAGTTTTTATAGATTGTATAGTTTGAGAGATCAGATGTAGGGAGAGTATTGATCTTCTCCTGGCAAGTTGTTCATGTAGAGATTTTAATTTTTTTGAAAAGTTGAGCGGCATTTTAAATATAGGCCAAGTTGGTTACAATTAAAGAACAATATTGAAAAAATAAACTTGGAACCATCCCAGAAAGTCCACTTTCAGTTAAGTAATACCTATTACAGCTTTGTGCTTAGGTGATGGGCAGATATTTCTGCGGTGATGCATTTTTCAAGTTTGGAAGTTAAATATTTCTGTAGAAGTATGACAAATCTTTGTGACAGAATGGTACAGGTAATATATGTTCTGCTACTAGGACTTCCATTTTTCCTTTAGTATAGGTGAACTAGTTCTCTGTATTTTTAGTCCAAATTAAACCCCATTTTTTCAAGTCCATTACTGCAATTCAGATGTTTAGCATGGATTTAGGTTGTATCCTTAGCACGAGCAATTTAAAGAGCAGCTAGACAGAGTATTTGGTATGCATTATTATTTTAAACTTGAATTAGTCCTTCCAGTCATAACAGAAGTGATGACTGCTTCAATCCAGTATTTTTCATCAATTATTGCAAGAAAATTATTAGTTTAGACACATCCTGTATCTCCTAGCCAGGAGAGGTTGAGAATGTTTCCCTAGTTAGCTTCTGTGTAGCTTTACACATAAGAAATTCGCAATTTGTGTTTTCAGTTTTTTAGGGTTAGCTGAGGAAGGATTAGCACATGAAACAAGGTGACAAAGCTATGAACGTTCCTATCACCAAATGCAGTCCACAGAATTAGCTTATTACAAGTGTAGTATACTCAGTTCTGGCTGAAGTCAGCAAAGTGTGGGTTTGCATATTTATAGTTTAGCATATGAATGGAGTTTTTCTTTCTTTAACAGCATTCAAGAGAAATTGACTGCATACACATGTTGTGAAGAAAAACGACAAACTGTGTAGCTCTTTTCCCTGTTATCGAAGCAAAACACCAGCTGGAGCCTCGTGCAGTGTTTGGTTCAGAAACCAAAGCCCAAAATAACCATTCATGTCTGAGGGTTCTTAAATAAGTTCTGTTTTGTACCACATTGGTATCTTAGGGTCAGATGGTGAGGAAGTCCTTCCCAGTTATGTCCTAGATGAAAGGTGCTGATATTAGCATGAATGGGATTTTTATTATGGTATTCTTTCAGCAGTGTGAGGACAGTTGTTGGGGTTTTTTTGTAGAAGTTGGAGGGAGGAGGTTGCCCTCCAGCAGATGGTACCAGATGGCACATACTGCTTGCAGTGCTGAGATACACTGACCTTTGCTCTGTTTCAAGGTGATTCTTACATCTTGGGTTATTTGTGGGCATGACTACTTTCAAACTTACCCAAAATTGAGTGAGTGTCTAGAGGAGAAATAGGTACTGTTTTCAGCTTTTTATTTCTACTTTGTCTAGTTCTTACCACTTAATAAAAATGAAGGGTTTTGTCTCTGTACTTACAACTCACTAGTTAAGAACCTTCAGGAAAGACTGGTCTGTTCACTAAGCTCCTTTCTGAGTCAGGGAGCTTAATGCCCGATTTTTTTGTTGAGGGCTGTTGGTGGTTCACATGTGGAACTCATTACAATTGTCATTACTATCCCATCTGTATTTAAACCAAACTCAGTTTCTGTGTTTTGTTTAACAAATAGAGCCTTGTTACTGCTGTGCTGATATTAAAAAAATAAATAAATTACTGGAAATGGTACACTGCTTGTATGTCAAGACTGCTTTGAACTTACCTTGGCCAAAGAGTTGAGTTTGGGATTTAGAGGTTGCTTGTCTTGCAAGCAAGGATTTACTGAAAGAAGTCAAACCACCTTGTGACAGAAATATCAAAATGGATTAAGAAACTGACTAGAAAGAGAATATGGAAGGAAATCCAAAGTTAGTGTAAAGGTTGATTTTGATCAGGGGGAAGACCACAGATATTCTTCTGATGAGGCTTTTTGTATTAAATTGTTTGATATGTTGCCAGTATTAGAAATAAAAACATCTTAAATTGCATGGAGTGATCCTACCTTTCTGATACTTCCTGAGTACTTTTATATATGATAAAATGTACCTATAATTAATCCAATAAAATGTTTCAAAATTTTTGGGATGGAGGAGAACAACTGTATTCAAACAGGTGCAGAAAAGCAGGCAAGAACTAGTTTTCATTTTGTTTTACCAAAACCAAACCCCAATAAATAAACCATTGTAAAATAACATGCAAATTCTTGCACAAAATGTGTTTGTAATGTTAGAGGAAAAAAATTTCAACTTACAGATTTTTTTGGTTTTTTTTTTTTTTTTAACTCAGTAATATGTTCAGAGATTGCTTTTGACATAAAATACAAAATATTATGTTTATTTGTTATGCCTTTCTGTTACAGATTAACTAAACTCCAGATATTGGAACTTAGAGAAAACCAGTTAAAAATATTGCCAAAGTAAGTATTGTTCTAGAAATTTTTACAGCATTTCCTTTAACATTAAATCCAGCTGTACCTTTCTTTAATATCCTTCTAATCCCTGCCTTGCAATTATCACTTCATCAAACAAGCTCAGGCTGATGGTGATACAGTTCCTGCTGTTCTGTGAGCAAGAACAGTGCTCTGAATTTTTCAGCTGGGACCCTGGAGCTCTGTGCAGATTAACAAAGATGTAAAAGGAGAAACAGATCCCAGAGATGGACTGTGAATAACCAGCTGTAGCATTGTGGAGTACTGTAAGAAGGGTCTTTCTCTGGCAACAGAAATTGATAGAGGTGCTGGTTTTGTTGGATATAAGAAGTTCTGATGAAGAAGAGGAGCTAACAACTGAATATTCGCTCTGGAATATTCATACTGAATTGAATATTGATACTGAATATTCATACTGAATTGTGAATTGCCAGCCCTTCAGGTACAGCAGCCAGTTTTCTTAGTGACTGCATAAGACATCACCAAGTAGTATGTTCCCTTGAGATTTCCTTTTTTTTTTGTGCCTAGATACTGTACTGTGGAATTTGCAACATAAAGATGCCAGAACTCCTATCTGGAATGACATGTACAGCATCAGAAAGTGTGAATTTACATCTTCAAAGTGCAAAGTGTTTGGCTTATTCATACTTTCAGTCCTCTTTGGCTCTTTCTGCTATCACTAATTTTCAGTAGAAAGAAATAAGAGGACATGTAATTTGGGGCAGTAACTCTGTAAATGAAATTACTCCCAACTGAGGAACAGTAGCTATAATTAAAACTTACAGCTAATACAGATTTTGTTTATAAGATCACTATGACCTTAGCTTCCGTAATTAACACTAACAGCAAGAATTACATGAAATATTTTTAAAACTGTTGTTTACTTTTGCAGTGACAAGAGATATTTAAACAAATGCTATAATGTAGTTAAGCCATTTTCTAAACACACTTTCTTGAAGCTGCTGGGAATTTTTCTGTTGACTTCAGTGTTTTCAGAGTTTCATCCTTGCTGAAAAACTAATGATCTACGGTACATGCTGAGCTGCCACCTTTATTATTCTGTTCTGGTACTCCTTTGGAACATGTTATAAGCTTTAAACAGTGTAGAAAATTCAAAGGAGTTTTGTGGAGCTAATAAGATATAGCAGTACATTGTACTGTTTTTGCTGTAGAATACAACTATCTTTTCTTGTTTTCCTGTGATCTTCAGTTTTTTAATATTTTCATTTTTACAGCAATTTTTTTTTTCTATTTGTAATGAAAAATGTATTTGGATGAATTTCGACAAAACAAAACTAGTCCTGTTGCTGAGTAAAACATGCACATAATTTTTAGCACTAAAGCGTGAAGCACTTTGAAAGAATGTTAATCAAAATGGGTAATTAATGCCAACATATTAAGTCAACCTTGCTTTATGCCAAATGCATCATTTTGCTTGGAGCTTATTTACAGCCAGAGACTACAAAACTGGCAGCATTATAATGCAAACCAGCATGATGAAATTATTTCTACTGAAAGGAAAGCAAAACCACACAAAGACTATTTTAGAGGCATTTCTCTAATAGGTAAATTGGAAAAATGGTCCAATGGAAATATGTTAAGTTTATATTTTATTTTTTTAAGCTTACGTAGCCAAACGGTCAATAAAAAGAGTAAGCTTTTTAGAAAGAAACAAGCTATTTGGGAGTGTAATGATGGTGATTCGGGGCCCAATTTTGCTATCACACACACCTCTTGAACCGTGTGCCACTTGAAGTAAGCTATAGTGTTAACCATAGTGAAGCTGTTGGTATGAAACATCAGAATTTGAGGCATAACTTAGACTACCTGATCCCTTGGTGTTGGATTGATTTGACAGCAAGTTCAGTAATATGAATTATGAAAGAGACTTTCAGTTCATGGGAGGTGTTACATTGTGCCATGTCAAAGATAGAAATGACCATAACTCGGTGACCTAGTAAATGTTTGTTTCCACTTCTTTTGGCATGGAATTTTCCTGCTGCCTTAACATTATTTGAAACCTTGTTTGCATTCTGTCTGAAAGTGTAGTTGTTACAGACCAACAGTGTAGAAAAGCTGGGAGATATTAGTCAAAGAATTGCTGAAAGTGCTATAGATGATGCAGGCAGTGGGGAAAGGGAGAAATATTACTAAGGTGCTAGTATTGCAAACACATTTGTGTATATTTTGTAGTTGAGTGGATGTGTTTGCTAGATTGCAGACATTTTGGCAAGGGAAAATGGGCCCAAAATCAATAAAATTAATTTGTTACCCTGCCAGTGTTTATGTAACATTGGTTTGTATGATGGGGTCTATCAAGTTTTGACAGCTACACAATGCTATGTTAGATACTTCAAAGGAGTCTTCAGCAGTGCTTCTGTAAGACTCAAATTTGTTAGAAACGTATGGCAGTAAAATTGGTATTGGCATGGCCTCATAAAGCTTTGAGATCGTCAAGTTATGCAGTATTTCAGAGGGACTTGGGTAATTTTGCTAGAGTGGGAAAAAGAATGCTCACCATTGGCTAACAGCATTCATCCTGTTCATAAGCTTCAGGAAAAGGGGAAACTCTTTCCCAGATTCTTCTGAAAGTAGCTGGTTTATGGTTTTGTTAAAGACTTTCTTTTAAAGCCTGTGTATACTATGTACGCAGTGCAAAAAATGGCTTCTGCTTTTATCTTGGTCATGTGTTTACCTACTTATGCTAAATTCTTAGTTTCTCCCCAGCAAAATTGCTGTAATGTAAGGAAAATCAAATTTATAGGCTAATGCTGAATCTCCTTCTAGGAGATTATTTCATAAATAGTATTAATAATTGCATTAACTTGTTGTAATAAACAAGGCATTTTTCAGTATAATATTTTTGAACTGTATATTCAGAGCAACTTTAGTGCTTGTTGTATTTGAAGAAAATCTGAAGCCCTGCATAACTGCACAGAGCATCTTGTGCTCATGCAATTGATTCTTAAAGATACAAATGTTGATAAATATATTCTGATAATATAAAAGAGTCTACCATTTAGAAGTCCTTTTATTTAATGTTCACAGAATTTTTTAGTATGTACTCAGAGTGTTTATATAGGAAAGTTTTTTTATGGAAATCTATTATTACATAAATTCAGAACATAATGTCACATGAGAGATTCTTAGCCCCTTAGAAAATAGTTTTATATAGAACTGTTGTTGACTCTGAAGTACCTGGTGCAGACCACCAAGTGCAGTGGTAGATAATCCCCCAAAGTAAACTTGGAGAAAAAATGTTTCCAAAACACAGCTTGAAGTAATGGATTTTTACTTTTATTTCAGTCAATGATTTCATCTTCACCGTAAGTGATCTTAAAGAGTATTGATGTGTCACAAAATCCAATTTAATAATCTTATTTAATGTATGACTAGCAAAATAATTAGAGTTCCAAACCATATCACGTGGAAGCAACTTCAGCAGCAGCCTGGAGAGAAAGAAGGGTGTTGTTGGTTACTGTGATTCAATAATGGCCTTTTTATTTTAACTGACCATTAGGCCGTAGTCTTTTTCTGAGAGGAAAACATGTGGTTAAGCAGCCTTTGGCTGCTGAAGTACATAATAAGACTGCAGGTGAAAAGCTGAACCACTCAAAAGAAGAGATGCTTCACTGTGTTACTTTTTATCATAAAGATGACTCTTATTAGTCTTTAGTTTTTGTAAACTGATCTGTAGGTGAGTTGTAGTGTGACCATCAGCAGTTTCTGCCATCATTAATATGTGCCAGTTTGAACAGTGTGTAAAAAACTGACCTTAATCAGGTATCATTCCAGTTACAGAATAGCATCACTACTTAATATTGATTAAAATAATATATTTTTGTGAATACTGGAATATTTTATCTAAGTGGTATTTGCTTAGATCTAATTCTTTATTAATCCCCTTCCTATGCAGAACCATGTCCAGACTGACTCAG
>VXAU01003116.1:65228-75835 GCA_013399695.1 Formicarius rufipectus | reverse complement strand
CATATACACTGAAGAGGACAACGAGTTGCTTGTTGTGTAGTGGGAGTTTAGGGAGATAATGTGGTGGGAATGACCTGTCATCAAGTTTTCAAATTTAGAGGCAATGGAGTTTCTAATCATGAAACCAGATCCTGAAAGGTGACTTCTGGTTTTGGGTTTGCCTGACCTATAGAGTGTGTAGCCAGCACCACGTTCTTTAAGGCTGCCTACCTCGTGGAGAAAAACTTCACTGAGAGCAGCAATGTTGATGTTGAGTCGTGCCAGTTCATGGAAAATTAGAGCAGAATGGCGCCCAGGACATCCCCTATCCACAGTATCAAGCATGGTTCTGATGTTCCAACATGCCAGTGTCAATTTGAATACACCTTTGGAGGCAGGTGTTTGCCTTTGTCTCTTTGTTGTGGTTTGACCGCATCGGAAGATGCCTGTTGGCTGTGGTTTACCAACCGAGTGAAGGTTGGAAATGAGCTTTGGTTAGGTCACCTTTTCTAGGCCCCTGTCCATGTGGAGCAAGCAGTGGTCTCCTTGAAAAAGGCTGCTTGGTCATTCAGGATGCTGCTGAACAAGACTGTCATCTCCAGGGTCAGTCCTGAGCCACCAATATCCTGAACCACCTGCATGCAGGGTTGGGTCTGTGGCTTCCAGTGCACCTCATCACCTGCTGTTTTGCCCCTTGTCTGTCACTGAAGGACTGAAGGACTTTGCAAATGTGGGTGAATCCCTCAAGCCTGCGCAGTGGATTTTTTTAGGTGAGGCACAGCGTGCACAGAACTGGCCCCACCCTTTACTCCTGAGGTTCATCTGCCAGGGCCTAGCAAGCTTGGACGGTGACAGTGAGGTCCTCAAGATGTAGGTTTGGTTTGAGTATCTAGTTCTATGTAATCACCCATATAACTTATATGATTGAAGGTAAAAAATTATCAGAAGTGTAACCAGAAGTAAACCAATAACTTAGATTTCTTTAAGTAAAGAAATGTGTTCAAATTCTATTAAAGAATATGATACTATTGCAGCTACATTTTCTGAACAAAAATGCATGTTTTACCTAGGTAACTGATCATAAATACAAAGGCTTCCATATTGATGAAAACCACTTAGAAATAAGCAAATTCTTCAAAGTAATTGGAGAGCTATAAACATTGAAAAACATTGTGTAAAACTTTGTAAAGGGATGTCTCTTTACTTGCAAATTAGTGAGTTGGTACAATCAGAAAAAATGTAAGCAGTATATGAATGATCAATTTATGTCATCACTCTTCATTAGTTTTGCACAAATGGTGCAATCACACAAGGAGAGGCACAGTAAAATTATGCTTTGTGTATAAAAAAAGCTTCAGAATCCATGTATTATTTTCTTCAGAGAGATCCTTCAGACTCACATCCTTAACAAGGCTGCTCCTTCACTTCCACCCTCATCCTCATTGGTACTGGGAAAGAAAATAGGAAGAGCAAAAGCTAAAAATCTCATGATCATGAGAGAAGAAAGATATAATAAATGAAGGACTGAGAAGGGAAAAACCCAACCAAACATACAAAGACAATTACTTCCCACCTTTGATGACAGATTGATGCCCAGCCAAACTCTGAGCACCAAATATCCTGAAAGACGGTTACTGTCATTGAGCAGGAAGTCATACATTATGGAACATGCCCTTGGTTCATTCAGATTAGCTGAACCAGCTGTATCTTCTCCCATAATCTTTCCCTTCCCCAACCAACTTGTTGAGGGGGCAGGTTGAAGAGAGTGAGAGAAAGAGAAAGACTCATCACCAAGCTCTATTCAGCAATAACTAAAACACTGGTGTATTATCAATATTGGCTTACTCACAAATCCAGACGAATGAAGAAAACTAACTCCATTCCAGCCAGACTTAGTATAATAATTATATGTTGCATTGACTTTTGTAATACAGAGCTTCTTCATATTACTCTCAGCAGTTAAAGCAGTGACAAGTTGAGGGGGTTTGTGTGTGTATGAGGTTGTTCTTTTCCTTTTGTTTTGTTCTATACAACAAGAAACAAGTGATGCATTCTACCAGCCAATATTAAGCATTATTCCATTCAAATTTCCAGGGTTGTTGATTTATCATAATAGTTCTGCCAGATTAAATCAACTAAAATTGCCCTTGAAAACAGGTACAATAATGAAGTAATGCTGATGAATAAATTATCTACTCCAGAAATAAGTAATCAAATATAAAAAGCTTCTTTGACATGTTCCTTGGCAATAAAGAAAATATTATGTAATGATTACACTCCAATTCAACAGAATTAGAAAACTGATCTATAAAATATTTAACAAACCAATCTGAGTGAAACATGCCCAGTCTCACTGATCTATGCGAAAAAATGAATTACTGCCTCTTCAAATTAATCACAAATATTTTGCTATGCTCTTTTAATCGGAAGGTCATTTTAAAGATGACAGGTGAGAGTTATTTCTATGTGGGCAAATATTTGTACTTACTACCTTGTTGTGTTTATATAAAACTGTGTGCATTGTCCTTGTGTAAGTACTTCTCTCTCTGACCTTTTTAAGCATATAACAAATAAATCTTTCCTTCTCTTTAAAGTGGCTGTCATAGCAACACCACAGGGTTCTAGGCATGCTGACTAACAATTTCAAAACAGTCCAATCAATTTCTAGACATTTTTATTTGAAATTAATAGATGTTGGTATGAAATGACTAATCAGATTTAAAATTGCAGTAATGAATTTAACTATCACAGTTTCATTTCCTTATAGTTTTATGAATAAGAAATTTTTATCAGTTTTTATTAAGATGGGACTAAAACAAACCATTGGAGTAAGGAAAAAACTCATGTGACAATACTGTAACGTTTTCAGCAAGATCTATTTTGTGTGGGGTTTTTTGTTTGTTTTGTTTTGTTTTGTTGTTTTGGGGGTTTTTTTTGGGGGGTGGTGTTTTGTTTTGTTTTGTTTTGTTTTTTAATTTTTTTTCTTCTCTTAAACTGATCAGGAACTATCTTTGTTCAAGTTAATTAAAGCAGACTTCCCATCAGAGGAGTGCCTAGGTGAAAAAGCAGTCACAGTTTGAAATTCCTTATCTTTAAGGGAGATGTTCATATGACTTCTCCCTCCAGACACCAGGACTTCCAATTCAACTCAGTATCTCAAATTCAGGCTGCATACTTTCTCTGCTCTGACCCAAATGAGGTTTATTCTCAGGTTCAGGGATCCCTGTGATGTATTGCCCAGAATTAGGAAGAATGAGGTTTGGACTAGCTAGGCAAACAGTGAGAGAAAGACTGGAGGGCAAAAATATGTCATATTGGTAATTTCTCTAAGGAAATTAAATATTTTAAAATTAGTTTCTTCTGTGTCTTTGTAGAGCATTCACATTTAAGTCATGCTGCAAGACTGTGTCCTTTACCTGTGATCACATGAAATTTAACCCAAAAGATGAGTCTTCCTCCTGATGTGATTTTGATCAGAAAAGTCTGGAGTAATAACTGTCAGTAGGATATTATCTATACTTTGACATGCCTTGGGATTTATTGCTCCTGTCTTCATGTGTATGTGTGTGCACATATGAACAAGTGACTGAGTCAGTAATGCTGAAGTAGGCATTTAAAACTAATTACGTGATCTGAAAAAAAGGAAGTCAAGAAAACCAGATTTATTGAATACTATAAATACTGACTGTCAAAAATCTAACAGATTCATAGTGTGATTTTTGGAAATGTCATGTGCAGGAGTTGAAGTCAATGATCCTTGTGGGTCAGGAACTGAGAGCTCCAGGGAGTTAAAAAAGGGGTCCTGGGCCAGAGGCAGGAGACAACACAGGTAGCTTTGAAGTGTCATTTTCTTTGATGGTGATAATACAGATCTCAGTCTTGATGCCACACAGACCATCAATCTTAAATTTGCAAACATGATGAGTCTTTGACTGTGAAAGAAGTAAATTAGAGAAAAGTAGAAAACCATTTAGGATAAGGAAATTTATCAGAGCTAGTTTAAGTGCAATTGGCACAACTTCTTTTTTGTACTGGAAAAGGTATCAGAGGAGTTCTGGAAAAGTATCTTGTGTTCCCAGAAACTCAGAACTTGAGAAGCTCACAAATGCTCTATTGGAAATTCTTATTCAAGCTTCTAGCTACAATACTGAGCATAAAATGAGCATAAGGTTACACCATTTTAAAATTCAAGGGAGATGCTTTAAATTGATTATGGTAATAGGGAGGATTTAACTTAGCAGGAAGAGATTCAAATGAAATAGCCAAATTACTATGACTATTTCTAATGATGCCAAGAAATCAAGATTAGTTCTGTATATAAGAAGTTATCTCACAAGTTACGTGGTTTAGGTTGTTTGAAATGGAAGGAAAAGTCCCTAGATGTTTGTAAACCAGTTCTTCCTTTGTTGATGGAATGCTGTAATGTTAAGAAGTAACTGAAGATCTCTTCTGCGGATGATAGGTCTGATTCTCTAGTGGATTGTTCCTTCTGCAGCTAACACATTTATATTTCATTTACAAAACCAAAATGATCCTAATCTGCTTTAACAGATGTGATTACAGGAGTAGAAAATCAGGGGTGTTTATGTTGTCTGTTGTTCATGAGTATAACAGTATGATTCTGGATTTACTCTGAGGAAATGTAGTGTGGACATGATTTTCTATCAAACCAGTTTTCATACCCCTGAAGTGGAGCTAGTCCCGGACAAAATTGAACAAATGTAGCTCTCCAAGCCACTTTAATTATATTTTCACCTGTGTTTACTACTCTGGGTTCTTTTTAACATGGAAAACCAAATAAGTTTCTTTTCATTACTTTGATTAGTGTTAACTTAAATGTATTGAGTTCAGTGTCTTTATTCTTACACACTAGGTATCATAAGTAACAATGAGGCTATTAGGAATATATTTGAAGAAGGCTGTGTATTTTATTAGCAATAAATATTTTAAAGCAGGTAACTCATTTTTTCATAATTCGTACCACATCATAGTGATCTTCCATTAGACCTCATCATATTCTTCCTGTATCATTAACCACAACCAGAAATCACAGTTTCAAAGTAGTAGAACCAATGCTCTGAAACAGTCTGGTAGACTTTAATTCTTAAAAATTTATTCTTTTCAAATGCTTTGGCTATATTTAATGCCTTCTGTTTTTAAAAGAATTCAATAAACCGACCTGCAGATTACTATGGAGGGGAAGAAACACTAGAGAATCACTTCTTGCCTGAATGGATCAAAAACATTCTTCAAGTTAACTTAACAATATACAGATTTGAAAAGCATGGTGGCAGTGCTAAACTCAATATTCTCAATATTTTTAGGGCAGAAAGCTATGTGGTACAATTAATAAAATTTACTTTCCAGGTGACATAGAAGAAGTCTGTATTGTGATTACGTGGGAACAAAACTTCACAGGGTCCAAATCAGCCTAGTGGAAAGAAAACAACCCTCTGAGATTAAAAGTTATCTGACATCTTGCTAGTCATACTCCACATGAACCAGTAGACATTTGACAAAACATTTCTCTACGTGCTGTAGAAATTTTTTGTCCCTTACCCAGCTCCCAAAGCTTAAAAATCATTCTTTCCTAAATCTCAGCTTTAGGAAGATCCCTTATGTAAAGTGTTAAAGGAACATGAAAATAAAAAGATTTCCTATACCACACTTTAACATCTACCCATCTGTAAAAAAAAAAAAAAAAAATCTTTAATGTAAAAAGCACAGTGTTATATTTATTTTAGGGTTCTCTGTGGGTTTTATATCGTCGAATCTCAGTAACTGTCAAAACTGAAAAGGTTGTACAGTATTAACTTTCATCAAATCAAAGGAAAAGCTGCTGGAAATCTCGGCAATATTCTGTGAAATTCCTCTCCTAAGGCCAAGGATTTAAACTCTCGCAGAATTTAAACTCCTTTTCACTGCAAACAATATTAACTGTTCCAGGTACCAGGATGCTGAGGGAACTAACAGGGTCTTCAGTTTCTTCCCTGAACTCCTACTGGTTTGGCTGTCTCTGCTCAGTCAGCTCTGATTTTTCTCTCCTCTATGACCTGGAATCTAACTGTGGTGAAGACATAAGCTATAAGAACATACAGTGGTGAAGCTGTCCTATGATCTCTTTCCTCTTTGCTTGGAAGCTTTTTTAAGCTCAGGCCCTTAACCTGTGCCCATGTGTGAGTTTTGTGGCAGCTTTGTCAATGCCTGGCATTACACCCCACTGTCCCTAAGCTGGCCTCATTGACTTGGCCTCCTGACCACGTGTCAGACCCGAATTGTCACTGAGGGTATGATTCACAATCACAGGGCTGTTGGCTGACCCTGGTCACTGCCACCAATTGTCTTTTCTTCTTGCATGGTGTCAGTGGTTGAGCTGCTGCTCTGCCCACCTGCTTTGTTTCCAGTTCTTGACTCCCCTTTCCATGCACATCAGCCTAGACTTACCGTTCCCTGTCAGTAAAAGGCTTATTTGTTGGATTAATGCTTTTGTAGAACACTGACTTTATTTTAAAACTGGGTATGAAATTATATTCTCCTTTTATTTTCTTTTTGATCCCAGGACTTACACAAAATTGACCTGCATTGCACACTGGAAGTTCCTATTTGTCAAAATAGCTAGCAAATTTTCCCAAATACACCTTCAATCCTGGGAGATCTTCATTACATTATGTCTTGATATATTCCCTCTTTTCTGTTTTGTTCATTTGGAAGTAAAATAAATGGTGCTTTATATATACCGTTTTCCCAGGTTGAGGAAATACATATCCAAACTTACTAGTGTTTTCCTTCAAGACAGCAAATATAGGTGGACCTTGGAAACCAGGGTTAGATTTAAAACAGTGTTTTTAGTCTACAACATGTTTATTCTTATATACAGGTCATCATAAAAATTGACAAAAAACCTACTTTTTTCTTCATCAGAAAAATAAACAAACAAAAACATTTAGAACCCTTAGTAAACAGTATGGACATAATTTTCTTTAAAAATATATATTATTTCACATATTTATAGAGAAGTTTCTGTTAAAATTGAACATATGAAAAGAGTTATATAGGAGAGTCCTGGCTGTAAACCCCAGGATACCTCACTCACCCCAGGATACCTCACTCACAGGTTCTCTTACATTCCAACTTTGTGTCCAATTCATTAGGAATCTCTTTTTCCAATTTTTCATCCTGCTACCAATTTATCTCTATGTACAGCTAAAAAAGCATTTGGCCACTAAAAGACTGAATCCAGAGTTAAATAACTTTTTAATCATGTAGGGTATGAAAAACTTGGCTAATCCAACTTGTACGTATTTACATAAAGAAAGACGTCTCTAAAGAGACTAAACAAGACTGTTACATTTGTCAGTCATCTATCAAGCTGGGGACTTGCAACTTTGCCTTTCTTCAAATGAAATCACCAAAGATCTCTTAGCTTATTCCCTATTCATGATGCCTTCTTTAGTCTTGAGTTGTTTTGTGGTGGTTTTTTGTTTTGTTTTTTTTTTCAGTGAATAATATGATGTCTTAAAAATAGCTTTATTTTTTTTCTCATAAAGTGTGTTTGTTAAATATTATAACCCCTTTGTACCTATCCCTAGCAAGGTACAATCAGTTCACACATAGGTCCATAAAGCTGAAGGTATGTGTCAGGTTAAGTGTTTAGGAAAAAAAAACAACAAACTAACAGCATAAAATATAGTAGCAATAAAATTAACTGAAATAAAGTGTTTTATATAAACTTTAGCAAGTATAGATTTTTACAGCCCTGATGTTCAGTCAGAATTTAACCAACTAGTTAAACTGGGTTTTCTTTGACTTCAGAATTGCTATAGATACCTAGGCTGGAAATTAGGCAAATGTAACTTATTTACAGAGATCAGGTAGATGAAGCAAATCTAACTTTTAATGTTGAACCTAAGGAACAGGAATAGTCATCTAGACTTGCCTGATACATGTGGTGATCAAGTTCCTTCAAGGACTGTACATATCAGTGCTAGCTATGCAGCATCAGCTCTGTGGTGTAAGTCTGTGCACGTAATTATATTTTTTCTGTTAGTGAAATATTAATACAAAGTGTTAATTAATAATTTTAGTTTTAACCTATCTGATTTTTGCCTTAACTTTTCTCTCACAGTAAGCTCACATGTGAGTATATATAAATGCATATAAGTATCATATGTGCTGATATATACACACACATAAACACGCACACGTGCATGCCACATATATATAATTAGATGTATATATAAGTATATACCTAAATTCATATATATAGTTTTGCCACAAATGTCAGTAACCACTCTTTTCCAGGACACTAATAGTCTTCCTATGCCTCTCTTAAAGTTATGATCTGTGTTCAGTCCAATCCTCTTACTAGGAAAAGAATACTCTTTAATTTTTTACTATTTTTCCACAAAACCCTTCTCTGTCCTTCAAAATTCATTTGGAAAGGGAATTCTAGAGTAAGTATCTGGAAAGTATAATTCCCTTTCAGAATGACTATAGAGATTCTTAATGATACTAATTTAAATCTTCTTTCTTCCTGGCCAGGAAGCAATGAATGTCTGCTTTTAGATATAGTTTATTGATTTTTGAAAACACATTCAAACAGAGCTGTAGTCCAGTTAAAATACTGATTAGAGATGGAGATGAGTTTACTCATCAGTTACTTTTATCAAAATGTTTATAATAAATAATTACCAATGATTAAACTAAATCATGTTCTCAGTTGATGTGGTTTGGGGTTGGTTGTTTTTTTGTTTGGTTGGGTTTTTTTGTTTTGTTTTTGGTTGTTTTTTTTTTGTTGTTGTTGTTGTGTTTTGGAGTTTTTTTGTTGTTGGTTTTTTTTTTTTCAGCATGCTATTAAAAATCTTAAAACATTCTGAGTACCGAAAAGGTGTTAATACCCTGTTATTATTCTGCCCACAGCAGAGTTCTCAGCATAATTTAAGCTATGTTCAATTGCAATATGTTTTTGGGAGCTATAAGGTGACATTAAGTATAAGACTATTAATTAAATAGCATTTATGTTGAAATTTTAGAATGGCACTTTCCTAACTATGCTTGCTGTCAAGATGTGCATAAGGATTTCTTGGAAAAAGGAACATACAAAGTTGTATTTTACAGTTCATTTTGCTGTGGTTGTGATTTTTTCTTGTTTAGGGGTTCTAATGATATACACGTCCTTTGATAGGATATAGGTCAAGTTTGTTCTATGCTAAAATAGTAAAATTTATAGTTAATAGGCAATATAGTTTCATCCATTATGCACAGAAAATATTAATGAGGAACTAACTAGAAATTATTTCAGATTTTTTGGAAAAAGACTAATAAATCCAGCAAAGACATTACCTAAGCTTCCCACACTTTTCTTTTGCTGAGTGTAATGTGTTACGTAAATTATTTGAAAGCAAATTATGACCTAGTGTGAGACACTGGCTTATTATATTGGCTTGGAACAACTTGGGTGTCTATGTGGGATGAAGAGGGACAGGTTGAATTTCATGCTGGTGATGCCCTGTCCCACATGGCACCCCAGTCAGCCTCACCAGCTGACCCCAGTGCAGCTGTCAGGCAAAGGCAGGTGAGGAACATACCCACACCGCCACCTGGAGCCCCTAACCCAGCTTTGGACTGGCCTCCACTGTGGGAGCACCACCCCACATCCCACCCCAGAGCCCCGGGAGTCCCACCTGGGAGGGGTAGCCACGGACCAAACTAAGTAATAAAAACAGCAACATGGGATCTCCATCTTTATTTGAGACCTACCACCTGGCTACCTGAAAGCTGAACTCTCACAGGACTCCAAAGGTAGCTATACTGTTCTCCTTTTCTCTGTAGTTTCTCCTTTTTCTTCCCCTGATCTCCTTCTTCTTTAGAAAAGCCAAATACTTACAGGTTGTTTAAGTGTCTGTTCCATATAAATACTAAACAGTTTATTTTGCCAGCTCTATAGCAGTCATCCTTAATTGCTTATGTATAAGGAGATAATTTATTAAAATATTAATGTTTTCTATTCAGTTAACTTGTTGTAACTGAGGGCTTTTTAATTTTTTTAAATTCGTCAGTGCTCACCCTCTGTACTATTCTGGAAAGTTGAGTTGCGTAATAACTTAGACATGAATGGAATCTTTTTAACTAAACAAGCACATAAAAAAATAACTAAATAAATACTCTAAGCTGGGTGATAGACAAAGGCATATTGTATAATCTAAAAATAAAAGTAAAACACCTCTACTGGATACAATTTTAGATGCTTTCACCAACACACTGACTTAAATGATTGGCTAATCATTTTGTGAAATATTAAGTGGGAAATTTGTTATATATTTAAATTAAATCATATTCCTTTTTGTTTTCCCCTTTAATTTGCCTTGTATTTAACACATAAATATGAGTTGACTCCCAATTAAATTATTATATCAGAATACATAATATGTTCTTGTTAAGCAAAAGAGAAAACTGGATTTACTGCATTAGTAAATACAAAAAGTAAAAGTCACTCTTGGAAATATTTAAAGGGAAGTTGTGGGGTTTTTTTCTCTCAGTTCTTTTATTCAAGTTATAATTATTTCTTATTTTTAATTTTAAGTATCTGGTGTTCCTAAATTAACTTTTAAAGGAATGTGAAAGCTGAA
>VXAU01003116.1:34395-61745 GCA_013399695.1 Formicarius rufipectus | reverse complement strand
TTTTTTTTTTTTTTTGTTACAGTAATTGCTGTCTGAGCCTCAAAGGCTAAAAATCGTTTTTCATCTCATGCATGAAGAATTTTAGTCTGATTGATGACAGCTATGGAACCTTTCCTTAGTCACTAAGCTGCACTAATTTGCAAGCTAAAACAATATTAGCAAATTGTTAATGATCCATGAAACTGCTGCAGCAGCCTTGAATGTTATGCTCAGAACTTTCTTACAACTAAAGCAGCTTACCTAAATTCCCACAATGGACACAAAATGAGATGGCATTTACAAAACAACAGTAACAACAAAAATAATAATTGTGGGAATGACAGGCTTAGCTAATGTAGTACATTAGCGTGAATAATATGTGTTGAGGGCATGTGAACAATTAACATTAAAACCCAGACCTAGTTTGTAGCAGTTTGGATTTAATTTTCACATCGAGCTAAAGCTGGTGCACACATTTCCTGTCTGCGCTTAATGGCTGCAATTTTCCTCTATTTCCATCACTGTGTGGCAGGCTTTTAAAATTAACTGGAAACCTTCAAAAGGAAGACAGAGTTAATTTTGGAAATAACCTGTGAATATCACTTTGCATTCTGAAAGAGTAGAATATATTTTTCCCCTAAATGAAGCCCAAAATGCTGTTTGATGATTTATTTTTGAAGTGTTTTGAGAAATTCTGTTGAATGTGCAATATTCAAGCTGTTTCATGTTATCAGAGCATGTGGCAGGCTAGTTCCCAGTCAACATATCGGTGTACAAGAAAACATATTGCATTTTCAGATATGTATCTACCATCAACAAAAGGACACTGACAAAGCAATGTGGTCTTGTTTTGCACCTGTGTGTCGCACTATAGATATGAGGAGGAGTTTAAACGATATAAAGGCCACATATAAGCAAGTTATGAAGTGTGTGTGTGTAAAGGGATTTGTAAAGCATATTTTAGTATGTCTTGTATGTAGAAATGTAAAAATCAAAGTAGTGTAACAGTAAGACATTCTGAAACATAGAGGGGAAAAAATGTATGCAATACAAAAACAAAAACAACAACAACAAAAAAACAAACAAAAAACAAAAAACAAAACAAAAACACAAAACAAAAGTAAAAACACCCCAAACCACCAAATTGTTATAGAGAAATAAAAACCAGAGATACTTCTAGATATCTTCGAATAATTAAGAATTAAAATTCAACAGGGAGACTCTCATAATTGTAACTTCATAATCTGTTAACCAGAGTCAATTTCTTATCCTTTCTACAATGAAGTAAGGACTACAGTGGAGTAAGGACTTGACAATACTTCTGAAACATGATGCATTATTTTGTGTCAACTATCCTGTATTTCATTCTATGTAAAAATGATGCTGTTATTAATTATCTTCTCTCTCAGGAAATTAAAAAGGTCCTCCTAAACTGATGTCTTCTGAACAAATATATGCACTTTAGAAAACATGGAAACCCAAATTAAAACAAGGTGAGGGAGTAGAGGACAATAAGAGCTGATTAAATTTTTCATGTTCATCTAGATCATAGTTTGTACTACAAAGGTTTTTAACTGTTGGAACAAATATTTCCAAGTAACACTCATTTTGAGGTAATTTTCAGTTTTAGAGTTTAGAGGTCATAGTGAAAGGTAGTTTTAGACTTCTGAACACAATACATTGGATTTATTCTTCTTATGCAATTGTCAGGTTTTGTAGCAATATATTTTTGTGGTATCAGCATCAAAAAGTACATTAACAGGATGGTAGGAATTCTCTTTAATTATTTTTTCTTTTAATTTTTGGCTAAATCACCAACTTATAACCTATCAGTATAGGTTGACGTAATGATCTAATTTATTTTCATGGAAGATAATAGTGTGGTTTATTGCATTTTTTTTTCCATCATGATCATCTTCTACACCAGTTTGTTTTCATCTGGTGGAAAGCTGAGTGTAAGATAATACATATATCACCAATATTTTTGTTTGCTGAAAAGAAGAGCTCAGTTTACATATCATAAATTTAAGTCACTATGACTGCACTTGTTATTTTTCATTAGAGCGGAAGAAATAACTATTTCTCAGTTAAACGAGTATTTTGATAGCAAAAGAAGGGAATTTGGAATGACAAGATTTTTGGAATTCTGCTTATGTTTATTAAAATCCACTTGTTAAAGATTAAAATACAGACAATGGATTATTAGAATGCTTTATCTTTCACTGGGGTGAATAAAAATATTCTAAATTGCTACATATTTATAAAGAATGTTCAATGAGTTGGTTCCTGTTTCATCCAAATCTCTATGTCAGTGGACTATTAGATTATAAAATACACTGGAGAATTTTGAAGATATAAACTAAAAGATTATAGAAATAATGCTTATGTTTTCTATAGAAAGAGAAGAAGTAAAATGGTCAATCTGTGTGTCTCAAAATGCTTCTAGGACAGCCAACTATAAGCAAAATTTTACTGAAATCAAGAATTTAATCATCAAGGTTTACAAAACTATTACTTCAGGTATTAGTATTCATATATTTGCTGTAAAACTGATATATACTAGTAGAAAAAAAAAAACAACAAAAAAAAACAAAACACAGAAATTATGAAGCAACATTCAGTTTGTGAAAGGAGATGTGTAAAAGGATGTTTTCAGATGATATGATGATGAATAATCAGTGGTCAGGGCGGTCAGTGGGGTCTTTCTGTCTTAAGCCGGAGAAAGGTTGAACTAAAAGTCTTTCAGGATTAAAGAATTTATTGTTTTATTAAAAAAAAAAAATGTTTAGAGGTTAGTAATTTTGAAACAGTTCCTCCAATATGTCTTTTGAGGTCATGTGAACTTTCTGGGTTTTTCTATGCAAGATTAAATGCCACAGTCTCTCTGACCTTGAAAAGTAGTTGTAGATAAGCACTGAGCTACACAAAGAACATTAAACTCTAAAACATTTTGTGAGCATGGACACATGTCATAAGAAGACTTTGCAGCAGATTTTTTGGTTTTTTTTGAATGTTGAGTTTGGTTGTTTAGTTTGTGGGGGTTTTTTGTTGGTTTGTTTTGTTTTGTTTTGTTTTTTTAACAAACTATAATTGATTTCATATTTTACCATCACCACCGTATTCTGATCTAGAAGTTACAAGATGCCTTTTGATCCCAGAAACTTACAAAAAAATATGTTCCAATTGTTTTTTTCCTAAATGAAAATGCCATTATGATAATGTAGAAGAATAACAAAATTGTAACAGTAGAATTAGTCAAAAATTCCAAGAACACTATAACTAAGATTTCTTTCTGCAGAAACTTAAAACTATTCCTTAAGCAATTTTGTGTTTTCCACTTTTTGGTTTGATTGAAAAAGGAGAAGACACAGAAAATAAAAGTTTTAGAGTAGTGTTCTCTTTCCTACATACTTTGAGATAATAATATAAGCTAGTTTTACTAAGACAATTATAAGAAGCATAGAACCTACTTTATATTTTAGATACACTGTGACCTCTGTATGCCATTTACTTAGGGAATACTTTTCATAAGTAAACCAAAGATTTTATTATCAAAGTTTACAACATACAAATATATTGTAAAACCAGTGAGCAGTGCTGCTCATAAATATCCTTCAGTAAGTTAGAGTGTACTTGGCAGCAAATAGCATTTCAAACCTAATCTCCAGGTCCTTTTCAAGGCCAGTTTCCTTATGTTTGAATAAATGCTTCTCTCAGCATCTGAAAAGTTTCAACAGAAGCACCTCCAAAAGGCAGCATTCCCCTAAAAACCTTGAACTTGCTACTATATAAGGTGATATCTTGATTCTCCTGTTTTTCTAGAGGCATAATATTTTTCTAACAAAAGTATAATAAACCTTTATTCTATCTGTAAAACCTTACATAGTTGTAATGACTGACAGAGCCCAGCATCTTTTATGGAACTTTGAGAAAATATTCTTTTTATTTTCAAGGTCATAAGGTTTCATGAAATGTCTCTTCTGGTTCCTAGACTGGTCTGAACTTTTGAGCAAAGTCCAATAGAACATTTATAAAGACTTATCCATCAATTGTTCAAAAACATGCAATTTAAAAGAAACTGGGTGGAAACAAAAAGGTGGAGAAAGGTTTCTTTTTTTATCCGGTATGTATGAAAGTTTCTGTACAGCTCCTGCAGGGCTGTAATTCCCTGATTTAACAATGTACTATTTGTGATAGTGATCTTTCATTGTGACTAATATGCTGCTTACCAAAGTGCTGCAATATCATCAGTCACTTTGTAGAGTTTCTGAGACAAAACAAATTAGAAAACTTTCTTTAAACCATAACTCTGTGAAAGTATGAAGTTGGCAAGTTTGCTTTATAAAGATTTCTGAAAGCACTTTTTAATTATTACTCTATACCACTGAGCATAAATGTTTCTTGAGTTTTATTTTGTGTTTTATATTTATGAAAAATAAGTAAGTCAAGTCAGAGCTAAGTAAAAAGCTTGATTTGTGGGAAAAACGTTAAAAGATACAATGATAAGTAATCAAGTTTAGTCAAAACCCAATCACTTTGAAATTAGTTTTGAGTGTGCTGTTCAAATTATCCATGGAGGTATCAGTTTCATGAGGATCAAACACTCCAGAGATTCCTTCAGAATCAAGATGTCATTATCTGATCACACTGAAGTAAACTGCTCCAGCCAAATTATTCCTCTCTGTTCAACTCATCCCTGAGTCACTTTTTAGAAATATCACTGATACTTATCCTGGAATGGCGTAAGTCTCTCTCTAGACTTGTCTAGGTGTATTTGGTTCATTTAGCTAAGTTTAGATAACAGGGATGTTGCCAAGATGGCCTTTATGATAAGAGGCTGTGGGTTGCCCTTTGCCAGACACAGATGATTCCAACTGGTTCAGATGGAATCACCTCAAGGTACAGCTGATCCCATCAGGTGTGGGCTGAGCCCACCAGGCAGGCAGAGTCTCTCTGAACACATTTAAGAAAGGGTAAAGAAAAAAAATGTTATGCAACTGCTGTGAGAGAGGAAATGTGAAAGAAATAACCCTGCAGATATAGGTAAGTGCATGGCTGTTTCTGGTGCTAGAGTTGAGTTTCATCTCCAGAGGTGATGTATTATTAAATTGACTGCAACCCCCATTCCTCTTGTGCTTTTGGAGTTGAAAAAATAAAAGGAGAAAAGTCATGCCTGAAGTTGAGCTGGGAAAGATGGGCGAGGTGGAGAGGAGGCAATTTTAGGTTTTTTTGTTTGTTTGTTTTTTCCCTTTGTTTCTCATAATCTTATTCTATTTTTAATTCACAAAAGTTTAAATTGCTCTCTCCAGTTGACCCTGTTTAGCCTGTTATGGTAATTGGTAAGCAATCACTCTGGTTTTAAGACTTTAGGAGGTGATTCTGCCACTCTACTCTCTGCTGAGACTTTACCTAGACTACTGCATACAGTTCTGGGGTTTCTAGCACAGGAAAGACATCAGACTCTTGCAGCAGGTCCAGAGAAAGGTTCCAAGATGATTAGAGAGATGGAGAGCCTCTCCTATGATAAAAGGTTAAGAGAACTAGAATTGTTCAGCCTGGAAAATGGAAGGCTTTGGGGTGACCTTCTAGTACCTGAATGGGCCTAAAAGAAAGATGGAGAAGAACTTTTTGCAAGAGCATGTAGTGTGAGGATAAGGATGCCTTCAAACTGCAAGAGATTAGGTTTAGATTAGACATTAGGAAGAGTTTCTTGACTGTGATGAGGATGAGACATTGCAGCAGGTTGTCTAGGGAAGCTGTGGATGCCCTGGTTGTATTCAAGGCCAGGCTGGATGGAGCTCTGAGCAATCTGATCTAGTGAAAGGTGTCCCTGCCCACGGCCATGGAGTGGAAATAGATGATCTCTAAGGTCCCTCCAACCAAAAACATTCTATCATTCTATGAATATTGAAATGCTACCAGTGAGCCTGCAAACAGTCTCTTTTATCATATTACAGGAGAGGAAGGACAGCAAAGAATCATAATCTGCCTGAAGTGTTCTCATTAGCATGTTCTATACCTAAAAGTTATTGTACCCTTGTACATGTACTTGTAATAAAGTTATATATAAAATGTAAGAAAATTGATGTGAAATAAATTTTTTAAATCAATGAGAATTCAACATTTTTTTAAAATAATCATAACTCATAAAAGGTAGCTGAAGAGAAGTCAGAACTTTTCCTAAAAAGGTTTGTATTAAGAATTGAACATTCAAAGTCAAAATACCTTTTCAATTGGTTTATATCTCTATCCTATCTGCAAGAATTTTGTGTTAAACTTTGGAAGAGAAACACTTTAAAAAGTTGAAAGAAAGCAGCATACAACATTCACACTGACAATCTTAAAATGGGACAAATTTCAAGGTAATGTCTCCCTCCAAATAGGAAAGTGATACCTAGGATTTAAAACCAATCTCAAAAACAGTGACTTATATTTTTAGGTGTTAACATGACACATTTGTCCATGTGCTATTGCAGTTGATTCCCTTTTCTGTTTTAAAAGTTGGAAAGAGATGTTTTGAGAGAAAGTGCAATGGCAAAAAAAAGTGTCATCTATTAAAAAACTGTAGCTTTTACCCTATATAAAAGGCAGTGCCTTCAATTGTTGTATGCTACTCCATTACTCTTCTCTCAACAGATAAATCCTTTTAAGACCACCTGATTCACTTATGGATGAATTTATCTATAGAATAAATCTTTCACTCTGTTGCAATCTCACTTCTTTGATTGGAATACCAAGATGATTGCTGGACCTGTTCCTTGTTAAGTCACCCTTTTTGGTGTGAAATTTTGTCTTTTACAATATTTTGCAATTATTACTGTCATATTCCCAGTTATAATCCTGAAATCAGACTATTTGAAGTCAGTCATCTCTGAGGGTGTTCAAGATGAGATTGAATGGAGCTCTGAGCAATGCGATTTAGTGAAAGGTGCCCCTGTCCATGGCAAAGGTGTTGAAATTAGATGATCTTTAAGGTCCCTTCCAAACCAGGCGATTTTATGATAAGATGTCAAAGATAATTAAATAATATGAAGTGTCTCATATAAACTAACAAGACTTACATAGATGAATAAGTTGATGAATACACAATTTTGTTACTTTATAAAATTCTAACTGTATAAAGCAACTGGGAGGTTAAACCAGAAACATAGTAGGTGACACAAACTCCACACTGAGTATGTATTCATCATTTTTATAGTGATACTGTTCAGACTGAATCAGACAGAAAGCAAAAAAAAAAAAAAATGCGTGAGCAGATTTCCTGATTTAAACATATGAAGAGGCACCTCTAACAAGGTGCATGTAATTAAATTGAGAAATAAATTTATTTTTTTTCTGACTGTAACTGCTGGAGTCAGGCTGGGACACAAAAAATGAATAGGCTAGGAAAACAAGATCAAGCAGGGGTTTGTATAAAGTAAAATTTAGATATTGTAATTAAGATGCACCCAATGTAAATAATTCCTTGAAACTGATGTGATAACGCTATTCATTCCTGCATCCTTCAGTGTCCAAGGCTTTACATTCTAAAGCCTAGTTTGCAGATATTGTCCATTGCCCTCAGCAAAGTCAGTCATAACTCTTCAAAGTGATCCCAGCAAGGGTGTATATTCAACAAGCCTTTTGTTTTGTAAATGTCCTACCTTAATTTGTTCATCATTGAACTTACTTTGAAGCAATCCAAATAAAGAGGCAAGTACAAACACCTCAAAGAGAGTGTCTCTTACTCTCTGAAAGCTGTCTATAAGTAGTCTAATGAATCAAACAGTGGAGATATCTTTGTGGCACTAAGCTTTTAAAGTCTGGACTAATCTAGGCGTCTCAGTTTTAGGCTGTGAATCAAACAAACAACCCTAATGTTTGACTTACACTAAGGACCCTTAAAGACTGCAGAATCAATTATTTTCATTGATTTCAATGAATTTATATTCACTCTCTACACAAGCAAACTGGTATATAAGTGTGCAGTGGTGAATGAAATTCAATCATTATTGATGAATAATAGATTACAAATCATAGAGTCCTAGTATAGCCCAGGTTGAAAGAGAACTCAAAGACCATCTGTTCCAACATTTCATGGGAGAGAGTACCCAGGTGAGATTATCAGACACGGTGTTCAATTGCATCTTGAAAACCTCTGGTGATGTAGAATCCACCAAATCTCTCAGGAGGTTGTTCTAGTGAAGATTAGTCCCACTATGAAAAATTTCTTTCTTATACCAAGATAAAACCTCTTCCACTGCAACTTGTACCCATTAATCCATTTTGTCTCCATGTGGCTCCTTGTGAGGAGTGAGCTTCTATCCTTTTTGTAAACATTCTTTTAGTACTAGAATACAGTGAGGTATTCTACCAAAGTCTTCTCTGGAAAAAAAAAAAAAAAAGCCTAACTCCTTCAGTCATTTCTCTTAAGGCAGATTCTTTAGCCCTTTGATCATCTTAATGACCCTCCCTTGTACCTGCTCCAGTCTGTCTATGTCTTGGGAGTTGTGGAGATCAGAACTGGATGCAGTCAGTATTTAGGATAAAATCATGGAGTACAGTGAGAAGATTGTGTCTTTATCTCTAGTTAGTAATATCCCTGAAGATTCAGCCCAGGATGTGATTTGCCTTTATATTACTGCAGTAGCATGCTACTAACCTTGTGTTTGGCCTGGTGTCAACCATGAACTCCAGGTCTGTGTCAGCAAGGTTGCTTCCAACCACAGAGATCCCAGCCTGTTCTGGACTTTTAGATTGCTCATTCCCAGGTGCACTCATCTTTGTTAAATTTCATTCTGTTCTTACTAGCCCATTTTTTCAGCCTGTCCAGGTCTCTTTGTAAGATGGCTCAACACATCAGCAGTGTGCTCTGATGATCCTTGTGGATCCCCTCCAACATTTCATGGGAGAGAGTACCCAGGTGAGATTATCAGACACGGTGTTCAATTGCATCTTGAAAACCTCTGGTGATGTAGAATCCACCAAATCTCTCAGGAGGTTGTTCTAGTGAACATTAGTCCCACTATGAAAAATCTGTACTTGGCATGGACTTGGCATGTGCTGTGATTCTGTGATCTGGCATTTTAAACACATGACCTAATTTGGTGTTGTCAGAAAATGTTATGATGGTGTTTTCAGCTGCATCATCCAGATAATTTGTGATGATGTTGAACAAAGTGGAACCCAGTATTGATCACTAGGAAAAATCACTTGCTATGGTCTGTCAGGTAGGGTTAAGCCCAGCGATCACTACACTCTTAGTGCAACCCGTCAGCTAATTTCCTATCCACCTCATTTGTCCACTTGTCCAATATATGTCTTGACAGTCTTAAGCCAAACTTAAGAAACACAGAATCACAGAATGATTGAAGTTGAAAGACACCCTATCTTGTCCAACTCCCTGTTCAAGCAGAGCCGCTTGCCCAGGATCATGTCCAGATGGTGTTTGAATATCTCCAGGGGTGGAAACTCCACAACCTCCCTATGAAATCTGTTCTGATGTTAAGATGGATCCTCTTGTAATTTGGAGAGTGTTCTGGTGTTGTCACTGGATACCATTGAAAAGAGTCTGGTTCCATCCTTCAGGCATATGTATATATGTGTATATATATATACCCATGTATATATGAGTATACCACATATGGGTATATGTGTTTTATTACTTCCCAGAAGCTTTCTACATTACTAATTTTCACATTTTCATAACAAATGATCTTCATTTCTGATATGATTCTATAATATGGCTATTCTGAATAACTGTCAAATATACAGTATCTACAGATTCTCTAGAAATGTCAAAATATTTACCTGCATACACACAAAATTTGGTCCCTTAAGATTCTTCCATTTTCCAGAATTTAGAAAAAAAATCTTTTTTTAATGAACTGTTTATATCTGATTTTATTTTGAGTATCTCTCACTAAATAAAACCCCATGCTAATATTTTTTTCAATATTGAATTGGTGTTTATTAAAGTGAGATAAAATATGCTTAGGAAATGCACATTATATTCCATCAATTATAGAGAGTTCCATGATGATTTATACGTGAGAAATGTCAGCATTTGTTAGCTAAAAGTGGGTTATCCGAATGCTTTCAAAAGCTTCAAAAGTACCTTTGCAAAAATGCCTGCACATTTCTATCATCCACAGCTGTACTAGCCAGTAGCATCACAGTGGTGGCTTATGAATCTTTCTCTGTCTCTCCCAATCTCTCTCCCTTTCTCTCCCTCCATTGGAAGGGATCTGACATGTACATCCAGTCCACCTGTCTGATCGCTTTGGGACCAAAAGTTAAAGCATATCATTAAGGGCATTGTACAAATGACTCAAACACTGACAGGCTTGTGGCATCAATCACATCTCTAGCAAGCCTTGTCCAGTGTTTTATTACCCTCTGTGTAAAGAAACGCTTCCTAATATACAGCCTAAACCTCTCCTGATGCAGCTTTGAACATTCCCACAAGACCTCTCACTGGATATCAGGAAGAGATCAGAAACTGATTCTCCATTTCCCCTCAGAAATTTATAGAGAGCAGTGAGTTTTCACCCCAGTCCCCTCTTCTCCAAAACAGACACCCCCAAAGCCCTTGGTACTCCTCATAGGAGCCTGAGACATTTCCAGCTTTTCACCAGCTTTGTTGCCCTTCTCTGGATTCATTCAAGTACCTTCAAATACTTCTTGAATTGTGGGGTCCAGAACCACACACAGTACTCAAGGTGAGCCTATATTACTGTTAATTACAGCTGTATAAATACTTATTTTTACTGGTGGGTTATACTGTGTTTGATGCACCCCAGGATGGGGTTTGCCCTCCTGGGTGCCAGGACACACTGACTTATATTGAGCTGCTGCCAATCACACCCTCAGATCTCTTTCACAGGGCTACTCTCCAGCCACTCTTCTCCCAGCTTGTATTTCTGTCTAACATTACCCTGTTTTAGGTGCAGAATCCAGCATTTTGACTTGCTATGTTTTACCCCACTGATCATAGCCCAAGGCTCTGATCTACCTAGAGTCCTCTGCAAGGCCTCCTGTATCTCAAGAGAGTCAACCTCCTAGTTTGATATCATCAGCAAAATTGCCAGTGGGGCATTCAACTCTTGCATCTGGATCATTGATAAATATATGGGAAAAATTGGCCCTAGATTTGAACCCTGAGGAATACTTCTGGTGACCATTTATGAGCCAAAAGTAGCTCCAGTCACTGCAACCATCTGAGCCCTGCTATCCAACCAGTTCTTCACCCAGCACTCTGTGAAACTGCTCATCCCACAGCTGGACAGCTTTTACAGAAGAATGTTGTGAGCTTCAGCATGAAAAGAATTAGTGAAATCCAAAAAAACTAAATCCACTGCTTTTCCTTCATTTATATTTTAAAGTATCTGATTTATAACAAACTAAAAATAGCTTACTGAGTCCCAAACTGCATCACTTTGTACTTTCAACTATTGAATTTTATAGGTTTTCTATTACTTTTGCCCTGAAGATCATCCAGTTCTCCCTTTATGACATTCCAACATTGCTCTGTGCTGACAATGTTTTTATGTGTGTGGTTATCCAGAAATCTCACTATATCTTACTTATATTTTCTTCCAAGACTGTCAATGAAAACATTGCATAAAATTTGTCCCAGGAACACACCTCAGAGAACATTAGTAATCTCACTACAAAACATTAGATATCCCTTAAGAAATACTTGTGCTTTTAGTTTAGCTGTTCCTTTATCTGTTCTGTAATTCTTTTTATTGCATTCCATTCCCTGCAGTTGAACTGTGTCACATGAGTGAACTATATCAATGACTTCTCTGAATCCTTGATAAAGTAAATCTACTGCATTTCTTTTACCTAAAAAGTCAGTTATTTCATCAGGATAAGAAAACAGTAAAGTATAAAATCAATCATAATAAGGCAAAGTTACAAACATCTGGAAAAGTGATTTGTATATTCTGTGTTCAGAAGAGGGGAGAAAAAAGGGAGCTAACAATGGTAAGTCAAGCCTGAGAATAAGGTGATGGAAAATTAAAGACAAGATTCCAATGGGACTTCAAAGTGAGACATAACAATGAATTTGTAATGAATGAGATGTTAATACTGAATTTTCTGTAAACAGACATACCTGAACTTCTAGAAATATATCGACAAACTGAAGAGACTTCAAAATGGAAGAATTAATAAGATGGAGGAACAAATGGCTGGACTGAGAAATAAAAAAAAAATAAAAAATTAAGGTTATTGAAATAATAAATGTTACTAACTTATATGAAATCATCAGTAGAATTGCATAAAAAGGAGTAGTGTGATGGAATTCAACCAACTAAATATTTTTGAGATCACAGAAGACTTTCCAAGAATAAAGTCTTTCTGATTGACAACTTTTTTCACAATGAAGCGAGAAAATAATGTATATGTGACTTCTAATATGAGATTCTAAGAAAGTGAAGACAATATAATCAGTTCTGTAGTGATGGGAAAAAAAAAAATCTGGTGTCTGAAATTATTTCTAAATCTTTTCAATTGTCCTGACATCTTAACACATGAGGGGTAAACAGTGCAATTTTTTACTGTATGCATTTGTAGTGACAGCAAAAGCCTGAATATGTTCCTATAAAATTCACAACAGTTTTTGATTCTGTATTTGGCATATAGTAAACACATTTCCTTCTGCCTGAGGCTCCATGTGCTTGTCATGGTCTGATCAAACCAAGTTTGCTCAGATTGCAGAGTATAAAGTCATCTATATACCATATAATTTTCTCTCTTCTGTGTAAAATATTTCCTTACTAGCTGAGAGTCTCAGTTTTAATTCTCTTCTGCTTAAATGTTTTGGGAGTCAACATCTGTATGTTGTAACACTTCTCTGGAAATTAGACAAAGACTTTGTTAGGAAAGATATCTGTTAAAACATTGTTGCTAACCAAAATCCCAATCTGATTTGATGTTACATCAGATTAATTACCAGTCTTTACTTAACAACACATATCTCCTTTTTTTATGGAGGTTTCTGGGCTTATGCAGAGGAAGAATTTGAGAAAAACTCCTTTATAATCATTTATTTACTGGATCAAGAATCTAGTCAAATTAGTATTAACACTGATACGACTCTACCTATGAATACACACTCCATTACTATGTGTAGAATTGTTTCATGTTACTTTTTTAAACATTGCAAGATACTGTGTCTCAATCTTAGTGTTTCTGCTGGATGTCTGTGCTCTTGCACACTGAGCATAATAGAGATTAATAATTAAAAACTGTATCTGCATCATTTGATTTATTGGTAAGATTTAAAACAACATAAAATTCACCTTATGTATCTCTAAAATAAAATTTCCATCCATACATATTTTCATTAAAAACAGTTTCTAATGTGTCATTAGGGCTCTGGGCATCTGAAATAATTTATAAGCAGCCTTAATGCAGTGAACAAAATAGCAGTCAACGAAAAGTCAGGTATGGTTTTTGGCTACTATTAGGATTAATGTTTGATTTGTACTTCATTTCAATTAAAAAAATACAACAAAACCACCAGATAATATGTAATAGGCATTTTTATGACTGATTTGCCATAAAGAAATTACCCTGATTATATTGTTCATAACCAGTTGTCTCTTAATTGACTTTTTTTTTTTTTTTTTTTTTCTTCATGAAAGCATAAAAAGTGATGAGTTATCCTTGGNAAAATTGATTTTTTTTTTTTTTTTTTTTTCTTCATGAAAGCATAAAAAGTGATGAGTTATCCTTGGCGGGCTCCCAGATGATCACCAAGGCACTCTCTCCCTACTTCACTCAGCAGGACAAGGGGAGAAAATAAGATTAAAAAGTTTGTGGACTTAAATAAAGACAAGGAGGATATTTTTACCAATTACCATCATATGCAAAACAGGCCAGCTTGGGGAAATTAATCTAATATATTGCTCATTAAAAACAGAGTAGGATGGTGAGAAACAAAGACAGAGCTAAAAATACCTAGCCTTCAACCCTCCCTTATTCCTGGGTTCAGCTTCACTCCTGACTCCTCAAGCTTTTTCCTCTGAGCAGTGCAGGAGTATGGCGAAGGGATATTGCAGTCAATCCATAACACTTCAAGGCTGCTGCTCCCTTCTTTCACTCTTCCCCTACTGCAGCATGTATTCCCTCCCACAAGAAGTCCCCTCACAGGCTATGCCAGTGTGGGTCATTCCCATGGGCTGTAGTTATTCCAGAACTACTCCAGCATGAGTCCTTTATGGGTTAAGTCCTTCAGGAATGGACTGCTCCAACATGGTGCCTTGTGCTCTGCAGTTCCCACCAGGACACTTGTTCATGTGTGGGTTTTTCTTCACAGGCTACAGTCTGCAAGAAAATGTGGTCCTGCATGGGCTACCTGTGGGTTGGAGCTTCCTTCAGGGCATGCCCACTTGCTCCAGTGGGGGCTTCTCCACAGGCTGCAGTGTGGATATGTTCTCTGCTTTGGTCCTTCTTGGAAAGTGGGTGCAGCAAGCTACTCACCAGGGACTTCTCCTTTGGCTGCAGGGGAATTCTCTGCTCCAGCATCTGGAGGATGTCCTGCCCTTCCTTCTTCACTGACCTTGGTGTCTGCAGAGTTGTTTCTCTTACATTTTTCTCAGGAATATGTTTTAATTGTGTTGTGGTTTTTTTACCCTTTCTTAAATATGTTTCCACAAAGGCACCAGCAGCTTAGCTTATGGGCTCAGATTTGTGAAGCAGTGGGTCCATTTTGGAACTGGCTGTGTCTGTGACAGACACAGCCCACAACCTCTTCTCATGGAGGTCACCTCTTCTGCCTACCCAAAAACCTCACCAAGTAAACCCAATACAGCAATATATACCGACCAAAATATAAAAGTATCTACAACTGCACTGCAGTCAAAACATTTTGTTCTCACTATGGTAATCTTTGATTTTGTTTTTTTTCAAAATCTGATTAATCAGTCAAATTGAGAGATTTCACCACAAGGCTAATTATTAAGTTCTTCTGCCAATGAAAGATAATCAAAGCACAAGGGGCAGTATGAAAAGGATATTATATTTAAAGAATATTGACAAATATGAAATAAATGTGACAGTGGAGTGTGATATTACATAAAGCCCCAGTTTGTGTTGCAGGTGTGGTTGCAGTGCCACGTTTGTGTCATTCGGTGACAGAGAGGATATGGCGAGGTCTTCCCCTGGTGCTCTGACCCACGTGGGCTCCCAGGATTGCTCAACAACCTGACATTATTGCTTTTCTGTTTGTGGGTTTTTTTCCTTAATGTTATTCTGAGATGTTACACTTGAGAGGCGGCGGGTGTTGGCCGAGTGGCGTAGGCCCCCGCCTGTGGAGCCGGCTCCTCCTCTGGGGACGCCCGTTCGAATCCTGGAGGAACTCGCTGTCACCATCCGAGCATGCTCGGCTGTGGCAAGATGAGCCTCAGGAGTAAAGGGGGTGGGGCCAGTTCTGCGCACACCGTGCCTCACCTAAAAAATCCATTGCGCAGGCTTATCCCAAGATCTTCGTTCGCGAAATCCAGCCAACAACAACATAAAGAGACAGGCATTTTTTAACAAAGGCATTTTAGCTATTCAAATGTGGGAATCTGACTGCAGTGAAGTATATATATATTCATTGGACCCATGGAGAAGAAAAAATCTTCCAAAAAATGGATACTATTTTAATAAATATTCAGAGTTTTGACATATGTATAGATAATATGTAAAGGATGCAAACATGATGATGCAGAAATATTTTCTGTAGCTATACTTTTGGCTACTCAGAAGTGTTTGGGAAACAAGATATTTCCTGGTCCTAAATTTTCATTATTCATCTTCATATTTCATAGATAAATAATAATATTATATTTGACTATCAAATTGCAGATTATAAACACAGAAAGATACAAGAAACAAATGTTAATAAACAATACTTATTCTCGTAGCTCATTCACAAAATTCATGTTTTGTGTAATGTATTAACAGCTTTTCAGAGTGCAACTTGCCACAGCCTCAATAACTGTTTTTTTCTATATTGTAAGACCACATGCTGAGTGCACTTAACCCAGAATGAAGTTCTCAGGAAGCTATAAGTACTTAACCCTTCACTAAATACTTAATCAGTGCAGAACAACTGAAGTGCCAAGTTGGCACTGTTTTTGCCTTTATCTTTCTTCAAAATCAAGTGCTGGTCTGTCAGCATTCTCAGTGAACTTCTAATCTATCAGCATTAATTATGTGCCTGCTCAGCCCTTTCAGTATTGTTCTTAACCTCTTTTCTATTTCCTCTTGTGATAGAGTATGATGGGACCTCAATTTGTTTATGACCTTACATTAGAACTGCTCTCTTTGCCTGTTTTTTTTTTTTGTTTTTTTTTTTTAAACCAATAAATCAATAGACAATCTTGCCACTAATGTGGCAATGTTCCTTCTTTCTGTCCCACTTCCTGGTTGCCTCTGAATTTTCCCAGAGATGACCATTCATGGTTGTTTTCTGGGAAAGCAGTGATGTCCTGTTCCCATCAGAGTGGAGTAGTTCCATAAAGCAAACAGTAGGCAAACAAATCAGAGTTCTATCACCTGTCACAGATGACTGTCTCTCCTCTCTTTTATTCTTATTTACTCTTCATTCTTTGTCCCTCTCTCTCCCTCAGAAATCTATACTAGAATATGCATGACCCACCTAATTTCCACCACTGAATTCCTGTATTTTTAACCCTGTCTTTTATTTCAGTACTTTTCTTCAAGTCATCCTAATTCCCCTCATCCTATACCCTTCCCTTGCTATGCAAGAACTAGCTAGTGTTCTCTGTGGGGAAAAAAAAAAATAAAATTATGTGACCTCACTTTTCCTTCTCTCCTTCACTCTGCTTTTCACTTTCTTTATTCCCCTGTCACTTTAGCAGTTTCTCTGCTTTGCACTCTGTCTGACATGCATAGGGGCCCTATAGGGACTGTTTTCTAACATCAAGAAATAAAATATATTTGTAAGGCCACAGCACTGGAAGATTTTAACCCCATGATGTATGTATGAATCCTTCCCACAATTGATTTGACTTTGCATTTAGTGTCTCAGTAATCTTTGCAGAGCACTGATTAATTTTTCATTTTTAATAGCAAATTGGAAAGCAGATTGTTAGAAGTTGAAGGGGTTTACTCCTGCAATTTCAGCATCATAGCAAAATCAAGAATGGAGCAAGTTACTCCATCTCATGAGCTTTTGATGTTTCATGTTGATATTAGTGATTTCAGCAATGATCATCAAAATGAGTAATTGGTAACCATAGATAGATTAGGAAATATCTATGCTCTTTATAGATCACAAAAAAAAACAAAAAAAACAAAAAAAAAAACACCCAAAACAAACAAAAAAAAAAAAAAAAAAAACACCAATGAAAAGCAGTATCTGATTTTCACAAATATTTTGTGTTCACTCAGGAATTTTACAGGCATGCAAATCAGATAGGAAGGAATTAACTTGTCTGCACACAGATTTACCATTTCAAAATGATGTAGGCTATCATGTGATGCCTGCTGGCATATGCAAAACAGTCTTCATGGGAGCCCTTCTGAAGCTGCAGCTGTAGCACTGGCAAGGTATTCAACAAAGCCCAAAAGAACATTAGATGCCCATGTTTAGACAGCTGAAAGCTTCTTAGCTTTATTTCAAGTTATTTCTTCAGTTAAAGTCTTTCAAGAATTGCAGCAATATATGTATGTTAAGAACAGAAGGAGAAATTCACAACAAATTGGAGTTAACTACAAGAAATCTGTGCTTACACTAAAGATTTCTTTCCTAAGCCAGAACAGCCTGGGTGAATTTCTTGAAGTCAAAGCATAGAAAGCAGAAAAAATATGATCCTGATTAACTGTCAGTTCAAGGTGCTCCAAGTCCTTCATCAGCATTGCTCTTTATCTGACAGAATCTCCCTCTGCCTCAATTTCTTTCCTAAAAGTGATTTCCTTCTGGCTTTTTGGAATCCAATTCTCATCTAGCCAGTGATCCTTCTACGTTTCTGATGACAGTTTTCATTACCATAATGGGCATCCATTTTGAGATTATATGTTGGACATATGCATTTGCCTTCAAAATATATACTGAAGTATTCTGCTACTGACATGTATTTAATTGTGATCACTATGATTCTCTTTCCATTTTAATACTGCCAATTTAATTTTTTATGATATGTAGTTTGATTGTAGATAATAAGTCTCATTATACTTTTTACTTACTGTGTGCTGAAATTAGCACTATCTTCCTAGAATTTATTGCCTAGGGATCTCTCCTGACTAATCTCAAGAAACATCAGTAAGAATCTCAACACTTTGGTTTAAATTATTATGCAAGGTAATAATTTTCTTCTCTTTGTGTCTCTCTCTCCCTTTTCCATTCCATTGCTCTAATTTCCTATTGTAAAGACCTCAGGGCACTCTTCATGTGCATTATATATCCAAACTGCTCTGTAAATCCTGCTAAGTTCTTGGTTTCAGGAACTACTTGAGCTTAATTAGCTTAATCATATTTTGAGTGAGAACTAATGTTTGTTGATATATGAAGTTTACTCCTTTTAAGTATATCTATAATCCTGTGAATGCCAATGAAATGAAAAAGTATGAAATGAAATGCTACTTACATGATGATTTTTAATTTGAAATAAAAATTCAGAAAAGAGCAATCACATTGCTTTGGATCTCTTACATACTTCTCTGTGTCTCCACACTCCAGCAGTACATCCTTACCTCATACCTGTTTTTTCTATCTATACATTTGTTTATTCAATATAAAATATTTTTACCATGATTAGCTATATTTTAAATCCTTGTACTGTTATAAGATTGAGTAAATTGACTTATTTTCCTCATGGGATATGGATTTTCACATTTCTCTATTAGGTGTTCTAGGGATGCAATTTGTCTGTAGGCCAGTTAAGACTGAATACTCAATTTATTTCTTCTATCAAGCATCCAAATACTTTTATCACAGACTCAAAAAAAATTTAATTTTTTTATTCAGGTCTCCAAAATCCAAGCCATTGCTCTCTCTCTATATGCCTAAAATGTATCTTTAATTTTCCTACTACTTGTTTTCATCTATGAGGAATTATTTTGCACCAGGAGGTCCTGGTTCATCACAATTCCTGTAGGAAAGGAACTTTTATTCCATAAAGTATCATTTTAGACATTATTTCTTAACTTTGTTAGCATTATATAGTTATCATGTATTATAGAGATAGTTATCAGCTATATTTAAAGTTATAAAGAAATAGAGGAGGATATACTCTTATTCCCTCCAAGTGCTGGAAAGCCTAAATTTTGAGATGTTGAATGGCCATTGATCAAGGTGTTGGACATTGTGCAGATTTAAACCATGAAAAAGTTACCCCATCTCTGTATTTTGATGTCTTGCAAGATTTCCTTGAAAGGAAGCATAGTTGCAACTGTGAAACTGAAAAGATATTCATGTGAGAGTTTGTTGTGACACTTTTACATAAAGGGAAGATCATGCAGTGGGTGTAGTTTCCCATACTGAGTGGAAGCTACCGACAGGTTCCTGGATTACTCTGAGCAGTCTAAGGTTATCCTGCAGCCAAGGGGCATGCGCAGAACAGCACAGGTGTGTTGTCACAGCTGTACATACCTGTAGCACACCACAGCCATGTGCCTACTCAGGTTCATTAGATCATTAATTTCTCAGTGTATGCTGGTCAGTTTCATTATAGGCATCTAGCATGTATTTTATTTACTTCATTCATTTATTATGCATACTCAAATGTCAGTCATTATCAGTAACACATGCTCAGTCCATTCTGTGTATGTTTTCATGCCATACCTGAATATTTCCTAAACTATATATTCCCATTATATGCATTATACTCGTTATATATATATAGGTGTGTCTTGAAGCATTGTATTTACTGCCTTTGGAGGAAAGTACTCATCACTTGTATTCCTAAGAGCACCACTTCAGCTGTGTACCTATTAAGGTAGCTAACTTTCTGCATTCTCAGTCTTAGCCTTATAACTATTTGTATGAAATGTTGTGAATGACAAAGCAGGACCGCTGTACAATGATGTTCTTGTGCACTCTATAATATACATTCAAGAGTGCCAAGAATTATTTTTTTTCTTTCCCTCTAGTAAATAACTACTTTGCTATTTGCTAGTGTGTTCCTGGTGCACGTACTCATAGTCTAGATTTGTCCATAAGTAAATTCAGAGTGTTATTTATCTTTTTTGCATCTTTTGACAGTATTGAACATGAACAGTAAAGATCTGTCACAAGAGCTATATTTTCAGATTCTGTGCCTTCTGTATTGTGTTAAATTATTGGGGAACAAGAGTGAAAGGTAGACATACCTATGTGAAGTCTCCAGTGTTCTCTCTAATTGCAGGGAGCACACCCCACATGCATGAAAGAGTATCGTCAAAAGTATTGCTAAAGAAAAAAACTAAATAATGGGCTGTTTAACAAATTTAGTAGGTGATTATAATAAAGCATATTATTTGGATTCATGTTGCTTTTCATGTTGACTGAAACCTGTTTTACTGTATAGTAAGGTATCTTTATACTGTGCTACAAGGCCTGAGAAGGTGTTATTCACATAATTGCAAAAAATATTATAGTTTACTTACTAGTCCAGCACAATGACAAAAGTATTTTAAATGGTTTTATTGCTCATCCTCTTCCACAAAGGAATCTTTAAAAAATGTTATTACAATTATACCAAATTTCACTATGCATTCTAATGCAGCTATTAACCATTCCATTTAGAAGCTCCTTTCCTGATTTTCGAAAGGATAACCAGTAAACTTATTTCTCTTTTTAATGACCTAAAAGGCAGTAAATCTGCCCTCCTTGAATGAATCAAAAATATCACTCTGTGAGTAATGTGGATGCATATGAGATGCTATTGTGTCATTTAATTTAGTCTGTTAGACTTAACAGCCTTTAGAGACATAGTTTTATTTGAATAATTCTAAACACGATCACTAAAATCTGAAGGTTTCTAATAAGTTTAAGAATTCTTTAATCCATAAAAGCTGTACCGATATTAGGAAGAAACCCAAGGCATATCTTTTCTATTATTAAATTTTAAACATTTTGCCTCAATTTTCCTCTGTTTTAGTTTTAAAATGAAACCAGAATTAAAAGGTCACTTATAAGAAAAAGAAGTAAAAATAAAGAAAAAGAAAAAAAGTCATGCATTTCTTCTTTTAATAAAAAGTAAATACATTGAAATTTCTGCAGTTATGTAATTGGTTATGATTAATTAGTTGGAATTTGGCCAAAACCAAAATCATTAGATTCTTTCTGGTCCTGAAATTTTCAGTTATTCTTGCAGAAATAGCCATTTAATAGAAAATCAATGCTATTTGCTGTTTGATCCTTACTGATTCTTTGTTATTCTATAATTTAGCATATTTCATTCACCCAGACACCCAGAGGAAATAATACTCCATGATAAGTGTTGCCAGAGTCTCAACATAAGCAGTAAACAGTCCAAACAAACTACTAATCATGATGCCTATAACAGAAAACTCACTGATCTGCTAAAAGGAATTTGGAATTGACTGGAATATAATGTATCACCCAAGAAAAGACCTGTGTATGAGCTTGATTTCTATTACAGACAAATCTTTTTAACCCTCATTCAGTCCTCATATATGGGGGCCTATTCCCTACGTAAATCCCATATAATACATCAGCTTTTACTGGTGAATTTTGGGCTGAATTTCAGGTTAGTGTTGTTTAAACTGGATGGGTGATCTTCCAGATGGATCATGAACAGTATTGTGGAGAAACTTATGAGGAATTTTTTCCTAAAGATGTCTTGCTAGCAAGATTTTGGTACATCTCTCTATCACCATTAAAATACTGGCCTGTGTATCATGTGAAAACTGTGGTAACAAGATAGTGACAGTCACACAAGGTTCAGTGAGTTGCTGACATGTGAGTTGCCACACATGCAGCCTTGCAGTACATTGAGAAGTACAAATGCAGTACTTTACCCTGAAGGCTGCCTCAGGGTTGCCTTGAGCAACACATTTTAGGCATATACACAAGAGTGTTTAACCAAATGAAAGCTGAATTACTGTGCTCTGAGAGTCGTTTGTCATCCTATAATGATTGATCAATACAGTACTTGTGATTGCAAATAATAGCCTCCATGGTCCAAAACAAAAAAGGAGTTTGAAATCTGTAACTTGAGGGATTTTTTTTTTTCTCTTTTTGGCACATTAGGATGTCTCCCTGAGAAATGGCACATTTTCAATAATTCCAGCTGTGACTGAAAATGCAATAAACATCTGAAGATTTAATAAACTAAAAGCAAAAGTAGAAAGCATGCATATATGAAAATTTAAAACACTGAAAGCAGTTACAACAGAAATTTTGTATTCTTACAGTATGCAGAAAGAATAGGTACAAAACACTGTACTAAAGCAGTAACTCTTCAGTCTCCTTTTTTCTTCTGTCATAGCAAAAATATATGAGTCCATCTTTTGAATGAATTTAACAAATAATCAGATTGGCTTTTGAAGCATTTATATTCTATCTTTGTAGCCACAGTCCTTTCTAATGAAATCATTTCATTATTATTTATTTATTGAAGAATCTGAAGCAGAAACACTTGCATTTAATGGGGAGGAGAGGAAACTAATTTCTGTATTAGACATGGCTTTAGACAAAAAGCATAGGTATTGGGTTTGGTTCGCTAATATTCTTTCTACCTCAGTGTTGTTTACTAATACCAATCTCCCTCCAAGAGACACAGTGCTACTCGTGATACAGTTGAATGTAATTTAATTTCTGTTATTTTGTTTAACATATGTTCTTTTGACATTCCCTTCTCTTTCTTTTCCCATCCTTGCATTTCTTTGCCATTCTTATTCCTCTTTTCCTCAGGTCAGCCTTTTCATTTATTTTGCCTTGCTTTTGTTCTGAGATCAAATATTCATCCTTAGACTTCCCCCTTTGTTTTGATTCTTCATTTACAGGTTTGCTGACTCAATTTTGGTGACAGTTTTCATTACAATAGTGTATGAGGTCTTACCATATAATCACCTGTTCCTTTACCATGGAGATTTGGCAGTTTTTCTGATTATTTATTGGTCTTTACTAAACATTGCTATGTGTCTGAGTTCAGTAATCACTTCTACTGATCTGCCCCTCATATGTGTAGCTATAAATTTTTGAAGTTTAACACAAAAACAACAGGCAAACCAAAAGCTTACTTCTACCAATTTTCTCTGGAGGTTTTAGTCTAAATTATGGCTCCAACTTCACTGCAAAGTGAAATTTCAGTTACCATAGTACATTGTACAAAATAGTTTATAGTAGATTGCATCAGAAAAAAATGTTATTTTTCTCACTCGAGTCTAGAGTAAGACCTTTGTCTGTCTTGTCCTTTGCTGTAACAAAGTAAATGTAAGTTCAAAGTCTGATTCACTCAAAAATGCAACAAAGTATCTTGAATTAATTCAAGCAATACAATCCAACCATCCTGAGTATGTCCTGTCAAAATGAACTCTGTTTCCAAATCAGTCTCAAATGAACAACAGTAGTACACTCAGGTTTTACTTCACAACTGTTATCCTGAATAGTTTTGAGATGGACTATGAGTTACCTGTTTGACTGAGACCTACAGCCTGCACATTAGTCATTGACTGAATGTTAATATATGATGTAAGAATACTCCAAGTGATTCTCAAGAATTCTGGTGAATTATTTGTCATACATAATTGTCATATAGCAGTCATACATGAATAGATACACCTCCAACAGACTCTGTAAACAAGAAGACATAATAGAAATATATTAGCTATTTTATCTAAAGCTATTTATCTAAAGCTATTCTTTCTTGAAGTCAAAGAAATCATGTGATTGAGAGAAAAAATAATTTCTATTATTTGATGATATTTTAAATGAAAAGTTAATCAAGTCTGCATTTGGAAAAACAAAAAAGCAAAAACAAACAACAAACATCTTCTACCATTGTTTACCAAAAGGTAAACAATTGGCAGCTGGCTTATATGCAACAAATTCTAAAATTTGAAGAGCTCCTGACTGTTTTGGAAACAGGCTACACTTAGTGACTCAGTTCAGCAACAGAATTTTAGGCACATAAAAGTACTCTAGTAGTGTAGCCTTACTTTTTCAGATATTTCTTCTTTTTCTATCCAGAAATCTTGCCCCAGTTGACTTAGAATTTTCCGCATTTCTAATTCTTTTCTAGAATTATTTTAAGTGATGTGGAGCTAGACCTTGTTGGAAATAGCCATTGGTAAAGAAGCATAACACAGACCTATAAGAATGTTCAGACTATCCATGAAGGTTATCCATATTGCTACTATAAGGAACCTCTAAAGTTTCTGAAAACTAAATAACAATAAAAAAAAAAATTCCACAGGGAAAATAAATACAGTTTTGTTTTCTGTATTGAGAAAGAGGCAACATCTTACCATTATGATGCTTGAGTGCTTGATGAAAGTGATATAGTGCTTGATGAAAGTGGTCTTTGAGAAGGTGTTAATACATTTAGTTTTTGCCCTAAACAAATAAAAATTCAGATAACTAAATAAATAAAATATAAAAACCAAAATAAAAAAATTCAAATTGATGCACTGGCATTTGGATGGCAGATGTAAGAAACTGGAAAACATCATTGGTTTCTATCACTTTAGAAAATACAGAGACATTGTATTTTTTAGTACATTGTGTTTCTTAAGTATGCTAAGGAAGACTGTTGAATAAAATGAATTTCTCAAAAAATTAATAAAATACTTTGAAGAACCATAAAAAAATTCCATTTAATACAAAAATGGATTTCATCTACAGTTTGTAAACATTGGAAAGAAATACATATCACTACCAATTTTCCTTGTCTGAAAATTAAGAAAACATTCTCCTTGAGCATGAGCTAACACATTGTTTATATGCCTGTAATGTGTGTTGATATGAAGTAAATTATGTTTCATATAACAAGAGAAGTAATAAACAGCTTCTGGAGTGGAGAGAAAGAATAGTTGTATTTGAAGATTTGTAAGAGTGCAACTATTAATCTGAAAAAAAAGTGTCAAACCTTCATTTCTCTGAAAAGATATGAAAACTGCTGGTTGGAAATAAGTGAAAACAAATGTTCTAAAAAGTTTTACATACTACATCACAGTTTCTGTTTCCATGGAAACCACTTTCTTTCTAACTGCTCCCAACAGCTCCACCATTAGAAGGCCCACTGTCTGGGAGATTGAATATTGAGGAAGGGACCAGAGTGAGCTGAGAGAGTAAGAAAAGAGTTAAGATGGAAAATGTACATAATATTGGAAATAATATACTGTAGATATTTATGGATGGAGGTGATTTTGGATGACTTTTATCCTAACTTTCATGTTCAGGACACTGTATCTATATGCAAGCTATCTTTGAAGTATGACAGACTGTGTTCTGTTGTAGGAAAATAACTATTAAAGCAAAATATGGTTCAGTTGGCTGAAGCACTTACAAAATACTTCCCTTAGGCAATTCTAAAAACTGCCACAAACAGTATTTTCAGTACTGGATTAATTTAAGAAGGTTTTTCTTTGGATTCAGTAGCTCGTGTCCGTTTTTGCTTGGGACTGTTGTTCTTCATGCATCAATAATGAATGAACAGAAAAATAAGTAATAAAGGTGACTGAAATTTTTGGCAGCTCCTGGTGATTTTTGCATCTTCAGAATTCCTCCGTTCTGGCAATTCTTGCACATCACTGAGATCAATCTTAAAAGATGACCTTCCGCAAAGTACTATTATGACGATGTTATTATGCAGCCAAACAACTAATTTCTGTCATTAATGAGTTATTCTTGTAAGTGATATGTTCCCAGGCAATAAAAACAAAACTTCTGAAAAAAAAAGTCAGATTTCATGTGAAAAATACAGAAATAGGTATAACAAAGAGTAGAGAATAGTCATATAATATGGGATGAGTTGGGAGCTGTGGGAGGATAAAAAAACGGAGAGAGAGGAAGTGTTGCCCTATCTCATTCTGTTTAAAGTTTATGAAAGCTCAGATTCTCTCATATAATTGTTGCTGTAACAAGAGTTTCCCCTTTTTTTTTTTTTTTTTTTTTGAGTGGTAGGTGGCAGGGATTCTCTTCTTTGTGATTTCCATATGGATTACTGAACTAGCTCCAGTTTGACTGTACATAGTTAAAGTAGTTTGTCTTCATCCTTCTGTAAGGGAATTCAGATTCAGAGTATGTTTTGGAGTAAATTGGGGTATACAGATACCATATTAAATAATATCTGTTAGGGAAAGTTGAGAAGTTTAAACTAATTTAGACTGTGTGATTATATGATTCTCTTGTTCAGTATTTATCCATCCTTGCAATATAAAGAGTTATTAACAGATGTACAGTGTACAGGCATAATTCCTATGTTAGCTTCTGGTTTTAGTTTATTTTGTTTGTCTTGAACTAATCTCTTCCATGGAACCTCAGTTCTTCTGAACTACTTTGATTAAATACATTTTAACCACGTAGTGAGGCAATTTTGCATTAGGCCTTGAGACAGAATAAAACATTAAGAAAAAAAGAGATATAAACAAAATATTTCTTCTTCCCACAGCTTATAAGAAAATAAGGTTTAAATTTTGTATAAGTTCAGAAACATCTGGACATATTGAGAGAGCAAAATCCATCAAAGACTTCTAGAAAACAAAAGTCATCAATTCTAGCTGAGGTATGTACACTGCATCACAAACAGGTGGAGTCTTGGAAAGAATTTTGGGAAAGTATTACTGTATTCTTTACTCATATTCATAACTATATTATCACTAATAGCCACACTGAAGGCAGAAGAGCCCTATCTGAACCATACAGATGCTCTTTCTGTCGCTGCAAACTTTTGCATTTTCTTCTGTGTTGATAAGATAAATCTTCCTTAAGATAAATTTATATATGTACTTTGGCCCATGTAAAGAAGAAGGAGGTTGTGCCGGAGACTACTCATAATGAAAGAGCATGGAACTATACAGGAAATAGCTTTGATATCTGTCCCTTCTGTTATAGGACCTCATACCCACAAAGCTGATGATTATACAGTCAGATTGTTTCTGGAATACATGGTTCTGGCACAAGGGTCTGGAGCATCCTGCTGGTACCTTGAAATTTACAAATGTCATGGTGAGGGATACATTTTGACTTACTAGCATGTTCAAGTTTGGAGTGTATTATAAAGTCCACAAGGAAAAGTCAGAAGACAATGACTGTGCCTGTGTTTTTCTACATCATGTACAACACTGTTTCAGGAATTTGTTTGGAATTATATGTACATCCTTTAGGAAATTAGGATGTTAAGAAACTATTAGAAAACATTTGGACCCTGTGGTATAATACTGCAAATGAAGGACAAAGGAACTACTTTTCACAATGGAAAAAA
>VXAU01003115.1:295300-307871 GCA_013399695.1 Formicarius rufipectus | reverse complement strand
TATTAAATCACAGCATTCAGTTAATAATTTTTTCCTTCCCCTGTTTAGATCTTCTGTTGATGTTAGAGGCTGGAATTATGTCGAGGACACTGGAAATGCATGAGCACACACATTCTAGGACATAATGAAATGGATCTTAAACTCTCATGGTCTGTATGTGTCTTGCAGAGGTGAAGATGACTGGCAGGGGATATGTTTGTCCTCCCAGGCACTGGAGTGTGATGGGTACCTGCACCATGGGTTAAACCCTGGAGAGCTGAAACGTCGTGACCCTCTTGACCTGGAAAGTCCTGTGGCCCTCAGGTGAAGTGCTGAACATTAACCCAAGACAGATGTAAGTAAACAACACAAAAAAACAAGTCAGTTGTTCTTTTGCCTATCATATCAAATGCCACTCCAGGAAACCCCTTTCACGTGTGCCTTGCAGGGTTCTGAATATTTAGGGATGGGGACCCAGTATTTTCGAGCTGTATAAAAATGTTTTGTGTGCTGGAGTTTAAAGCAAGATAAGCTGCTGTTAGGTTTTTCTTGGCCCTCAGAATAAAGTCACTTAGATGTGTTGTGTGGATCTGTTCAGCCACTTTAAAAAGTATTCTCACATGAAAGAACATTTTACCTCATTACCTATAATGAGGGCAGCTTGTCTAATTAGCTAAGTAAGCTTGGTATCCCTGGGTGTTTCAAAGGTTTTATGGTTCAAGGGTTAATACTTTTAGTAGCTAAAGCTTGCTGTGTATTAGCTATTAGTTGTGTTTGTGGTGTGTAATGAAACTAATTAATAAAGCTTCTAATCAAACATGGATTGTTCAAAAGGGGCCACCAGAAGAGAAAAGCCCAGGAGGTCTCCACAGGGTTGGGAGCCTGTGGGCTGCCCTGGGAGCCTCTCTCAGCCCTCTCCCTCAGCCAAACCCCCTCGTCCACGCCCCCAGCTCCTCTCAATATATTATCACTATGATGTGCAAGTAGTTTTGCATCAGAAAACGCTGACCCCTCGTGTCTCCCTCCGCAGCTCCAGCCCTGCCCGTGCCCCAGAAGGTCCCTCCAGCGCCGGGGTGGGTGGGGAGCAAAGCCTGAGGGCAGCAATTAAGACAGCAAAGACTCCAGAATCCCCCTCCCTCCCCCAAACCCTCTGCCTCGCACACCTCCTGCCAGGCCAGTCCGCATGGGCAGGGTCACTCCTCGCCCTCCTCCTCGTGGTGGTGGTGGCTGGAGGCAGGAGGGTCCTCCAGCTCCTGCTGGTGGGCGCTGTAGTGGTGGGGACCCTCGGCGGGCATGTTCTCCTCGGCGTTCAGGTAGACATTGAACAGGGCCCCCTCGTGGCTCGGCTCCTTCCCACACGCCTGGCAGCTGCAGTGCAGGATCTTCTCCACCAGCTTGTCCACCCTGGGGATGTCCTCGTTGCCTGGGCAGTCCAGTGTCACCTGGGCAGCGGGACAAGGACACGTGAGTGAGTGTGGCAAGGGGTGTGACCCCCCCCCACCACCCCCTCCCTGCAGATTTGGGGTGTTGTCAGCCAGAAGTGATGGGTTTCTATCCATAGAAACAAACCTCCAATCTGCCTGCGAGGTGAGAGTTCTCTGGGGACACCTCACAAGGTCCAGAGACCCAGAGGAAATCACTGAACCAGCAAGGCTGGGAAAGAACTTCAAGATCATCGAGTCACACTGTTGACTCAGCACCACCATCATCACCCCTAAACTATGCAATCACAGAATTAATTATTTAGGTTGGAAGAGACCTCCAAGACCATCAAGCTCAACTTTTGACCAGCTTGTCAACTAGACTAGAGCACTCAGTGCCATGTCCAGTCACTTTTTGAACACCTCCAGAGACCCCCTGACCTCCCTGAGGAACTTATTCCAAAGTCTGACCACTCTCAGTGAAAATGGTTTTTCCAGTTCCTGATCTGAATGTCCCCTGGTGCAACTTAGGGCCATTTCCCCTTGCCTTTTCGCTTGAGATGTGGCAGAAGAGACCAACTCCCTCCTCACTCCAAGCTCCTTCCAGCCCTGACTCCACCTGGACAACACTCCCAGCCACCCCTGGCAGAGGAATATCGGTGTGATGGCAAAGGCCACCCACAAGATGTGATGCTCAACAGCTCAGGCAGTTCAGACTAAATCCTCTGATGAAATCAGAGCTGAAAACAAAGCAGGGAGCTGAGTCTGAGCAGGTTTGTGGCTCTGCCAGGACCAGGGGTGGCACAAACTGTGAGGTCTGGGGGTCACTGGCTGTGGGAGGCACTTCTGGACATCAAACAGGGCAAAACTCCCAAGTGGGAACAGGCAAAGGGGGCAGTGGAGAGGGCGAGCATTGGGATGAGCAATGGGCAGGAGATGGCTCTGCAAAGAGAAGGATAAATGCATCACTCAGCACAACACTCAGCCACAGTCACCTGGCAGACACCCTGGAGAGAAACCACCAGTGGGAAAACCTCAGGGAAGGAGAAGAACCCGGCCTAGAGCAGTGGCAGAGCAGAGCAGAGCCTCTGGAGCAGGCAGGGATACTCACAATTTCCCACATGGACTGGGCTGGCATGCAGGAGTCACAGTGAACCAGGGACTCGGTGGACTGGGGGAAGGTGTTGGGCACGCTGTAGCTGAAACACTGACCCAGACAGGCCCTGCAAGGACAGCAGAAGGGAGGGGGGCTCAGGGAAGGGAGCTCGGGGGACGTGCCTGCTCTTCCCAGCCAGGCCAAGAGATCTGATGTTCCAGCTGTGCCTGCCCGAGGCAGGAGTGGGCGAGTGACAGTCCCCAGAGCCACTCCAGCCCCCCCAGCTGCCTCCAGTCCCATGCTGAGGTGGCTCTGTACCTGTTCTGGATGGATTTGGACTCGCAGCCGCTGTGCCCCACGATCTGGGTGATGTTCTTGGCCTCGCACCAGGCGCTCTTGTCCGGGAAGAGGGCGAGCTTGTTGATGGGAGGGGGAGCGGCCAGGAGTGCTGGGAGGAGGGCACCCACCACGAACCATAACATCATGGCCAGCTCTGCCAAGGTCCTACACCTGCACATGGAGAGCCAGGTGTTAGTGGGACAGCAAACAGGCACACCAGCCCAGTTCCCCAACCCATGGAAGGTCTTGGCTGAGACAAGAGCGGGTACATCCTCCCATCCTGCTGTGGCTCCCCAAAACACTGCCTGGGAAATGGGATGTGCTGCTCTGCTTCTTCCCTCTTCTGGGTTACCTCTCCCAGACTCTGTGCCAGGAGCAACAGCAGCTTTTCCTCATTTCCCAACCCAAAGCCGGGCTGGGAGTTTTCAAACCAAACCATCACTGCCACAGGCCAAGCCAGGCTGGAGAGGACTTGGACCACAGAAATGTAATTATGTGAGGAAGCAACAAGCCTCCCCCACTTCCTCTTCTCCCACCCTAAAAGCCAAAGCTGGCCTTGCTTGCAAGGGAAAAAGGGAAGGAAAACCCTCTCCCCTCCTGGAATTGCGCAGCAGGTGTCGCTGCAAGGCAGCACCACACAGGGACATGTGAAAACCTCGATCCAGGGGCTGGAAACCAACAGGCAGGGAAGACCAACTCAACATTTACTTTTACAGAGCCACTCAGATTCTGCAAAGGGTCATTCCAGAGATGGGAGTTTGGGCTGCAGACGAGGTGGGGGGCTTTGAATAAGAAGCACAAACCTCACTCCCAAAGGTGGTCGGCTTGGAGGTCACTTCCCAGCCCCAGAGAAATCCCACGTGGGGTTTCCTTGTTCATTCCAGGCCCTGAATTAACACTCCCAGTCACTGGGAAAAGGCACATGGAAAAGCATCACAGAGGCGGGGAAATTTTCTCCTGTGTGGGGTTTGGATGGAGTCATTTATACTTCCTCAAATATTTGTTAGAACCATATTATTTGTTATGTCCTTCTGTTTATTTATCCAGGCAATGATCCAAAGCCACACTGGAAAGACTCCTGTTGATTCCCATGGCTCCTGGGCCCAGCCCTGTAATGTTTGCTGGGAAGGAGAGGAAAAATGCCTTGTTCCTCAGACACTGGTGTCAGAGGCAGCTGGGGACTTCTGGCTGGGCATTCCCGGGGTGCTCTGTCCCTCTCCACAGTCCTCATCCACATTCCTCTGGGCTGGAGAACCACCACAATTACCTACATGACAGAGACACCTTCCCAGGCACCTCCCACAGCTCCAGCTCAGGGATTTTCAGGTCATTATGGGGTTTTGCCCTATTGCCCCTCCACCAAACCCAACCTCCTGAATCTCAATCAAGAGAGGCACAAGATTCTTCCCTGTCCTACATCCCACAGCACCCTGGAAAGACCATCCTCATCCACAGGGTCTCTGGAGGAGTCAGGTGGGTCTCTGCTAAAGTTCCTTTTCTCCTGGTCATACAAGAACCACAATGGTGTGATGCAGCAACACCTGCCCAGCCCTGGCCTCCTGAGCCACCCAGCACTTGTGGGATGGGAGTCCCACAGTCCCAGATGGGAATCCCTACACAAAGTGGGCTTTGCAGGTGTTGGCTGGAGATAAGCAGAGGGTTTTAACCCCTCAGCTTGCCCTGCCATCAGTGAGAGCCATGGGGTTAAATACATTTGTCCTGAAGATGACTCTCAGGGCTTCCTCTTCCTGCATATTTTTTTCCATTTCACTGGGGGAATTCTGTGATTTCCTGCAGGAGAACCAGGCTCAGCTGCACACACACCGCAACACTTGGTCTGCTTGGTTTCCCTGAACAGCATCGTTCATTCCTCAAACGCCAGCGGCTCCTGCTGAGGAATCCCGTTCCCAAAGGCAAGTCCGAAATCGGAGCTGGGGTGTGACCCAAACACAACCCTCCCCCCCACCGGGAACAGCCGAAATTCCTCAGGAGTCACCGGGCAAGTTCACTTCCACATGCCCCATTACAGAGCAATTTCCGTATTTCCAAAGACGGTGGCCGGGAATTTTCCAGGTTTCTGGTCACCTTTTCCCGGCTGCAAAGGGACAAACACTCCTGTCTGTGCCGAGCCCTGCACCCCTGGGAGCTTTCATTGCTCCTGGAGGGAGGTGTTCCACAGAGAGGTGTTCCTGCAGAGCTGCTCAGAGCAGACCCTTTGCCAGAGGCACGAAGGATCCCTCTCGGAGCATCTGGGCTCTGCTAAAGCACAGGGACCTGGCCTGGATTCAGGAAAGCACTTAAACATATGCTCCAGCCTTCTCCTTTGCCTGGGATGTGTTTGGAACCAGCACCCCCCACCCCACCCCGGCAGCATCGCTGGCTCTGAACCTCCGCTGCGGGTTTGTAGGGGGGTGGCTGGAGAGTGGGGGAACTGGGGACCCCCACAGCAAGGGAACTGGGTATCCCTGTGCAACTGGAGCGATTCCAGCTCCCCCCACTCCTCAAGGACACCCCGCTGCCCAGCGCTGCCGCCCCTCCACCGACCTGGAGCCTCGGATGTGCCACCTCCACGAAACAGGGTGTTCTCCTCCTCCCGAGAACGCCCTGGAACCCGCAGGGCCGCATTTCTAACAAGTTCTGAGGGTTCTGCCAGTGCCGAGGCTCTGATGCGATGCGGCCGAGCCTGGTGGGAGCGGGGGCCGGAGCAGCTCAGGGCAGTCATGCGAACAGCGCTGCCGCGAAACCATTCATCTGACAGCGCGGACAAAAGCGCCGTGTTCCTTCCCCCCACCCCACCCCAGCTGGGAATGGACGGGAAAAAGGAAGACAGGGCACCCGAGCAGGTTTGCAAACTCCCGGTTAAATCAAGGCATTGAGCACATTCCTCCGTGACAAGCTAAATTACACGTTGCAGCCCCGAAAGGACCGAGCGCGTTCCCCGCCTGACCCGGCGGAGCAGCCGCTTCCCCGCACACAGCGGCTTCTTTCTCTTCCCCACACCGGGGCACATTTTTTCCCCCCTGTTAGTCAAAGCTCTTCAAGCAGAAAGTTCAACTCAGTTCCGGCAGAGCCACCGGCCCGTGAGGGTCTCCCCCCTCTCCCTCTGCAGGGAGCTTCCAACCCATCCCGCCGGCGGCGTTTGGGAAACGAAATGACTCAGCCCCGCTCCTGGCACATCCCGGGCTCCCAGACAAACAACTGCTTCGCTCAGGCACAGATGCAGCCCCGTGGGCAGCGGCTCCAGAGCCCTTGTCCAGCCTGTCCCCACGTCCCAGGAGCTGAGGGGCAAAGAGTGGGTTTCAGGGAACCACCTCAGCACCCCTGAGAGGCTCAGGAGTTCTGCCCGTGGCTCAGCTTCCCAGGAGCCCTGTTTGGAGACCTGCTGGTACCACCTCAGATGTTGCTGGTACCACCTCAGATGTTTTCTGTCACCTAGCAGAGCTCCTGCCTCCCACCCCAACAGCCCCAGGACCCTCAGGGGTCCCTCAAGGGGGATAACACCAGTGCCTGGAAGCAGCTGGGAAAATCGACATGGTTACACCGGGCGGAGGACAATCCCTGGAATTACCTCGGGGGCCACGTTCCCACCATGCAGCCCACAGCTGTTCCCAGCCCTTTGGAAACCAAACACTTGTGGAGGAAAAGAAAACAGATCTAATCAGTTTCACCCTCTTTTTCCAGTGGGAAGTTTACACTATAACACAAGGCAAGCTTGCAGGTGGACATGGGGAATGTTTCATGAGTGGTTTAATGTGTTTATAGGTATTTTTCTTATCCAGGATCTTGCAATTCTGCCAAATGCATAAAACCACAGACACAGGTAGGTTGTGCTCACGGCCACACACGCAGCATCTCAGGTTCTGAGAGACAAGAACCCCCTGAGCTTTACAAACACTGCTCAGCCAAACACTCACAGGCTGTGGATACAGCACAGGAACAGTGTCAGCTCCGTGCTGCAGCTCAGGCAAGTGGGACACGAGGCCAGGGAAGGGTCTCACCTCAGTGCCTCTCTCAGTGAGAGACACATGTGATCTCAGCAGAGATGGACAAGGTGAAAGCTTCCATTCCTGGTCTGGATTACAGCTGGGACCTCCAAGGTGCTCTCCTGCCTCCCTGAACACGTGGCTGTCCTTCCCTACAGAGCTGCCTTCCCACCCAGCTGGGCTGACCCCACAGCATGCCAGGAGCACCCCCAGGCTGGTGTCAGACAGGACTCACAGCAGTTCTGGGTCCTGCCTTTGTGTTCAACTGGCTCTTTGTGCCATTTTTGGAGAAAAGCTGCTGCCCAGCCCTGCTGGGAGAAGAGGAGGCCCCAGGGACACTCTGTCTCTGTGCAAGACACAGGGACACTGAGTGAGGTGGTGGGTGCAGGGAGAGTGGGAAAGCACGGGAAGATCTTGGGAGTGCCAGATTTCCTTTGAGGGAAGCAGGAGGGGAGGGCTGGCTGCCAGCAGCCTGTGCCCCACACGATGCCATGAACATTCCTCCATGGGAAGGTGCTCAGGGAAAGGCTCAGGGCAGGTGGGAATCAGGTTGGAACATCGTGGGGGGGAGTCACACAAGGACAACGTGCTGCAGGGATGGGGGGTCAGTGCCTGGAGAGGAGGGAGCTCTCCAAGGACTTGGGTGGGATCACTCCTGAGTGAGGAGGCAGCCAGGAGAGAGCTCTGAGAGCCACTGAAACACTACAAGGCAAATGATTATTCAGGCACTTAAAAGGAAGCAAAGCCACAGCGTCTGCTTTGATTGCAACTGGAAAGAAACACCCCAGAAAGATGCAGGGCATGGCTGTCCTCAAGACAGGATTAGGTTTGAATACCAGCAGGGATTGCCTCTTGGGAAACTTGACTCAAATAATATTTGCTTACATGGAACAACAAAAATATTATAAGCCAGCATTATTAGCAGGAAAAGCTTAAGTCTCGACTGCAAAACATGAAAAGTCACTGTGTACTGAAAAAATCTATCAAAACAACAGATGTTACTCAATACTTGTCCTTTTTTAATACTTCCCCCTTTTCTGAAATTTGCATTTCACTAAACTTGCCATTTTGGGGGACTCTTGCTGTGGTGACTGCAACAGTCCCATGAATCTGATTGATGCCAGGACAACAGTGGGAGAGGGAAGAGAACTCTGCACTGAAAATGTCTGGAGGTAATTCCTCAGGACAGCAAGACCCAGGAGAGCTCAGCTGAACACACAAGTCTCTACAGTCTTGCTTTGCTGAGATGCAAAATCTGGGAAGAAATTCCAAAAAAATAAATAAGGAACTAGCACAGGGAGACATTTGATATTTAACAGCTACAAGAATCCACCCTAAGAACTCCTTGATAGTGGAGCAAAAGCTGTGCTGTTCATCACCACGGACCTGGCTGGCTCTGATGGCAGAGCTTCCCTTTCTGTAACACATTAATTTCCACTCAAGCACAGTTGGGCCAGTGACAGAAATAAAGCAGAAATAGAGAAAAGCAGTGCAGCATTTTTAAAGCCCTCTGCCCTCCCCGCTTGGGCCAGAAAGTCAAAAGATTCTGGTACATTGGGAGTTTCAATCTGGCTTCTCAACCATGCACTGAGCACTTTGGAAACACATTTTTTTGCAGCTGGGGAAAAAAAAAAATCCAAGCTGCTTTACCTACAAAATTCATTGGAAAACTACCTCTGGACTTAAATAGGCTTCGAATGGGGTCCCGAAGGAGCTCTGCTGGCGAAGGGACACACTAATGGCCTGTGGAGGAGGCGAGAGTCACACAGACAGTTTGTGGTAATTGATTTCAATTGCTCCATTTCTTCAGCATAAAGACCAACCCCGGCCAGGAAAACGCATCCCCTGAAGCACAGACAGGACACTCCTCGGTCCCCCCTGCTCTCCGCTCCCTCTCGGAGCTCGGGAGGCTCCGCAGCCCCCTGGAGCAGCGCTCTGGGAGCCAGGATCAGCTGCGGCCCGGAAAACCAGCCTGGGACCAGTCCAGTTTGGGGGAGCAGCGGCACTGGAGTGTCTGGGCAGAGGAGGGACACGGGGACAGTCCCCGCCGTGCCTGAGTCCCCGAGCAGGGAACATTCCCGGCGGTGGGGTCGGACCCGGGCGCATCCCGGAGGAAGGGAGACCCGGGCACATCCCGGAGGAAAGGAGACCCGGGCACATCCCGGAGAACAGGAGACCCGGGCACATCCCGGAGGAAAGGAGACCCGGGCACATCCCTCAGGAAGGGAGACCCGGGCACATCCCGGCCAACAGGAGACCCGGGCGCTCCCCCCAACAGCTGCGAGCAGCGCTCCAGGTCTCGCTCGCAATGCCCGGACCTGCGAGAGGCTCAGCGCCCCTCCGTGCTCGCTCCGGAGCCGGGGAGACACCCCACGCACTCACTGCCACCCAGCCGGGGCAGCCAGCCCGGGACACCCCCCGGCCCTGCAGGAGGACAGCTGGGGTCTCTGAACATCCCACGGATAACAGCGGCTGATGCTCCCTCCAAGGCTGTCCCTGATTCCTGGGAGCAGCAGCTTCCCACTCGGGACGGCAAGGGATTGAGCTCCAGCTTCCCACTTGGCATGAAAAGGGACTGAGCTCCACCTTCCCACTCGGCACGGGAAGGGAATACCTCTCCCTCCACCACCAGCAGCCCGGCCACTGTCCCTGAGCTCCCCAAAGCACCTGGAGCACAGCGACGCCGTTTCCCAGAGCCCGTCCCCTCCTTTTTTGGACACAGCGAGACCCGCAGGGTCCCGGGACTCGCTCGCTTCTCTCCATGAGCTTCCCCCCGGGTGAGCTCCCAGCAACCCCAGTTCTGCTTTCACTTAGAGTGAGGTAAACTGGGACCGGCTCCTCCGAATGACTCCACTGGTGCAAATGAGATCAGAATCTGGCACCGCTCGTCTTACTCAAAACAAGCCTAACTGGAACCAGATAAAACCAGTTGCAGTGCAGAGTGGCCACCGGGATGATGAGTTTTTAATTCCTGCAGGCAGAGGGGAGCTGTCTCGGATGCCAACCACGCTGGCTTTTGCCTCGCTCGGTCATTCATTACCAAACTTGCATAAAAACCCAGCGCAGCAGGGCTGTGCCTGCGGGATCAGGTTCCCAGATGCTGGAGCAAGAAGGAGAAAGAGGGAAGGAGAAAGGGGCTTGTGGATGGAGCTGTGGGTGGATGGAGCTGCGGGTCTCTCAGGGTCCTCCCTGCCATTTCCTTCACCCCTCAGCAGCTGTTCAGGCCATACCTTGGTCACAACAGCAGAAATCCAGTGACCTGAGGGTTGTTTCACCCTCTTTGAGTCGCTGCTTGCATCACCTCAGCCTCCTCAGTTTGGATGACATAAACCCAACGTCTGTGGCATTTACCCCCAGCACTGACCAAAATATCTCCAACACCAAAGCGTAGAGACACATGGAAGTGCAGGGCCACAGAGGTTTGGAGGTAACTCAGCAGCTCGTGGTCCAGGTGGCACTTTCAGTCGCTCCCAGGGCTGACCCAGCACTCGACATTTTGACAGTTTCTCCTCTAAAACCGCAGGACTGGGCCCAGTAACTCCAAGGAAATCACACTGTGACCAAATGCTGCTCTTTTCCCCACTCTGGATAAGTTCTGTGCAGGAGAAGAAGGAGGTTCCAACCACATCTGAGAGGCACCCAAGCCAGGGCTTGATCCTAACACCATTTCCAAAGCTCAGCCCCAAAGGACTGAGGTCTTGGGAGGTGTTTAGGTAGGGAGGCTGGGCCGTTACCCCATCCCAGCTCCATAACTGGTGGAAATGGGTGCCGGGTTGCTCCACTCCCACCATCAGTGCCAATTTACCCCCAGGAAAGGCCTGGCCCCCGGTGCTCCACATCCCTCCTCCCTCCCTAAACAGCTCTGCACCAGAAACAAATCTGGAACAGCAAACACAGCTCCTTCCAGGGCTACTGGGAGGCGTGGAGGGCAGACCACCCCTCATTCCCACTCCGGACCTCCCCCAGAAGGGCTCTTGTATCAGCTGTCTGAGTTTTTAGGAGTCTGATGTGAGGGGGTGTGAAGTTTGTTTGCTCTCAGGCGTGCTGGACCCCCTGGCACTCTGCTCCGAGCTGTGCCACGGGGGATCTCTGAGCCTGGGCAATGCCAGGGGAGGGTTGTTTTTCCCAGCAGATTTCAAAACCAAAGGAGAGGGAGCGAGGCCCGAGGACGGAGCAAGAACTCGGCTCTGCCTGCCCTTCAGAAGGAGGTGGGGCTGCCAGAGGCACTGCCAGAGTCACCGCCAGTGCTTTACTGGGAACAGCACGGGGTCCGGGCAGGAATGACAGCCCAGGAGTTCCCTCTGCTCCTCGGGCAGCTTTCCCATGGCTGTACCAGCCCAATCCGCCCTCGGTGATGCCAACACACGCCGCGGGCAAAGCTGCTCCGCCACGGGCATGTCTTCAAGGCTGCTTGAAAAGCTTTTTGGCTCAGGGCCCCATCCTGCACCTTTGGAGCACCCAAAATCCCCCCCAGCTCGAACGTCTTCCTCGCTCCGGGAAGATGAGCGGGTGCTCAGGAAGGCTTTGCTCGTTCGCCCTTTTTGAGAGACCGCAAAGTGCCCGAGCCGGAATTCGGCGCCGAAGGGTCACGCCAAGAGCCCGGATTCTTCCCAGGGCTGTTTGCAAACACTTGGGATTTTTATACCGAAGGCAAATTCCATTTCCCATCCTGCGGTTTGCAAATTTGAGGCGAGCTGCCTTTTTACGAGATGGGAGACTGCCTTCAAAAAAAGCAAAAGTGCCCGCTGTGCACAGCTGGGCTTTGGCTGGTTGGACGCTGCAAAGAGGACACGGAGCTCTTCGGCTGAAAATACAAGAGAAAATTTGGGTCTCTGCACACATCCAGGATCTTTCCTGATTGTTTCTGTAGCGTGCAGATTTTTTCCCCCCACAAAAATAACCCCACCTGGCAAAGCTGTGGTGTCCCAACTCCACAACCATTCCACATGCGCTGAATTTTGAATTTCATGGGGTTAATCCTACATGTAAAAGTTAGGTTGGGGAGCAACAGCAGAAGTTTCTGGTGCCCTTGTAAGAGCAATGTTAGCAGGGAAAAAGGGATTGTCCAGATCAGCTTTAATGCAGCCTGAAAGCATATGCTGTTCCCAAAACATCTCCCAGGAAAAAAAAAAGGTCCCCACTGAGCACAAAACACAGATATTATTGTACAGAACAAAAAAGAATTTCTGCAAATACTTAGATTAACTGAAATACTTTAGGGCTCATGAAACAGGTAAGGATATGTCGTATATGCCTTTGTAATAGTCCAGTAAACGCCCAAGCTATTTGTAGGACCCAAGGATGTAAACTCATCCCCAGGATGAACTTTTCAAGGCACAAAAGTTTTCAGCTTTGCCGTCGGGAAGAGCTCTTTCCTTTATGAGCGCTGGAGTACCCCACGGCTGCTGCCGGGGTGGGACAATCGACACTGAGCGTTGTTCCCGTTCTTCCCTGGGCACTTTTGTTCGAATCCCGAAGGAGATGGGAAGGAGGGGAGGGCTCTGTCCCACAGATGTGGCTCCCCAGCTCCCAGCCTTTCCTTTCACCGCAGCTCCAGCGGCGGTGGAAAATGTTCAACCCTTGCACATCCCCCCCAAGCCCACCTCATCTGCAACCCATTTCTGCCCGTGGCAACATCCTCATCCTCCCGACCATCAATCACGGGAACGGGGCGGTGGCGGGGGGAGAAGAGAAGGGAGAGCAAAGAGGAGGAAAATCTGGTGCAGGGAAGGGGGTGGGGGGGAAAGCAGCAG
>VXAU01003115.1:260607-295080 GCA_013399695.1 Formicarius rufipectus | reverse complement strand
CCGGGAATCCCTCGGGGATCCACAGGGAAGCCCTCGGGGATCCACAGGGGTCCCGCCGGGGATCCGTCGGGGTCCGGGCACGGAGACCCCCGTACAGCCCCCGCGGCCGCCCGGTGGGAGAGAGTGATGAGCCGGAGCCCCGGCACGGAGCTGACCCACCGACCCGGGCTGTGAAACCCCCGGCACGGAGCTCAGCCACCGACCCGGGCTGTGAAACCCCCGGCACGGAGCTCAACCACCGACCCGGGCTGTGAAACCCCCGACAAGGGCTGAAAGCTGCCGAGGGGAGGTCCCTGGCCACGAAATCGAGGGGTCTTTGGCGAGCNCGGCCGCCCCGCCGGGGATCCACCGGGGATCCGCAGGGGATCCGCCAGGAATCTGTCGGTGATCCGTCGGGGTCCCACCGAGGATGCACAGGNATCCTGCACTGGCATTAACAGTGGGGATTGGGCTCGCTGAACGCTAACAACCCTTATCTGAACATAATTCTTGATAGAGAGTGCTTGGGGTAGAGTCCTGGCCGCAGGGAAGACTTTGGGGAAGTTCTCCAGCCCCAGAAACGATGGTTTTCTCTTTTGCTTTTCCTTTCTCTTCCCTTCCTCTTTCTTTTTTGCCTTCGCTTTCTTTTTCTTTCCCGTTCCCATTTAAAAACCGACATTAAAAAGCCAGAGCCCACCCCAGTGACCCCCATTCACGGCTACCTTTCAGGTGGGAGAACTGCTGGGGACCGAAGGGCTCTGTTTCTGTGCAGGCACAATTCATCTGACAGAGGCCCCCACATGAAACACCACCCAAATCAAGAGGTACCTGCCGGGTTTGGCTGGGCTTGGCTGGCTCCGTGGCTGGGAGGATTTGCATAGACATCAGAGAAGCAGGAAGGGGAGGTGGGTAAGAAGCACCAGTTGTGCTGAGAGGAGCACTGGTAGGGCCCTGGCAGTGGTCCCTGGGGAGAGGTTTTGGGTCTGGGTGTTTACTGAAGGAGGCTGGAGGCTGCCAGTGAAGCAATTCCTGCTGCTTGCTTCCTTCCAGCTCCAGGATATTGGGATTTGCAAATAAGATGGCAAAAAGCTGCTTCCAGCATCACTTTCTTACCCTGCAAGATGCAACATAGCCAGGCCCCACGATGTATGTACTGCTCAGCTCCAAAAGGGGCAGCAACAGAGGAGCAGCCTCCAGCCATGACCACACATCCCACCAGGAGCCCAAAATCTGCTTTCCTACCATTTTCACCCACTGCTGGACCTGGGCCTGTGACTAATCTCTACCTGTTCCTCACAGCCAGCACGACCAGCAGTGATCTCCTGCTGAGGAGGAGACTTTATTCTGAATTATGTGACTGAAATAAGAGACATCAGAGACCTCCAAGCAATTTCTCAGGAGTGAAAACCAAGATGTAGATGCAACGAGCTGCAAAGCAACAAACCACGGGCACTGAGGGGAGATTCAGCCAAGGGGGTCGGGTCTGTGGCTCCGTGTTTGGGTGGGGTTTTGTGGGATCTTTGGCACCGGGGTGTGGTCGCCGTGCAAGGAGCTGTGAGCCAGCATGAAGTCTCTCCTTCCTACTCTTCCTCCCTGTTCCGGCTCTGTAAACAGCCTAAAAGGGAGGCAGCAGTCTGGGAGCCCGGGGTGAGCAGGCAGGAGCTGCAGGGTTCAGGTTTCTGGTGTCAGAATTGGGGCTGCAGGGCAGAGTGTGTTGGCTGGGGGGTGGAAGGAGCTGCTGAGATGCCTTCAAAGCCCTGGGCCAACACTCCTGTCCTGCCTCCCTTCAATGTGACCTGATGCCTGAGGATGTCACTTGGACAGACTCAGGCATGGGCTAAAGGCAGCTGGGAGGGGACAGGAGGGAGAGCAGGGAGGCAACACCAGCAGGAAAGGGTCACTGCTGGGGCAGTGGCTTCAGCAGCATTTTCAGGCTCTTGCTCCACACATGACCCCCTTGTTTTGCACTTGCACTCCCCACAGGCTCAGGGGAGCTGCCTGCCTGCCCCTGAAACACCTGTGCCAAACCACACTGATGTTTTCACCCCACGTGGTGTGCCATGAAGGACACAGCTCCCTGCTCTCACCCCTCACTGACAGCCCATCCCATGAGCTGTGGTTTTCCACCACTGGGTACACAAAGCCGTGTCCAAAACACCCACCCAGGTCTTCTCCCTCAGTCCCTTCCCCTGCTGCTGGATCCCCAAGGCTTCATGCTCAGAGGCACAGCAGAAACTCACTCTCCTGCCTCCAGGACGTCCCTCCCTCACCCCCTGTTGCTGTTTTGGGCCTGCTGACAAACACCCACAGTGCCAGGGGCTCCCCACTTGTCAGGACAGGACCTGGAACTGTGGGTGTGAGAAGTAAAACGGTGTATGTGTAAGTCAAAAATAAAACTCTTTCTTTCCTTTGTGTCAGTGCAGATTCCAAAGCTCCCTGCCCACAGCTGGCTGCTGGAAAACACACAGGGGGTGGGAAAAGAGTGAGGGGGAGTGTGTGTGTCCACAAAGAGCTGCAGGGAGCAAAACAGGGGGGATGGCCCCTCACACATCCCACAGCTGGGCCTGAATTCCGCCTCTTCCCCAACCTGTGCTCTCTGTTCACTATCCCTGAGACAAGTCACAGAGGGTCCAAGGAGGAGCTCTCAGGGGAAAACCCCCCCCTGCTGACCCCTGAGGGAGCTGGGAGCCTGATGTCTGGGTCTGCCATGGCCCACCTGCCCAGCTCGGATCCCTTCCCTTCACCATCTCGTCAGCAGATGGGTGCAGAATGGCATTGCTGCTCCCCAGAGTGAAGGTGGCTCTTCATCCGCTCCCTGCTGAGGGAGGCTGGGCCAGGAGTGACCACAGCCAGGGGGGATAGGGCCCTGAACAACTCACCCAGTGAGTGGCAGGGACTGGAACAAGATGGTCTTTAAGGTCCCTTCCAACCCAAACCAGACTGAGATTCCAGTCTGTGATTCTCTCACCTGCTGGAGGTGAACTCCTACTTTTTGGTTCCTAAATAAGCCCCAAGACATCTCCAAGTTATCAGGACCCCAAAGTGCTGTGTGTGAGGGCACACACGCCCCAGGTGAAGGCAGCAGGACTCATGCCAGGGGAGAGAGGCAAAGATTTGACTACTAAAAAAGCTGAGGGGTGATTTCCCATCCCCACCCCAGACAGAATGAAGCGAGGAGACAGTGGTGGCAACTCTCACATCTGTGCAGCTCCAGCAGCCCCGGGCAAGGGTGATTCGGTCCTTGCAATCCTTACAAACCCCATTCTTGCTTTTTAAGGTTCCCCCAAAGCACATGGGCACAACAGCCCTTCACTCCTCCCTTAGGTCAGCCCACCCTGAGCACTCCTCTGGCTCAGCAACCCCAGGGAGGTGAGGGGAAGGGAGAGGAGAAGGTTCAGCCCGGTGAGGAGCTGGGACCAGCAACCCCCCCCCAGGCTTTAGGATCCCGGACTAGAGCTCAGCGCTGGCTCCCTTTGCACGAGTCCCCGTGGGAATTCGGGGAGTTCGCTGACCCTGCAAGGTCCAGCTCGGCCGGGGTAGGGACAGACCCGGCTGGCAGGGCCGGGGCTCGGCGGTGAAGGCAGAGGATTTATCACAGAGCTCATTGGAAAACATCTGGGCTCAGCAACGAGCTGGAATGCGGCTCTGCAGCGGGGCGCTGCTCTGCCCCCGGCGCCGGGAATGCGGCTCCCGCAGGGCACCACTCGAGCCAGCTGTTTCCTCGAATCCCGTCAGCCTTTCCCTTCCTCGGGGGGCCGCCGGAGAAAGTCCCGTTCCCTCCCATCGGGGACTGGGATCAGTGGTTTCTCTGTCGTGCCGAGCCGATGTGTTCTGGAGCTCCGGGGCGGCGGCACGAACTGCCCCGCTCCGATCCCCGAGCGAGTCCCAGGGTCATTCAGCCCTTGATTTCCCACCTTGCGCGATCGTTCGCGGCTCCCCCGCACTCCCCGCACTCCCTCCCTCGCCTCCGCAGCCACTCAGGTCGTGCACAGTCCTCCTCCTGCTCAGTCCGTGTCTGCAGGGGCAGTTCTGGGCAGGGAGGGCCGGGAAGAAGATGCTGAGCTTCATCTGCAGGTGCCCCTTTCCCTACGAGTTCAAACAGCTTTTTTCCCCCTTTCTACTTCAAAAAAACCCCCCAAAACCAGTTTCCTCCAACTCCATCCCAACCCGTTTAAATCCCCTCCGATAACTATCTTATTTTCCGCCGCACAATCCCCCCGCCTCCCCCCCGCAATCACTCATATTCCATTAATTAATTTTCCTGCCTGCAGGCCCCAGCCAAGCTCAGGCCTCGTCACAAAAGGTGCCTGGGTGTGTTTAAAGCCAGTCCTGGCAGCGAAGCTCCCACGGACGGACGAGGAGCAGGGCGAGCTCGGAACATCCACGTGTGTGCGGGGAACATTTTGCGCCTCGCTGAAAGGAAAAGCAGCTCCGCCTGCGAGGGGTGAGTCACCCTGGGAGGAAAACCCCCAGCACCACCAGTCTGAAAGGGCCGGGTTTGGATAGTCCTGCTACAGCAAGAGTCAACCTTTTTAAAATTAGGATAACAAAGAATATATATATATGTATTTTTTATCAGATTAAACTCCTCTGCTCCCAGACCCCCCACCTCCCAGAAGGCAAATGCAAATATACTTCTTAAACTGATAATGTGATTTTTGTTGTTTAGAGGGTGTGGTTCATAAAATCAGAAACGTGGGACCCTGAGAAATCTGCTTGCAGTGCCTTTCTCTCCTCCTGCCCTGGAGCAAGACTGTGATGATTCTTGAGGCTGCTTCTTATTGCAGCTGATGAGGAATGGAATGAAACTGGCCAGGGGTTCTCAGCTCCTCCCCTCTGTCCTGAACGTGCTGAGACATCCCTGTTAGAGCAACCTTTCACTGAGGTTTTCATTTGGGTGGCAGGGGCTGCTCCAGTGTAAGGCAAGAGTTAAACCCAGGGAAATACTCGTGGGCCCATCTGGTGCTCTGAGGAGTCACCCTGACCTTCCCTCCATGTGCCAGCCCACCTCTATTTATACCTAATATGGATAGAAACCCCATGGCTTTGCAGATAGTACACCAGAGCCTCCCACAAGCACTGTGGCCTGCTAGGATGCTCCCAGAGATTTAAAGGAGTTATTTCTCAGGCCCTAAAAACCCAGTGAACTCATTTTGCCTCCCTCTGACGTGGTGCAGAGAGCAGTGTGGCCATTTCAGCCTCATCCCACTCCTGCAGCTCCAGCCCCAGGCTTCCATCCACCATGCAAGATGCATTTATTGACATAAGAAATACCCCATCTCTCCACAAAACCGTGTCATCTTCAGGGAGAATTAAACAAAAAATGGGCCCCGTGCCTGGAAAGAGGAGAGGGGGAAGCACCACCAGCTATTCCCTCCAACAAACCCAAGGGAAACAGGCCAAAAGGGAGGAGCTGAAGGACAAAGCAGCAACCACCAGATCAGAAAAAGGGTGTCTTCCATCTGACATCCACACCAGGGACAACTTCAGGGAGTGTCTGAGGAGGTGGGTCCTTGAGCTGAAAACATTCTGCCTTCAGTTGGTACCAGATTAAACCACGGGACAGAGACAGGAGCCCTGCAGGAAACCTCTGTGGCCTTACAGATTTCAGAGAATTTATGTCCAACAAGCACAGCTGGATCATCTGATCTCAATCCAGATGTGTTACAGGTCATTAGATCTCTCCCAGGTGGATCTCAGCAGTTTAAGACACCAAGAGCTGGAAAACCCTCCCATTCCCCTCTGAGCTCAGCCCAGTCTCTGCAGTTGCCTCACTGCTCACCTGCACAGCTCCAGCTCTGGCCTCCAGCTCCTGCTCCTCCCTGTGCCTGTCCCTGAAAGCAGCAGCCCCTTCAGCTCAGCAGCCCCAGTTCCCAGAGCTCCACAGCCCCCAGTCCAGGGCTGAGCAGTGTTTGCTGCACCCACTTACTGAGCTTCACATCCAACTACCAAAATCAGTGTTGCTCCACTTCCCTTTTCATTTAAGCAGCATCCCACCAAACAGCAGGTATTTGCCTGCCACTGTTTTCATATTTACATCCAGGCAACTAATTAAAATTAAAATTAAAATGCAAGCATTCTGCTCAGCCCTTGGGGTGACACAGCAGCCATAGACCCCACAAATCAGACATGGGGCCACCAGAACATGAGGGGATTTTCTTCTCCTGGGGCCTCAACCTTTGAACACGGGAAGAGGCTGATCCAGAGAGAGATGACATAACCCACAGCGCTCCCCTTCAGCCTGACTCTTTCCCCCATTGGAAACTACATTCCTTTCCCCCTTATTTCTGTGCTCCCCATTGTCCTGGGCAGAAGTGCAGGACTTTGGCAACCATCACAACTGGACCCCTGAATCTTAGAATGACCCGGATTGGAAGGATGGAGCCTTAAAATTCATCCAGTCCCACCTCCTCCCATGGGCAGGGACACCTTCCACCAGCCCAGGTTGCTCCATCCTGGCTTTGGACACTTCCAGGGATGGGGCAGCCACAGATTCTCTGCCCAACCTGTGCCAGGTTCTCCCCATCCCAACAATTCCTTCCCAAAATCCCACCTATCCCTGCCCTCTGGCAGTGGGAAGCCATTCCCATTGTCCTCTCACTGCAGGTCCTCATAAATAGTCTCTCTCCGTCTTTCCTGTTGGCTCCTTCAGGCCCTGGAAGGGGCAGTCAGGTCACCCTGAAGCCTTTTTTTTCCAGCACTGCTGCTCCATCCCCCTGCTGGAGCTGCACATCCTCCTCCCCAACCCCTCAGGGAGCTCTTCAGCACCACCACCAACTTCAAGTGCAGCACCGCGAGGGAGCAGGAGCATCCTCCAAAGCCCCTAAAGAGAAACACTCCTTCGTGTGATTTATGAACTGAATTTGAACCAATCGGGGCATGACCTTTTCCAGGAAGGGGCATCCACTCCTAACCCAGAGCTGGAGGCTTTACAAGTCCCACCAATAAAGAGTAGAGACGAGGAGTGATTTATTAGCCCCCAACAACTTCCTCAGCATCTTTACAAGCTCCGGGAGGTGGGTATCCAGCTCCACGAGGACCATCCAGCTCCAGCAGCCTGCGGTGCTGCTCGGCAAAGCGCTGACAGCCAGAAGTCACCGGAGAGGGGCCATCGGCAGCTGAATTTCCATAAACGATGTTCCCATTTAGCCCCAATCTCCGTTAAGCGCCTCTCCGTGGGTGGGCTGTAGGGTCGGAGCAGCACAGGCACAGCTGCCCACGGCAGCTGCAGTGCCAAAATCTGCACCAGCCCCACCTCCAAAGGCGGGACGGGGTGGGAGATGAGGAGAAAGTTTGGTCCTTGCTGTGGGGTGTGTGTGTGGGGGGGAGAAGGAATAAAACTCAGCCGTTCAGCAGTTCAGAATGCTGCCGGAAAATGGGGGTTTCCCAGCAGGGAATGGATCAGGGAGTTCCTCAGCTCCACCAGGAGCTTCCCCCTTGCAGCTGCAGCATCAACTGCACCTCCTGGTAGGTCACCACAACAACCACTCGCCTCCTGGCCACCCGTGCCCCCAGTATTTGCATTTGCAAAGCAGAACCTTTGTGATTTCTTTTGCATTGCTCCAAAAACTCGGAGGGAACCCAGGAAAAGTGTCTGGGAAACTAATTTCTTTTTCTTTTGGAGAATCATCCATGTGAACCCTCTGGAAGAGCTGAGTTGCACCATCACTGCTGTGTTTCCACTACAGAAGACTTTAGAAGAGTCTGTAGTGACAGGACAAGGGGGACTGGATTCACACTGACAGAGATTGGAAAGATTGGATATTAGGGATAAATTCCTCCCTGTGAGGGTGGTGAGGCTCTGGCACAGGTTGGCCCATCCCTGGAAGTGTCCAAGGCCAGGATGGATGGGGCTTTGAGCAACCTGGGCTAGTGGAAGGTGTCCCTGCCCATGGCAGGAGGTGGGACTGATTGAGCTTTAAGGTCCTTCCCAACCCAAACCAGTCTGGAATTCCACAATACTGGAATGCTACTGTGTCCTTTCTGCCTTTCCTCTTCCTCCATCTGTTACCTAAATTCATATTTAAAGGTAAATTTACTAAGGAAATACAAAGAGCTGGGAACACATTTCAGTATTTTCTCTCCATAGCAGATTTAGATTTACAGTGAAGCCATTACTGAAAATCCCAGGGTTCCACACCCATTGGTGACTCCATGAGCAATTCCCCCACTGGGCACTACAATGGAATTCCCAAATCGACAGAGATTGGAGAATTTGAGGTGCTTTGAGGACAACAAAGGGTGGCAGAACATTCCCTTCTGGGGGAAGTGGGCAGCCTTCCTTTGGCACCCCACGAGAGCTGCAGGGCTCCAGTCAGAGGCTCCAGACCCCAACCCAAGTGGCAGCTCCGTCACACCACGTTCCCTCCAGCTTCTCCCACCTTGAAAACGGGAATCACGAGCTCTCCCAGGTCCCCCTCAGCCCCTCAGTTTGGTTTGTCAGCTCTCCAGGGCAGAGCCTGGTTGTTATTTGTGAGTGCAGGGCTGGAACACAAAGCGGTGCCGGCATCTTCATCAAACGCCATCAACTCGGATAAACAAGACAAAAGCAGCTTGATATTCCCCCCCCTCCACCTCCCCGCTGTCTCTGCTGTTCCCTGACTTGTTTATTCATCTCCAAGCCTCAGCACACATCTAATCAAGCTGTTAAAGAGGCAGATTTGTGGTCAGCCGAGCACTTGGGGAGTTGTTAAACGTTCAAAACCAGTTCTAGTCAGCAAACAGCTTTTTTTTTTTTCTTCTTCCTTTTTTTGCCCCCTTACTCACGGAATACTTACCATTTTCCTATTAAAATCGTGCTACCACTTCTCTGCTAGAAGGCCTCATTAAGCCTGGGGAGGGACACCTGCCTTTTTTAGGCCTATCTTGTTTGCACATTTTGGGAAGGATCCAAATCACGCCACAGACGCCGCAATGATTTCAGCAGGCTTAAGAAAGAAGGAAAAATGTGATAGTTTCCAGATGAGTGTGTTATACTAAATTTAACATGCCTTTTGGTACTTAGAATTTCCACTTTTCCCCTTTCCATTTATGTAATTAGAACTCAAGCAGCAGGAAACTGTTCCTATTCCAGCCTCAGCTGGGAACAGCAGGGTCTCATTCCCACTTGTCCTCAACAAGGTGCTTTGCACAGTTTACAAGGACAGGTTCAAAACCAGGTTTGGAATAATATATCTTTAATTAAATAGAGCAAAATAAATACAGACCCTTTGTGTGGCAGTAATATGTGCATATACATATATATATATCAACATAGACAACAAGCAGCAAGGCAGCTGTGAAAAAAAATAAAAAATGAAGTTTTACCCCATTTAAGAAGCAATGACAAATTTAATTACCACTTAAAATTGTGCAGTTTTCCCACGCTCACCCTCGTTGATTTCACATCGATGAGACAGAACATTTATCGTGATTATTCTCATTCTGGCAATAAAGGGAATCAATACATATAATCGACATCTCCGAGTTCCAGGGCCAGAAGAACCTCTTGGTCACAGGCCACAGTAGATCAAAGCAAGGATTAAGTGTGGGAAGTCCTGTTGGAGCTGCAGCAGAGCTGTGTGAGGGCAGCACAACGTTACCAGGGACACCAAACACAAACTGAGCTCCTCATCCCGGCCCGGATGACACAGCAGGGGCTGCAGCTTCCCCTGGGTGGCCACACTTGGTGCATTCAGCCTTGCCACCGCTTTTGGGTCTCCTGGTTCTTGCCCAGGCTCATGCTCTTCCCCCAGTGGATCCCACTGGCTGCCCAGACTGCAGCACACACACAGAGAACTCCATAAAAGCCCTTTCCAAACCGCAGAGGAGCAATGGCTCCAGAGTTCAACTTCAAAACTGGGGCCGGATAAAATGATTCAAAACCGGCAAGAAAGAAAATATATCCTGTTTTCAAAGGGCTGTTTTGCCCTGACTGATGAATGCAGTCCAGCAAGGGAGGAGGTGGAAAAACAAGGACATGCTGGAGCAATGGCCCTGGCTGGTATCATGCTCTGACAGTCCCAAAGTTGCTCTGGCACCGCAGTGCTTTGATTTCACAAGGCCTTTGCTCCAGGCGAGCTCCCCGTGCCTGTTCACTCCGGGCACAGCTCAACGTGTTTCTCTGGTTTGCAAGATCCACAGGGCAGTTCCCTGGAAAGGTGGGAATGCAGGATGAGCTGCAGCACCCAGAGCAAAACTCAGTAGCTCCTCAAGCCCTCTGAACTGCCCCTCAGTCCATCCCTGTCCTTTTGTGCCATGGTTTGAAACACAAACATTGCACAACATGCTTTCCTTGCTTTGTCACCTTTCCATCTATCAGCACTCCATGTGCAGCAGAACAGGCTTCCCATAAAGCCACGTTCCATAGGATTCTATGCCACTCCCTGTCTCAGGACACATGCATTTATTCCATGTGCTGCATAAACACACAGCCAAGTGGGGGACAAAGAAATGAGAGCCATTTCCACAGCAAGGAAATTGTGCTGAGGAAAGAAGCAGCACAGAGCCCCTCCTGAACCAGGAGAGCAGCAAACACACCAAGTCAGCACAAGGACTGGGGTGAATGTAAAACAGAAGTGAAACACTTGGACCAGTGACTTGCCAAGGTAGTAAAGAGCTTTAAATATTTGTGACCAACTCCCAGACACTGAAACCTCTCTCTTCTCCCACCAAAGGGGGGTGAGAAGACCAGTCAGGCTCACAGGTAAGCTGGGAGCCAGATGGCATGAGGAGCTGCTTCATTCACCCACTGCCCAGGGAAGTTTAGACCTGGGTCACTCCACAACCCAGAGATACAAGCAGCAACACTGGATTGCTGCATCCCTTTGGATTTACTCCTTTGGATTCTGCCTCTTCCGAGAGGACAAAACTCCAGCTCTAAAGGGCAACTGTACAAACAGGACATAGGAGTATTTATATTCCTCTCCAAACACCGGCACAGGCAGCAGGGGTCGAGTGGGTGATTTATGAGGTGGGAATGCTCCTTTGAACTGGCTCTGGATGGGGGGTGGCCCCGGGAGGGGGGAGGAACAGACGGGGGAGCTGTCCCAGTGGCTCTGGCCCAGGTGGTCCCAGCTGCTGGGCACTGCAAGGGAAGCTCCCTCCTCCCATTCCCTCTTTCTCACTCACAGACAAAGTCAACACACCAGGGAAGGCCATTTTTCCTTTTATTTATCTCCCAGAAGAGCTCTTCCTTGGCTTTTCAGACACGATACAAAACAAGCAACAGAACTTTGTTTCCTATACAGAAACAGTTTGTTGGAGTATAAAGAGTTACTGGTGAGCGTTACTGAAGAATGTTGGCTTATTCCAGGGGCACTTCAGTATTCCTGAGGAATAACCAGTGATTTCTCCTTCTTTCCCACTGGGATAGTCTTAGCCATTAGTCACTGTTCCTGTAAAGCAAGAAGGCTTATATTATTATAAAGCCATTTGGGTTCCTTACATGGGAGGTGCTGCAGGATGTAAAGCAAGTCAGGGAGCTGTGTAACATTTCCAGAGGGTACAGGAACATTTTTTGGTAGAGCAAGAAGTTGTGCATGGAGGAATGAGGCAGCTATTTTCATTCTGACAAACTGGGTACTTCAAAACAACCCAACCTCACACTTCAAGTTAACTCTTCCCAGGCTGACCAGGAACCAGAGAGGAGTCAAAGCCACAAAAGGCAGGAGGAAAGGCCACAGGTGCCTTCTTGTCATCCTGCACATCAAGAGAATCCACACTGCTATCACAGGACAGAGCTGGAGGGGTTTGGGTAATCATGCAGGCTAAATAACCTGAAAAATATCTTTTCCACTTTGGAAAGAATCTAGGCTGTGTAATTCAGAGCCAGGGCCTTGAAATAATTGCTAGATGCCGATTTTAAATTCAGCCAAAGTAACTGTGAAACCCACTTGATCAAATTACTTAAAAAGCCCTCAGCATCTTATGACCACAAATTAGAACTTTTCTGCATTTTAAGCAGTCTCTTGGCCTGGATGAATGGCTCCTGCACTGGTGTTAGTGTTTCATGATCAAATTTCTAACCCAAAGGATGGGCAGTGTGATGGTCCAAGTTACAGCCAGAACAGCTGCAAACTCACTTTGGCATCTCCTGATTATTTGGTATTGTGAAGGTTCTCTTTCCTTTTAAGAACTTGATCCTCAAGAATCAAGAATCTCAGCTGCATAAAACCCTGAATAACCTGGCCTGACCTCCCAGTTGACCCCCATGACCTCCCTGAAGTCCTTTCCAACTTGAGTTCTCCGGTGATCCTGTGAACTTGACAGGCTCAGAAAACTAGAAATAATTTTGTCCAAGTTAATCCGTGTTCCATTTCTCTCTAATAAAGCTGAGATTCTTGCAGAGTCTCTCAATTTGACAAGTTAACATTTGAACAGAAGTCAGTTGTATAAGGAAGTCCTACAGAGCTCAGTTGTAACGTATTTTCTAGGAAAAAAACAGATGAGTGAGAATGCAACAATATTTTCCATGTTCCTAACCAAGAGAAATGAAATAATTTGGTTGTAATAACCCTGTAATATCCATGACACGACATTTCAGAGGGAATTAATGACATTAACCACTACATGGCAGCCTCCTTGTGCCAGAGAAAGCCATGGAGACAGGGCACTGGAAACTCCTTGTCCAGTCTTGTGCCATGCAGGCAGCTGGGGGTCTCCTGGGAAGTGTCCTTTCAGTTACCTCAAGCTTCCAAGGACCACCCTTGCTCCAGAGCACAGAACTGTCCTCAATCCCAACAAAAACCCCTTCCTGGGCTGACCTGACACTGGCTTTTCTGCTGCCCGGCATCCCTAATAAGCAGCAGCCCTGAATGAATAATGCTCTCTCAGAACGTGAGAACAGGGCATTTATCACTCGTGTCAACCACAGGCAGCTGTCCCAGCCCCTTTTTGGAGACATAACTTGGAGGAATCTGCTTCCACAGACAGATCTATCTGACAGGACCCAGTTCCTTCCCAGTTCCTCTTAGTTTAGTTTTTCTGCTTTTCTGACATGTATTTTTATTGTTAGTGTTTTCAGGTTAAAACCTACCAGCAGGATCTGTTCAACTCATTCCACATATTCAGTCTACCAAGTTCATGGTCAAACCCAGCAGTTATTAAACACTTCTGGCGAGCAGGGGAACCACTGCTGCTTTGGCAAGACAAGTTTGCCCTTAGCAGCACTCCTCTGGGGAAGGCAGAGCAGGACACACAGTTTCCAAGCAATAGTAACCAGCACTGGCACTTACTTTCACAAATTTACCATGGAGAAGATACGGAGACTGGAAGTCGTGCTGACAATTGGAATAAGCCATTCCTAACCCCATCCCAGACCCAAAGGCAATAGGCCATGTCTTTCCTGGGGGGAGGAAGCAGAGAGGGCAAATCAAAGGCAAGGAAAGCTGTTTTACATACAAGTTATATACTTGTTATACAAGCACCAAGAAAGACTAAATTACAAAAAGTGCCCATTAGGCAGTTTCATCCTCTTAAGTCCTACAGACAGAAGAACAGGAGTACCAGGGAGTCCCATCCCAGCTGGAATTTAGCAGGGAGCAGTCTCTGGATCCAAGGTACTGCTGAAAATCACTCTGGTGGCAAAGCAGAACTGAAGAACTAAGAGCACTTTTAAAGCCCTGGCAAGACTGGCACAAAGTGCTGCCTGAACACATGGCCCCAGGGATGTGGCTCAGGGTCTCCTGCAGTTCCAGGCTGTGAGCTGAGCACAGCAGGAGCTGAGAGGTGCCAGGGGTGACCACCTTGGCACACAACAGCTGCAGCTTTGGCAACTCCCTTCCTACAGAAAGGGCAGGGAAAATCATGGAGGAATTGGGCTAACATGCTGATTAAGTTTTAGACACCTCAAGGACTGCTTGGTTTTAAAACACACCTGCAGAAGCTGGAAACTGGGAAGCCAGGCAGTCAGGATGAGTGCAGTGTACTTACTTTTGAAGAAGATGACTGAGAAAACAATTCCTAGTCCAAATCCAGCACCTGTAACAAGAAATGCAGTGAGTGAGGATTAAGATAATTTTCCATTACTCTGTATTATTTTGTTCTTTACAGCAATCTTTGCTCCAGCTCACGGGAATGACACTATAAATAATTTCAGCACACCAAACCAAAGTGTTCTTAAATAGCAATTCTGAAAAAAACCAAGAATTGTTTCCTTAAGTAACTGTAAGCAGCTAATTCAGATTAGAATTCCAACACATATAGTAACTACATCATCAGAAAGATCCGGGAAACAAACCAGCCCCTCATCCTAGGAAAAGTTCCTGAATTTCTGTCACCATCTACAACGTGGAATTATGATTTACTTGGCTCCATTGTCAGCAAATGAGAAACACTTAAATGAAAACTTATTGTGTCCTTGAGCTTTAGATTCTGGAGATGAATATCTCAGTGTATTTCGTTTATCTCACCACTTTAACTGCTTCAATGTGTGTCCTGAGGGCAGCAGAACTTTGAAGCTTTGTGTTATTTTATCCCTCACAAAGAAACTCCAGGCTGCTTATCTTTCACATCCACAACATTCATTACCGAACATATTTAAACACATTAGGAGTGAATGACTTTTCACATCCTTAATACTATATATAGAAATAACTGCAGCAGTTGAAAAAAAAAACAACAAAACGATCCTGAGCCATTAAAACACTTGGCATATTTCAAATTAATTTTTGCTTTCCTTGGAAGGTGAGCTTAAGATTTTCTGCAAGGAATCAGGCAGGTCTGCAAACCTCCTCTCAGGAACCCGTAAATGTAACAGTGAAAACTGGCAGCTGAGTGGGCAAATTCCACTTTTCATTTTAAGCACTAAAGACAAGAACTTCAGATAAGGCAAGGAAGTACAAAAGTTTAAAAAAGGGGGAAAAAAAAATCAGTCCTGCATATGCTCATTAAAAAAAACCAACCAAGAGTCTCAGGTTTATTTTGCCATAAATAACCACACACAGCCTGTTACGGGTTTCAATTCTCCTCTTGCAATACAAGAAACGTAATTTAAGCGTAGTGAGTTTATTAACTAAAATACATCCTTTTTTTTAATATTCCTAAAAGCAAGTGACCCTTACTTGAGGTCCTGTTGGACACATTACTGGCCTGAGTGCAGAGCAGTGCCAAGGAATCCTGGACTCTCCTGGCATGTATGATGATGCTTTATTTTTAAAGTTTTCTTTTCCTCTTAGACCATTTCTCCTTGCAAAAAGCATATTAATGGTAGTTTCCACTGAGGAACAGTTTACTCAAACGACACTTAAAGCATCCTCAGGACATGGGGATGAGCCACACAGCACATTAACTAAGCATTCTATGTTTTCTGTTGACTAGACCTTGACTATTAGACCAGAGGTGACCAAACCCGATCTGAGCAAACACCCTCGTGTCAGGACTTCACTGGGCGTATTTCGGGAGAGCTCGAAGGAGGAGCTGAATTCCAAACTCTTCATTTCACCCCAGATTTCAGCCGGGCCCAGAGGGAACTGCTTTAGCGGGTCGTTCAGAAGAGCTCTGACCTCCCCCAGACACTGCCGAGCCCCAGCACTTCACACAAGGTCAGGTTTGCTCTCTGACCATTTGCTCAGCCCAGGGAAGGTCTCAGATCCTCAGAGTTTGGGCGTTTGCTGCATTTCAGCTCCTTGGAGCATCTCCTACAAGTCCACCTCGCTGCCTGGGGTCTGGCAGGCCCTGGAAGGGACATGAGGCACTGCTGGAGCTGCAGCTGCTTCTCCCTGTCCCCCTCCCCAGCACAGCCTTCCCCCAGCACCTCTGCTGGAGTGCAGCTGCTGCTGCCTCTCCCAGAGTGGTTATGCCATTAGGGATGATGGCCATCTTCCCAAATCCATCCAGGGGATGTGTGTTTGCCCCCTCTGCCAGCCTGTCCCTACCCAGGGATGTGTGTTTGCCCCCTCTGCCAGCCTGTTCCCACCCAGGGATGTGTGTTTGCCCCCTCTGCCAGCCTGTCCCTACTGTGCTGCTGTTTTGCTTTGGGCTGTTGCACTTTGGGGCTTGGCAGGGACTTCTTGGAGGGAATTTGCTGCTCAGACAGCACCAGGCCTTGTTGGAGCTGTCCCAGTTCAGCAGGGCTGCCATGAGGGACAGGTACCAGTCCCTAGGAAGATGCCCTCTGCCAACCCAAGCCCCAGAGTGATGTACAGGATGACAAATCCTGCATCACCTCCATAGGCAGTTTCTAATGCCACCACTTTTCCATGCTACCAGGCAATCCCACGTTCTTCTCCCCAGTCTGGTGCTGAACTGCTCCCTTTTTTGTCTCAAGGTAGCCCTGCCCTCAGGGAGGAGCTATAACTAATACAGTTGCTTTCCATCTACTTCCAGAAATCATCCCTATCTTGTTTTCCTCACCTCCTTCAGATGTTCTCTCACATTACAGCCCCTCAGTAAGGGCTTCACACAGATGCCATCAATGTTCCTTCCTGCTGGCCATGGGGGAAGCTACAGGATACACTTAAAAGGTGAAAAATTTATTATTTCTGTCAACTGCAATTCAGCCTAAGCCCAAAGCAAAAACTAGGTCTTGCCCCATGCCAACACCACTGTTAAGCAGATGTGGTCCTGCATGACTGACTTCAGAACACTCTGTTTTTTCCTGAGAAAGCTTTTCTCTGAAGCAGCTAATTCAAAGGGACTGTTCTTTTTCACGAAAATGCAATTTTGGTGCAATTTCAGAGGATAAGACTGCTCCCTGTTCCAGCAGGAAGGGCAGCACAGTGATAATTAGTGCAAAAAGATATCTAAGGCCTTGCTTTAAGTCATAGAAATGCTACAGAGAAGTGAAGGAGATCTGACAGCTACTGGGTTTTGGTTTTCTGTGCAAGAAGGGAACTTGAGAAACAGAGCCCCAAAGGCACCTTAGCTCTCCTCATCTCCAAGGCAGTTTGGTTCCCTCCCCTCCTCCTGAGGCACAGTCGGACACTCGGCTGGAAACTGTTGTGATCATAACAAACACCACACCTGCCCCCTCACAGCAGCCACTGCATGCACAGCATTTGCTCTCCTCTGCTTGGTTTTAACATTTATAAATCGGTTTTAACTGAAACCCAGACCCTTCAGCTACATTTAATTCCTTAACCCATCTGGTTAAGAACCTCTTTCTGCGGAGAGTTTGTCACTCATCTTCATTCCACTAGAAAGTATTTGTGGTTATGCGGTCATTTCCTGTGTCTCCAGGACCAAGGGGGAGCAAAGCAACGCATTTCACTTTAATTCTATATAAAGTTACACCCGATATAAACAATGGGCGAGCCGTTGATGAGTTTTACAGGTTTAAGTTCTCACATGCTCAATTTCCTCTTAAAGAGGCAAAGTGTGGCTTCAAAGAGTCTCCCACGTGAGCGGGGCCACTCCAGCTGTGCCTCCCAAAGCCCAGCACCTCTAAGGCCACGCTTCAACTTCGGAACGACAAGACATGAAAGGTTTATCTTACAATAAAAACAAACGAACATAGAAAAGCAGAGGGCTTGATTTCCACCCCCTCCCTTTCTTGCATGACAGACTCTTTGGAGGACAAGGCCACAGGAAACAGTACAATGCATTTTTCACCTTCTCTGACAGTTTAAAATGTTTAACTAGGAAAACAGTCTCTTCCACCCCACATCCATCACTTCGGCCTAAACTCCTTCACAGTGTCAGCAGGGGACAGGCCAGTCCTGTGGCTGTCCTGGTCCCAGGGCGTGTCCCGGCACAGCCACACGGACTGGGATTGGGCACCGAGTCCACCCTGCAAAACTTCCTTATTTTCCTTTATTTTTTGGGGCTCTGACACCTTCCAAGAAAAACGAAACAGTATCCCCAGTCAATCTCACACGCAGGAGAGCACGTGCCCTATACCTGAGAGCAGGGCATGAAAGTGTCAGGGAGAAACAAAAATCTCCAGGATGGGCTCCTGCCCCACAAGAACAGCTGGGAAAAGCTTTTTTTCCCCTATAAATTTAATCAGCAGTCCCTCCAAGAACAACAGTACACGGTTCTCTCCCAGGCTACCCAAGTAGCTCCGGGCTGAGGCAGCTTTAGGCAGCCACACCTAGAAGGGCTTTGCTGGAAACTGAAAATAGAAGGATTAAAACGTTCTCCTTGACATCTGGCAGATGTGTTGCTGTTACTATAACAGCTGGAAGGGTTTCAATTACTTAATCTGACAACAAGAAAACTATTATTTTCCTCCAGCAGAAAGACAAAACCAAGAGCTTCACCCTCCAGTCCCACTTTGACAAGATCCACAGAGAAGGGCTTTGCAAACAGGGGGCAAAGCTGCCTTCCTGCACCGGGGCCTTCACTCAGCATCACTCAGAAATCCAAGACCATGAAATCACTTATTTATGGAGAGAATTAATTCTAAGCAGACTCTTAGCGAGGTCTTAGTGGCAGGAATCGGCCATTCTTCAAACACCAGCTCTGACCCTCCCATTCCCATCTCCCCCGTGGTGTGGACTGTTTATGCAGCAGGCAGAAAAACGAACAAGGCAACTGCAAGAAAACGGGGTGAAATTCTATCCCAAATACTCGAGGAAGAAGCAGAAAAAAGTGTGTTTTGGTTTCTTCCAGCATGTGACTGAAGTAACAGAGAGTATTTGGAGTAACAGAATATTAAGATCCGACTAGCCTGATAATAAAAACCCCTGACATACTTACAGGGGGCTGGTTTCACCTCTAAGCACTCGTGTGGGTCAAACGCTGCCCCGAGGCAAACCGGAGATAAACATCGGCTGTGCTGCAGAGGGACAGGCAGGAAGGGGCCGTGATCTCCCAGGGAAGCACAGCAATCACCTCCCAGCTCCAGGAACTTTTCATCCTCACACTGATGGATGAGCTGAGAGACCTGAGGGCACCAACATTTCCTCCCTCTTTTAAAAAGGAAGGGGAGAGGAGTGGAAGCTGCTCTTCGAAGAGACAGTGCAACTTCCCTGGGAGGGTGGGCAGGCCCTGGTACAGGTTGGGCAGAGAAGTTGTGGCTGCCCCTGGATCCCTGGGAGTGTCCAAGGCCACGCTGGAAGGGGCTTGGAGCAACCTGAGACACTGGAAGGTGTCCCTGTCCATGGCATGTTCATCTAATTGAATGAAATGAGTTTTTAAGGTCCCTTCCAACCCATGCCATGCTCAGTGTTGCGTGAAGCTTTGAGACAAAGCAGGGCCGTGCTCAGTTCAGAAGGACGTGTGTGAGACATCAACAGAGAATACCCCTCTGGCAGGAAACCTCACCTCGTCTTACTGCAAACAAATGTTCTGCTGATGGGAACAGGAGCATTGCTAAAGAGTTTAGCAGGCAAACAAACCCCCCTTTAGGGTTTTGCAGTGTAACTGTGGGGGTTGGCACTGATGGTGCTTCACACCCATCCAACACAGGCTGGCCAACACTGACGTCTGCTGGCCCAGCTCAGAAACAGAGGCAATTTACAGTAACAAGAGTTTGGGAGCAGGAACGATGAGGAAAGGAGCCTGATCCTTCTCACACCTCTCACTACTCATTTATTATTAAGGACGTGCCAACATCCTTGATGATGATAAAATCCCTGAAAGGATTTTCTCAAAGAACTGTTTCTGCTGTAACAGAGAGTTGGTCCCACCTCCTGCTGTAACATGTCCAGGACCAAAGCAGAGGTTTAAGGTATCACTTGGCTACAGTCCCTTTCCCCTGGGCAGTGTCACTGAGTGCCACCTCCCAAAAAAGGCACGGCTGGCACCTCCCCGAGGCACTAATGTGAGCATCAGCGAGTTCAGAGCACTCTGGATTCATTTCCAGCAGAGCAGGGCTTAGGAGGTCTGGGGTTTGCAAAGCATGCACGAGCAGATGGATGTCACAGCTCTTCCCTCGGATTTTCTTGTCCCAGAGGACACCAGGAGCAGGCTGGAAGAGTCAGGGAGATGGCCTGGCACTCCTAGCCAGGGCACAGCTCCCTGACTCCCCTGGCTGGGCAGCCCAGAGGAACACCAGAGCACAAAGCAGGCAGGAGGAAACCTGGGTTCCTAAAGATTTTCCTGGTTTTTTCTGCCAACAGAAGGTAACAGCCCCATAATTTGTAGGTGGTCATTGTATTCAGAACTCTGCCAGCAACAGAACTAAACACTGCTATTAGATTTCTGACTACAAGCCTATTCTCAGAACAGCATTTGTCCACCTTTTCCAAAGAAAACAAGTGTTGTTGCCTGTGCTGCCTCCCTGCACAGCCTGAGCCATGAGCAGTTAATGTTTACACTGCTTGGTCTGCAGGACACAGCCACGAGAGTGGGATCTTCTGTGCTACAAAGGAAAAGGACTGGGGGTTACAAGGCTCACACAACAATGTAGTTGTGTGCTCACATGATGTCTGTTCTCTCCACTATTAAACACAAAACCCCAAAGGAAGAACAAGTCTTTTGACTAAGTAGCTGAGATTGGATGGTCACAATACAACTGCCAAGCAAAAAATCCCTTCAAAACAGGAATGTCAGGATTTTTGTATATTTAGATAAAGTCTAATCCAGTTTTCAGAAAGGATAATCAAGTTTTTATCATTATATAGACTGACTTTATCCTATTCATAACCATGTGAAGGATTATTTAAAAATACTGACACCGCAATCCATACAATGATTCTTTCTGAAATGTCCAATCTGTGGAATGACACAAACAATGCAATTTCACCCTTGCCATTAACAGAAGAGCTACTCAGGCAGGCCAAATGATGCAAGCCAGAAGAAATCATGTTAACAGTGTAGGAGAATGCAAAGTGCCCTTTTCTCTTAAAAAAAAATCCCTATTAAATGGAAATTAGAACCGTTTTATTTTCAGATGTCAAAACAGAGGATTAGAGGAAAATGAACATCACTACACTGGGCTATTTACAAGCTTCCAGGCTGAATTTTGGTCAGTCACAGACATATATCAAAACATTTCTCCCCTGAAAAAAAAAAAAAAAAAGGAACTTCAACACAGCAACTTCACCCACAGGAGTCAAGAAGCAAACAGCTTTCCTAGGATTACCTTTCAGTAACAGGGAAATTACAGTGTTTGACTCATTTGGAACTACAACAGCTTCCAAACAAACCAAGACATGCAGGCACACAAACCTCTCTCCCTGCCACACAGACTCTTCATTGCCTCTCTGTCCCCTGGAAACAGCTCATAATAATAATTTGTGTGAAATTACAGCCTTGCAGCAAAACCCAACCCTGTCAGTCTTTGGTGAGCAATTGTCTTTCCAAATCAACAGAGGTGAACCATCAATGAGTTAAACAAACAAACCCTCTGCAGGGGCTTTGGAGCCTGCAGGATGGAGGAAGAACACACCACCATATTCATTGTCCCTCCTCCCCAGAGCTCTGCTGATGAGGAGGAAGAAATGCCTGGGGAAGAATCAGGAGTTCAGAAAGGTTTGCAAGCTGGGAAGGAAAAGAAAGTCACTGCAGTTTGATTCTCCCTCCCCATGTATGAACAAGCAACTTTGCTGTAAAAAAAAGTAACATGTAGTTTTTCTGTATGAAAACAAAACAAAACAGTATCAGGATGAAAGAGGGAACAGAAAGTTAAATTATTTAAATGAGTGCCAGAGTGAAAGGCCTTGGGAACAGAGCAATGCCAGAGCAAGCAGGACCTGGATCACCAGTGAGAAACCACCTGGTGAGCCAAGAAAGCCCAACCCAGTCTCTGCACACACACACTGCTGACAGCTTTCCCGGGAACCCAAAACCTCCGAGGTACATCCCCACCGGGACCAAACCAAACAAACAGCGGCCTCAATGAAAGGGTGAGCGCCTCAACTGCCCTGCCCGACACGGCTCAGGGTTTTGGGCAGGCACAGGAGAGGTTCGCTGGCCCTTTGAAACGAGATCCTGCCCTGACCACGCCTGACAACGACGGGAAGAGTTCACACCAAATTACAGGTAGTGCCCAAGAGCTCCAGAACATAATACAGCATTTCAAAGGAGGGAACACAAGACAAACATTGACTTTGGCCGTTCTAGTGGCAGATCATCAAGTTTTTGCCAAGAGCTCCATCTCCAACTAAAACAGTGCAGAGCAAACACAGCTAACTACAAACACCGGTGTAGTGGGAATCCTGACAGGCTGATATTTAAAAACAGATTACTGCTAGTATTTCAAACCAGATTATTGCCAATAAAGCCAAGCCTGAGAACTCTACCTCCCCTTCTCCCTCTCTGCTGTTTCCCATGTCCCTCCAGCCCTCAAAGACAGGAGCTGCCTGCCCATAGTCCCCCCAGACCCTGGGAAGTGTCCCATGGCTTCAGGGAGAGGACAACACAGGGCAAATCACAACGTTTGGGTTCTTCCCCAGCCCTTGCCTGGAAAGATCTCCCTGCCTGTAGCACTCAGGAAGGATGGAAAATTTGGGAAGGAAACCATGGCCACAAAAAGGAAAAGGCTCACAAAAAAAAGACAAAGTTTACCAAATCCTACACCCCACACAAGAAGCAATTAAACTCTCAAGTAAAAAAAAAAGTTGATTTTCTTCCTTTCTTTCTAGTATAACAACCACCCTTGATAGTTTATTGGAAACTCCAGCTAACTCTGCAGTAATATTACAAACCCAGCCGTGACAACCAGGCAAGGTTTTCATGTCCCTGGGGAGGAAACCTTCATTCCCACTGGGAAAGGCTGGGAAAAATCAGTGTCCTCAGCACGCACTGGGCACCCACTCACTCCACATTTAAAGGCCATCATCGCCTTCAATCACAAACTATTGGAGTGTGAAGCAATTTCGGGGTTGCTCAGACTGCCAAAGCTCAACCCTAACCCTCTGCTGGTCACACCAAGCAGGAGGTTCTCAGCACCAATGTTTCACTTCCTGATCAACTGGAAAGTCACACAAAGCAGAAAAATGCTCTCCCACACAGAGGCAAACAGTCCCCCAGCCCTTCACACTGCCTTTGGGAACAGGATAAAACCAAAGAGCTGCTAATCACAATGCAGCTCACACTGCTCCAGACCTTTTTGGGCAGCTACTGAAAAGCAGGAATTCAACCAAGAGCTTCACTCGGTGCCAGGTGAAGCCAAGGCTGGGAATCAGTCTGGGGTTTAGAACACTCCTGAACAGGGCAAAGCATGTTCCCCTTCTTTTGCTGCCACTTCAGGATGGAAGAAAAGAGCAGATTAACCCAGCAGACCTGCTGAAGGGACGGGCTGAGTCAGGGCTGGGCACACCTCAAGGACAGGGCCACCCACAGGGGGTCTGCACAAGCTCCAGCAGTGGCCCACAGCAACCTCATGAGGTTCACCAAGAGCTGGTGCTGCAGCTGGGCTGGGGAGGAGCAGATGGACAACAGCCCTGGAGAAGGACTTGGGGCGTTGGGGGAGAGGCTGGACATGCCCCAGTCATGGCCTGGGCTGATCCCACAGCATGGGCAGCAGGAGGTAGGCGGATTCTGCCCCTCTGCCCCCTCAGGCGAGACCCCCCTGCAGAGCTGCCCCCAGCCCTGGCATTCCCAGCACAGGAAGGACATGGAGCTGCTGGAGCAGCTCCAGAGGGTGATCCAAGGTGATCAGGGGGATGCAGCAGCTCTGCTGGGAGAGCTGGGGGTGGTCAGTCCAGAGGAGAGAAGGCTCCAGAGGGACCTGTTCCAGCACCTGAAGGGAGCTGTGGGAAAGATGGAGGGAGACAGGAGGGACAGGACAAGGGGGAAAGGGGTCAAACTGACAGGCAGTAGGGTTGGGTGGATATTGGGAAAAAGCTTCCCTGGGAGGTTGGGCAGGCCCTGGCAAAGGTTGGGCAGAGAAGCTGTGGCTGCCCCATCTGTGGAAGTGCCCAAGGCCAGGCTGGGCAAGGCCTGGAGCACCCTGGGCTGGTGGAAGGTGTCCCTGGCCACGGCAGGGGGTGAGACTGGACGGGCTTTAAAGTCTCTTCCAGACCCAGCTAGTCTGGGATTCTGTGAAATCAGCCCTGCAGTGATTTCTTTCAGCCTCCAGGAGAGAGGATGTACACAATTCCTACATGGACAGCTGCAGCATGGAGCGAGCTCTTGTTTATAATCTGGCATACTTAATATTTTATGATAAAGCAACCAATGCTATGGAAATATAAACATATCTGGACATGTTTGTCAGACAAAACTGAATAGAATTTCAGAAGGAAAAACATTGCTCTGGAGCACTTGACACTTTCCAAAGGTCTGTTATAAACAATGGAAGTTTCAGTTTACTTAAAATTATTAAACATCTTTTCTAATGGAAAAGTATTAAGCAACTAAAACCCCCGAGTTCCTCCTCAGCTTTCAAGCACAAGAAATAAACATTCCCATTTCCCAGATACTACTTATGGTTGTAAAAGAGCCATCTGCACCAAATGGAAGGAACCCTTGTGTGCCAGATACTGCGGTGTAATACTGAATTAAAGATCTGGGCTTGCCGACAAAGGCAGGAGCTCTGCCGGGTGTCCCGGGGTGGCCACGGCCGGGACAACTCGGGGAACCCGCAGGAACCCCGGCATAGCTCCCTTCCCCCAAGAGCCGATCCAGAGAGAGCCCCCCCAACAGCCGACCCCCGACTCCAAGGGGCGGCAGAGCCGCGGTCCCAGCGCCGGGACACGGGCCGAGCTCCCCAATGTCACCCTCCCCACGCACCCCATGCCCGGCAGGACATGCCGGAGCTCCCCGCGTGTCACGGTGCCCTCCTGCTCTTAAAAACACAGCGCAGCCCGTGCTCTGAGCGATACGGGCAGCTCTGCACAGCCCCAGCTCCGGCCGAGGGCCCCGTCCAGGGCTCGTCCATCCCGGGCGGGATCCGTCCCACATTCCCCACGCGATCCTCGGTCCTTCCTCCCCGTGAGTACCCCGCGCTCAGACCCATGCTCAGCCGGGGCCGTGCCGGGCCGTGCCAGGGGGTCCGACCCGCGCCCAAGGTCACCTTGGCCGAGGCCGGGCTCGCCGTCCCTGCCCACCCCGCGGGGCAGCGCTGCGGGCGGATCCCCCGCGGCCCCCTCGACCCTCCCGGGTGCGCAGCCGCCCTCAGGCGAGCCCGGGGCGCGGTGGGGGGGGGGACTAGGCAGTGTTCCGTAGGGACGCTCCAGGACGCCTCTCCCACCGCTCCGGGACTCCCGAGGGGCCAGCGGGGCTGCTCAGGGGGCCGCTCCNGGCCCCCCCCAGCCCGCCCCACCCCGCCGTGTCCCCGCCGCCCTTACCGAGCTTCACGGCCGAGTCCGCCACACACCGGTCCCACTTCCTGCCCAGCTCGCCCTCCGACGCCATCTTGCCCGTNCTCGCGAGAGCTCCGCCGCCGCCGCCGCCGTTGCCATGGTTACCGGCGGGTTGTCATGGCCGCCATGTCCGACTTTGGGCCCGGCCCAAAATCCGCCTTTGCCCCGTCAGGTCTGGCCCAAAACGTCCTGTAGGACCCGGCCCGCCTCGGCCACAGCCCCTCGTGGGCACCGTCTCTCGGTCTGGAGCTCCCGCTGTGCCTTTGTTAGCCCTCGGCCCCCTCAGGCTATGGCAGCGGCCCGCTCTCCCCGCAGGGCCCGGCGCTGGGCCCTCAGCGGCCGCCCCGCCGCCCTCAGCGCTCTCGCCTCAGCCCTGGTAAGAGCCCCGCCGTGCTGCGGGGTCGGGGGTACACTCGCCGCACACGGTGCCCTACAGGTTTTCCCTGGCAGAGGTCCTGCAGCCTGCACAGCTCCCGTGTCCCCCCCGTGGAGGGGGTCAGGGCTCCGGGACAGCTGCCCAGGGAGGGCCTGGAGTCTCTCTGGAGGCGTTTCAAACCCACACGGGCATGTTGCTGTGTCAGCTGCTCCAGGTGCCCCCGCCTGGGCCGGAGGTTGGGCTGGATGGTCTCCTGACGGTCTTTCCAATCCTGACAGCTCTGGAGTGCTGTGCCCTTTGCTGTCTGACCTCAGCTGCTCTTCAGGGCCTGAGGTGACAGCCAGGAGTGTGAAAAAGCAGCTGTTGTCAATCCCTGTTGGTGTCCCAGAAATCACCTCCTTTTCAGAGCAACTCAGGCCCCCCCATCTTCCCCTTTGTTTGGGAAAAGGAGCTGAGCGAGTTTAGCAAGATTGTTCTGTCATGTTCAAGAATTTATTCCATGGAGTAGATTGATCATTAGAATCACAAAATCACAGGATGGTTTGGGTTGGAAGGGACCTTAAAGATCAAATCCCACCCCCTGCCATGGGCAGGGACACCTCCCACCATCCCAGGTTGCTCCAAGTCCTGTCCAGCCTGTCCCTCCCAGGGATGGGGCAGCCACAGCCTCTCTGGGCACCCTGTGCCAGCCCACCCTCCCAGGGAAGGATTTCTTCCATGTATATTTTAATTTTAGAGGCTGTGGGAAGGGCTCCCAATGATGTGTGGGATGTTGGCCCACCATGGGTTGCAGCTGGTGAAGCCAGGACAGAAGTGTGAATGCCTTCAAGGCTACCATAGTGAGTTTGATGTTGCAAATGTTGTGTGGGCTGGCTGGGAGGCATTTTCTAGAAGCCTGGTGAAAGAAAACCACAGGGTGTTTGGCAAGTTCCAATGTCCCCACTCACACTTGAGGCAATTTTTACCTGTGGGCACTTGTTTGAAGTTCTGGCATTTTTCTTGGTCGAGGTGGAGGAGGCTCTGCTGCTTCATAAAACTGGGAGTTCTTTAACGAGCCAGTTACAGACTAAGGGAACAAAACAGGAGTGAGAAGTCCCTGAAGTGGGCAAAATGTTATTCAGTTTGTTGTTTGTTTGAGGTCTTTCATTTGGCATAAAAGTATAATTGGTTTTGATCTAGAGTAACAATGGAAGATTTTTACCTTTAATCGGTGTAGTTTGACTCCTTCACATACCACTGAACAACCACAATCACCCATTATTTTTACTTAGTTATAAAATATAAATGGCTTTTAAAAACCCTCTTTTTGAGAGGCACATGGTTAACCTCAGAGGTCCAAGAGGGTTCCCTGGGGAAGGCAGTCCTTGTTCTCTGAGGGCATCCTCCTCTTCCCTTCCTCCCCCTGCAATTTGCTCAAATCAGTCTGCATTGCTGCATAGTTGGTATCCAAAATAGAACCAGCATCGAGTTACTTATAAAAATACCAGCATGATCCAGCAGTTTTTTCCCTGAATGGAGACAGAAGTGTGCTCTGAAACCACTGCCCCAGTGGTGCCAGCTGCACCCTCCTGTTTCCAAACAGCTCTGGAAAATGCCAAGAGGGCAAAGATAACTTGAAGCCTCCATGTAATTCTTGAGTTTTCTTCCCCAAAATGAAATTCCTGAGGGCAGTGTTTAAAACCAACCCAGAAGTGTGGTCTTCTCTTGGCAAAAACAGATGCTCAGTGCAGGCCAGGGTAGTCTCAGTTCACACTTACTCATTTCCAGGCTCTTGGGCTCCCTGGAAAGCCCTGTTTTTTGGGATGAAGGAGGCAGTGCTGAGCGAGGGGCTTCAGAAAGGGCTGTGTTGCTGTGCCCCAGTGCCTCCTGACAGCCTCACCTCAGAGCCTCGTGCATTAAACCCTGTTCAAGGGGATGGAATAGTTCAGAGTAATTGTTTTGAACGTTCAGCTTCCTTTGGAGAACTCATTCTGCTGTTTTGAAATCCCACACTCACCGAGTGATCAGAGGGGGCTCTGGAAAACGTTATCCATTAAGGATCTAGAGCACATTCTCTGTACCCCTTCCCCACCCCAGGGGGAAATTCAGGCAGGAGGGAATATGTCCAAAGGCAGGCTTTTCTCTCCATTGCTATAGTTACTTGGCAATTAGACCCTTGCAGAGCAATATTGAGTATTTATTATTCTGGGACTCCAAGGTGATGTTTAGAACGTGTGGTTTTGAAAAACCTTCCTTGCATTTTACAGCCCAGCGTGTTCTGTCCCAGAGTTCCTTCCCTCCCTTCTCCCCTCATGCTCTCTTCTCCCTTCTTTCCAGTAAATAGATGTAGGAAAGAATGGAGGAGGCTGAAATGAAGCCAGAAAGCTTCAAAATAATCACTGTATTTCTCTGGTGGAATTAAACTTTAAGTAGGTTCAGAGTTTGGAGCACCAGTTTTCTTAACTGTACCTGAGTTGTGTATGGAATTAGGGAGATCCCTCTCAGCCCAGGAGGTAGACTTGGGTTAGCTTTTCAGCAGATGGCCATCAGACAAACCAGAGACAAGACTGGGACACTCAGATGAATAAGGACCACTGTTTACTCTTCAGAACTGCCCTTTCCCTGGTGGGAGATGGAAGAAGCCACGCAGAGGGCATGGCCAGTGCTGGGCCCCCCAGTTCAGGAAGGACATGGAGGGGCTGGAGCATGTCCAGGGAAGGGAACGGGGCTGGAGCAGTAGGAGGAGCTGGAGGGGCTCAGCCTGGAGAAAAGGAGGCTCAGGGGGGACCTTCTCACTCTCTGCAAGTCCCTGCCAGGAGGGGGGAGCCAGGGCGGGGTTGGGCTCTGCTCCAGGGAACAGGGACAGGGGCAGAGGGAATGGCCTCAGGTGGGACAGGGAAGATTTAGGTTGAATATTGGGAAAATTCCTCCCTGGAAAGGGTGGTCAGGCACTGAAAAGGGCTGCCCAGGGAGGTTTGGAGTGCCCAGCCCTGGAGGTGGCCAAGGCAGGGGGGCTGTGGCACTCAGAGCTCTGGGCTGGGGGATGAGGGGGGCACCAGGCACAGGGTGGGCTTGGTAGTCACAGAGATCTTTTCCAGGCTCAGTGAGTCTGAGATTCCAGACCTGCAGCTGGAGGTGAGGAGCTCCCCTGGAGCTGCCCCAGCCACAATTCAAGGCCTTTGCAGAAGAACAGGCCTTTCTTTGAGCTCTTGGCTCTGGCTTGTCTGTGCTGCAGGACAGGATGGTGCACCCTCACCCCAACAGCTTTTGTTGTAAAACCTCCCAGCAAGTTTCTTTTACATCTTGAACCTTCCCCAGGCTGAGTGTATCAGCTCTTAGTCTGTTCTTAAAGACTCCTATGGAATCCCTCCTGTCATTTCCCAATGGATACTAACACACTCTTGCTCTCCTCCTTTCCAAGGAACACACACATAACTTCTCCTATAGTTTTCAATAACATGAATCACCTCCCACACACACATTTATTATTTATTTTTCTGCCAAGATCTGCACAGGAAGGCAGCAGTGTAGGAGTTATCTGCTTGAAATGGTTGACACAGCCTTGGTGTGGGCCCCACTCACTGTCTGTACTTCCAGAAGTCTTCTCTCATGTTTAGGAGAGCTCAGACCTGGGCAGGAACCTCCAGCTCTCAATTCCCTTTTCCAGTGTGTTGGGTTTTTCCTCCAGACACAAGGCACAGTCACCAGCAGACACTGATGCTTTTGCTCTTTGAAAACCTTTCAGCTACCCAAGCAACAACAACAACAAGTTGAAGCTTGAAGCCTGAGGAAAAAGAAACCCCTCCTCAGCAGGACTTTGCCCTGAAATGGGAGAGGTGCCAGAGGTTCCATTAAGTCTCCTGCTCTCTCCTTATTGATTTTCTGTGGATGCCACTCAGATCCTGTGGCGATGAACAACAGTCTGAGGGCTGAGTTGCCTTGCTTGTGGTGCAGTGAAACACCACCCAGGCTTGTCTGGTGATCACCTTCCCCTTAATGAGCACCCTTGGTGTACTTCCCCCCACTTCTGAGGGATTCAGGCTGTGCTGCTGGTTCCAGCTGTCAGGAAGGGCTGCCTGAGGCACAGCTTGGGAAAATGGAACAAGATGTGTCACAGCTCACTGTGCTAATGCTGCTTTCTGCTGCTTTGGCCATGAAGGTTGTCCCCAGTATCTCTGGAAGGAAACACTTGCATGGAGACATTGACCTGAGTTTTTGCTGCCTCCTAAATTCCAGGCCAAAGCACTGCTCTGACATTCCCAGTCTTTATTTGCTGGGTCCTGTTTTGTGATCATTTTTTGAGATTAGTAGAAGCTCCTCAAGTGCTGCATTGATGAAGTTTTCTAATGAATAAGCCAGTGAAAAAGTGCTATTTTTTTCATCATTTAATTTTCCATTCATCTACATCTTTGGCTAATTCTACCCAGATTCTGACTGCTCAACTGTGACTATTGTATCAAGAAGGAATGCAGGCCCTCACCATTCCTTTGGCTGCTGTATTAGCAGGATTCAAGTGGAGTGCAACATGTCAAGGAATGAGCAAGGGAATGGCAAGTTTTTTTTCCTTCTGGTGTAGTTAATCAGTTTCTCCTTGATTCTTTCTTAATGACAGATACCATTGCTCCAGTTAATGACCAAGTTTGACCAGAATGTTCTCAGTACTCTTTGCTGAGGCTGAAGACATTTCTGAAAGCTCCTGCCTGTCAAGCTTTCAGAGCTGCAAATAATAAAGAAGTTGCAAGCAGAGAAATAAGCAGCATGCTGGGAAATGCAGCCAAGTGGGACCTGCTGGAAAACGTGGTATCCCAGGAGTCCTGTGGTGCCTGGACACCTTGGGTGCTGATGGAGTGGAGAAAAGGCTGCTTTAACATTCCTAGCTCAGGGGATATCTGAAACCTCCCACTGATAGGGCAGTATGTTGTGTTTCATGAAATATGGTGTTTGGATTTACTCATCAGTTCCTGCAGGAAATGGGGAAACTCTTAAAACCTTCCTATTCCATGAGTCCGCTCAGCAAAGCTGCTTTGGAATCAGATTGGGAGACTTTTGGTGTTGTTTGTGTGCTATCTTGACACTGGATACAAAGATCTCCATAGCGAGAACTATCTGTGGCTTGAGCACAGAATTCCAAGACACTGGGGAGGGCTGGAGGTACCTTTTTCCTAGTTTAGTTTCCAATAAACACTTGGTTTTCAGCTTCAAATCAAGTGATGCTGCTGGTTTACTGACTCTGACTAATAAAACCCAGCAAGCTAAACTTTACCATTGCTGGAAGACTCTTGCAGCAGTAAATTCAATTTATGAGAACTCCTAATAAAAGTTTACATATCTTTCAAGTGCCGTGAAAGAAAGTGGGCAATGTGAGCTAAAAAACCACCACCAACAACAAAAAATCCTCAAGATGTTTCTTTATTAAAAAAGGACCAGTTAGTGAGGCATGAAGTTTTCCTCTAGGATCTTGTTCCTAAGCATGTTCTCACAGTCCCCTCCTGGTCCTGGATAAATGCTGGAATAAACAAAATAAATAGCAGGAGGATAAAATAAAATAAAACCCACAGCGTGCTGGACCACAAACGCTTCAGGAAGTGCTGGCTGAACGTGAGGAGTACTTTGTAATGCTAATAAGTGTTTATCCTTTTGCTTCCTCGAGTGTAATCAAACGTACAGGGAAAGCACATGGATTTCGGAGCTGCTGATTGCAGGATCAAAAGCCTCGTTATTAACTGCACATGAACCCGCCGGGGCTGGGCCCTTAAGCCCTCAAGTGACATCATTGTTTGCTTCCTTTGTTTACAGACCCTCGTTTTCCACAGGGGTGATGCCTGACACGAAGCCCTTGCAGCACTTTTCCCTCTTTAGCTGGCTGGTTCCACGCCAGGAGCTTTGGGAAATGCCCGAGGAGCAGGTTTGTGGCTTTATGGAACATCCCTGGATTTGCCGTGTTTGGTGCCAACCCCTCCAGCAATGCCGAGGAAGGTGGGCTGGCAGTGACATTCATGGCTCTTGTCCCTGCTGGGATCCACTCCACGCTCCAGAGCAGAGCTTGCCAGGGAGAGGCCTCTCCTACATCCCAACACACAAAGAACCACGGTCCCCTGAAGCCTGGCCTGCTGCAAACAAGCAAAGCAAGCAGCTGCTCCTCATTTGCCAAAGATGTGACACCAATTTCAAAAGGAATCTGCAGATCTCCCTAATGCAAATATTTGGAGGTGGGGGAACAAAAAGCAGCTGTTTATTCTTCTTTATACCTATTAGCAGGAAAACAAAATCCAGGCTGCTTGTATTTCTTCCTAAGAGAAACATCCTCTTGGCCCTGACCTTCGTTTGGATCTCAAAAATTGTTTAAAATACACTGGGCTGCCTCATTCTGCTCTTGCTCTTCCCTTCAGCAAGCAAAGAGGAGCTGTTTCTGTTCAAAACTAAAGGCTGCTATAGGTAGAGTTGGCATTGAATAGTTTGCCTGAGTTTGGTGATAGAAATAAGGAAGTTTAGAACAGGCATTTCCAAATGCATCAATTCTGGCCTCCCAGCCAGAGGGAGGAATACTCCTGTGTGAGATGTGTGGAGCCTGGAAAATGAATGAATAATTTGCCCTGTGTAATGAGCAGATTTGCTTTTCTTAATTACTGTTGGGAGGCAGCTCTGAGGGAATGTAAGGACTGGAGGAGGATCTGGGGACTGCAAAATAGGAGCCACTTGGGATTGCTGCATCCTACAAACTGGGCTTTAGGAGCTCAGGCTGAGGAGTAGGGGCAGAGAGCTGGAGACTCCTGAGCCTTCTGAGGTCGTGTGGCTGCTCTACTAGAGCTGGCAAGGTCGTCTCACATCTCTGGGTTTCTTTGGTAGTGGTTATGGAGGGAGTTTTCTCTGATTTGGTGTTTCTGTGAAGCAGTCCAGCTCCTGCCTTTCCTCAGGTCATTCTCCTGCTTTCTGTCCTTTCCTTCCCGGGCTTATTTTGTTCCTGCTCTGGAAGCACCAGGGAGAGCTGTTTGGTCTGTGCAAATTTGACAGTCGTGTCTCTGGCTGTTGGACCTGGATCCACACCAAGCAGTTCACTCCCCCGGAAACTGGGATTGTTCCTTTCAACCTGCGAGCTGTGGCTCGTTTGTCCCGTTAAGTGAAGCAGCTGCTGTCAGAGCTGTTGCCTCCTTACAAAGTCCCGTTTGGGATCTGATAAGAGTTGAGCCGATTAACACCTGTCTGTGGCTCTGGTAATGTCTGAGTGATGCTTGGTCACCTCCAGAGGGGAGGATGTGCCACAGTGTCACCTCCAAGGGAAATACCCAGTAGGGCTCCTCCTCCTTTCAGCACTCCCAGCTTCTACAGCAAACCAAGGGAAGGGAACAGAAGAGTGGAAGGTCTTTTGGTTCACCAGGGCCAAGCCTGAAGTGCAGAAAGCACCAGTGGAGGGTTCTTGGGGTTCTGGTACCAAAACTGGTGAAACACGGGTAGAATTGTTTCAAAAAAAGCGACAGGGGAAGATGTTTTTGTATAATCTGATCCTTTCTTGGGGTGACTGGGTGTGTTGTAGCTCTGACATTCCCAGGCCCATACTGAGGATAGGACTGGAATCTTGATGTCTTACCTGAGATCACTGAAAGTAGTCCAGTGGAGGGAAAAAAACAGTTCATTTTGGGACAGCCTGAGCAAAGTAGAAATGTTTTATCTGCTCATACACCTGATTTCTGCCTCATATTTGAAGATGCTGCTCCAGGTCACCCTGCCTTGGCAGGAGGGCTGGACCAGATGACCCCCAGAGGTCCCTTCCCACCCCAAATATTCTGTCATTCAGTGTTCCCAGCTGCCTGAGCCCTGCAGGCATCACCCTGTGGCAGCTCCTGCCCAGCTTCCAGCAGGCACCCGCTTGCTGAGCTTCCAGAGAACCCCAGCACATCCTCTGCCAACTAATTACCCCTGGCCTTCAGCTCCTTGTTCTCCGTGTCACTGGGTGTGTTACATGGTGTGTTACAGGCAGACCAGCAGCGAGGGGGGAAGTCCAGGTTAGCTGTGAAAAGTCCAGGTCTGGGTTCACCTGTTAAAGCCCAGTTCTCACTTTACCTGTGCAAAGCCCAAGTCTTGGTTCACCGCTGTAAAGCCCAAGTCTCAGTTTACCTGTTAAAGCCCAGTTCTCACTTTACTTTTGCAAACCCCCCAATTCTCACTTTACCTGTGTAAAGCCCAATTCTCAGTTTATTGCTGTAAAGGCCAATTCCCAGTTTATCACTGTACAGCCCAACTCTCACTTTACCCGTGCAAAGCCCAATTCTCAATTTATCACTATAAAGCCCAATTCCCACTTTAGCCGTGCAAAGCCTCGTTCCCAGTTTATCACTGTACAGCCCAACTCTCACTTTCCCAGTTTATCACTGTACAGCCCAGCTCTCACTTTCCCAGTGCACAGCCCCGTTCCCAGTTTCCCTCTCCGAGCGCAGCCCCCGCGCTGCTGAGGCTGCTACACGTTACCCATCGGGGCCGGGTCTTACGACGCTGCCTTCGCTCAGCCCCGATGCTTCTTTGAGCACATTTAAAGGTGTTTTGAGCAGTTTGAAGGCATTTTAAGGTGTTTTGAGCAGTTTGAGGGCATTCAAAGCTGTTTTAAGCGGTTTGAAGTCATTTAAAGGAGTTTTAAGGAGTCTGAAGGCATTCAGAGCTGTTTTGAGCAGTCTGAAAGCACTAAAAGCTGTTTTAAGGAGGGCTGGACCAGATGACCCCCAGAGAAGCGGTTTGAAGTCATTTAAAGGAGTTTTAAGGAGTCTGAAGGCATTCAGAGCTGTTTTGAGCAGTTTGAAGGCACTAAAAGCTGTTTTGAGCAGTCTGAAGGCACTCAAAACTGTGCTGATGGCTCTGAAGGCACTCAAAGCTGTTTTGGTGGGTCTGAGGGTGCTCAAAGCTGTGTTGATGCGTCTGAACGCACTCAAAGCTGTGCTGATGCTTTGCACACACTCACCGGCGCCTTTCGCGCTCCGCACGCGGCGGGCGCTGCCACGCGAGCCCCGCCCCTCGCTTCTGATTGGCTGCCGCTCCCCC
>VXAU01003115.1:194681-260358 GCA_013399695.1 Formicarius rufipectus | reverse complement strand
CCTGCCTCCCGGTCCTGCCGCCGGGTTCCTGGAGAGGACGGTGCGGGGGCCCGGTGGGAGGGGGTGCGGAGGGGAGCGGGCAGGGGTGTTCGGGGTGTTGTTCTTGGAGGGGGCCGTGTGGGGGCCCGACGGGAGGCGGCGCGGAGGGGAGCGGAGCGCCGGGCCCGCCCGCGTCCGGGGCTGTGCGCGGTTCCGTGTTGGCTCCCAGCGCCGGGGAGCAAATAGCGGTGTTCGGGGGGATGTCGAGAGGGCTGCGGGGGCTGCTGCTCGTCCCCGGGGCTCACAGCTTTTTTTCCCCGCGGAGAAGCTCCCGCCGGGTGTGTCCCGAGGGGATCGGCACAGGGCTCGGACCCGCTGGGGGAGGGAGCACTGCCCGTCAGCTCCCAGCCAGGGTAGGGTGAAGCTGGAGCTGGCCCAGGCCCGGCCCTGCCTGCACGGACAGGGCTTTTTTCCGGGCTCCCTCACGGTGGGATCGCTTGGAGGGAGTCACATCACTTTGTGCTCCTTAGGAATTCATAATTCAGGATTTTCAGCGTAACAGTTTCAGAGGGTTCAACTGGATTTTGCTTATGAAAGCACAGCCCAGTTCCCAGCAATACAAGGGCTGGGTATCCAAGGGAGTGGAATCTTTTACTTCCTGTCTTCAGTTGTAAGAATTTCAGGAGCAGTGCCTTATGTTTGTTGCCACCTGTGTCACGCAGGGTGAAGATTTTTAGTGTCAGGTGAAAGGTGAAGAAAGCTGAGCTCAAAGTTCTCTCCTTGGCTCAGACAAGAGCAGGTGCTGTGTCTGCCTTCTGACAGGAGGGAGCATCTTCTTGCAGCTCTGCAGCTGATTTTGAAACCCTGCAGGCTGTGAGACCCTGTGGAACTGGGAATTGGGACTCCAGCAGAGCATCCTGACTCCTGCCATGGGACAATTCCTCATGGGAAGGAAAGCAAGGAGGCCTCATGTAAAGTACCAGTACCAGTGGTGGGGCTGACTTGTTTAAGGGAGTGTGAAAACATGACTTTCAGTGTACCTGGGAGTCTTTTGAAGGAGCACAAATCCTTGGGGAATTCCCTGAGTGTTGGGAGCTTGTGCTGCCTTCAGGTGGTTTCACGTTCAGTCACGGAGACCACAGCAGGAGAAATTGGATCAGAACTTCCAGCAGGATGTGGTGGTTTCCAGTGCTGAGTGGACTTCAGGGATGAACCTGCAGCCTCCAGTTTCCATTCATGTGCAAAGCCCAGCCTTTAGGATCTTTAATTGTAGTGGTGTGAGACCAGAATATGGCAAAAGAGCCTTAAAGTGGTGACATTTATTGCAACTGATGTGGAGCAGGATGTTGGGTCCAACACCTTCCTGGTACCACAATATCTGTGCAGAGCAGAGATGGAAACCTTTGTCTCCTTAAGTCCCTCCTCGTGGTGAGCTGAAGGGATAACTTGGAGCTGTGTCCACCCTTCAGTCAGGTGCTCAGTGGGCAGCTTGTGGAGCTTGTAAACTGCCTGGATAGGTCTCCTGGACTAAAAATAAATGGGATGCACTGTTCAGGGCAAAGCAGGACTTGGGAGAATGGATCTGCTGAGATTTCTGGAGTTGTGGGCTGTGAATGGATGGCATCCAGTTACTCTCTGTGAGAAATAAAGCCCTTCCTTTCGAGGTTACATAAACCAACCTGATCATGTTAGCAGGGTTTGCTTCTGCTCTGCAACTCTTGAAGAAAAGGAGGACAATTTTAGGAAAATTTCTGGTTCTATCAACCATAAATTGGGGCTGTGTGGTGTGGTGCTGGCTGTGCATCATCTCCCAGGGTGTGTGAGGCAGCTAAGCAGTGCTGAGGCACAGCCCAGGGTGTGTGGTGTGACAGTGACACCAGCACAGCACCCTCGTGCAGTCTGAGCCCACCTCTTAACCTGGCTGTGTCCCTTCTGACACCCCCCACAGGGTGTCAGAGCTCAGGGGGTGTTTCCAGTGTCCTCAGCAAGCCCTTTGCCCCTTGTGCCTCCCAAGGAGCTCCACCTTCAGCTGTTCTGTAGAGTGTGTTTTCTTAGCCAGGCCAAGTGTGTCGTGTCAGCTGAGCTTAATGTTATCCTAAACGGCAGATTCCCGAAATAATCAAGCCAGAGGGTATCCCCGGACTGGGCAATTCTACCATTGCACTAATGCTTCATCTCCTGGTTTATTAGGGAAGGAAAAGCACTCACAAGTTGTTCAAACAGGATTTCCTCATATGGTAAATCCATGTGCTGATACAGGACTCATTGACATCTGGGAGTGAAGCAGAGTGAAAGTGCAGCTCAGCTCTTTGGACTGACTATTTTTAGTCCTCCTTGCTGTAGTTGGGTTGAGAAATGACTTGCTCTGGGAAGGAGACTTTGCTGCCTCCACAGCTGCCAGCTTTGCCTTCCCTTGGGGCAGGAAGGGTGGCTGTGGAGCTCAGGGGTTGCACCTCCTCACACAGTGCTCCCACTGCTCTCTGCTGGGCCACTTTGGTGGCTCTGTGGAGCCCAGGATGGTTTGGGATGGAGGGACCTGAAAGCTCATCCAGCCCAACCCCCTGCATGGGCTGGGACACCTTCCCCCAGCCCAGGCTGCTCAGAGCTCCAGCCATGCTAAGTCCTGTTCTCCTCCCCCACCTTAATCCAATGTGGTTTAAGGGTTTTTTCATACAAAGGAGGTGACTACAGAAGTATAAAATACTCAAAATGATGCTGGTCTTCTGTTTTTATTGATATTTTTTTATTCAATCACTTTATAGAGTGATTTATAAAGTGCATTGTAAAACTTCCTGCTTTCCCAGGGATTCATGGAAGGAGTCCTGAAGAGTTTTTTAAAAAGCCTCAACCAAATAAATCTTTGTGTCTCTCCTTAATGCACAAGGTCCAAAGCATGTTCACACTTCAGTTTTTCCTCATCCTTTGCCACTTCAGGAGTAAGGGTGAAAAAAAAAATCTCACTTGAAAACATGGGATTTTAAATTTGAATTTCTGCAGCTCATCCTTGAAGCAGTAATTAATATATCAAGTCAGCATTAACTTCTCCCACCCTTCCTGCTCTCTCTAGCTGGGCTTTACCCCACATTTGGTTTGCTGGATGGTTGTGTTAATTGGAACATAAAGATGAAGAGCTGAGGGCAGTGGAGGTGTGGCCACTTTAAACTGACGGGTTTCTTCATCTTTTCTGTGATTCCTTCTGAAATATTAAATAGCCCTTAACTGGGAGGTTTATGTTGGCTTTAGTGTGAGAATGAACCAACTGCTGTGCAGGTTCCTGGCCAGGAGCTGTATCTGAGCCCTGCAGAGTGTTCAGTTGTTGTGACTACTTGAGCTCAATAAATCAGGGGTCCTGGACCTGGTCCAGGGGCCAGAATTCACTCCTTTATCCTGATTCCTTCCAAACAGAGCTCTTGCCTGTGTGGTAGATGAGACATTTGCTTTTGAGCCTTCCTTTGTGGGGCACAAGGGGGAATGTGGGCTGAGAAAGTTTTGAAGATGTTTCCCTGTTCGTTGGGCTGAGGGGATTTATCATGGAGAGAAAACAGTGTGCTTGAGGAAGGGGCTTGGCTTATTTCCTAATTAAAATACAGTTTTCCAGTGCAGGTTGCTTGGGCAATGCCAGATGCAGTGGAATCCTCTCCTCCTCCTGGATTTTTGGGATACAACTGAATTTTGAGTGAGCAGTTGAAAACAGGGTCTATTCCCTGTGTATGCCCCAAATAGGCCTCTGTTTAGCATGACTTCAGTTGCATTAGGTAACACCCTGTGCAGTGTTTCCTGGAGGGATGGCCTGACCCTTGGCATCAAGCAGGAGCTGAAGTTCCTTGTGTTATCTGCTGCTGTGTCTGCCCTCCCTCCCTCTGCAAGGCTTTGGAAGGAAATACTCAGCTGGCTTGGAGCTCACACTGTTTGTGCTGCACCTTCCAAGTTGGGCTGAAGAATTAGGGAATGGATTTGCAGGCACTTGACTTATCTGGCTGCCCTGCTCATAAATTACCTTCTTTATTCTTGCTCTGTGCAAATGAAACCTTACTGGTTTCTGCTTCCTCAGGGTGCCTGTGTTATTTTCAGTGCAGGTTTGGTTCAGGAGGTCCTGGCTGTGGGTTTGAACCCTTGGGACAGCCCTGCCGGTGTTGGCAGCTGTGCTGCAGAGCTTGTCCTTGCCAGGAGTGTGTCCCTTGTCTTTAGGAGAGTGTCCTCCCTGACTTTTTGTTCCCCAGAGTGCAGCTGAATTCTTCCCTGGTGCATTGACTTGGAATTGCAATCACGTCCTTGTTGCAAAGTGGGAGGGTTACCAGCCTGGCTGAAAGCAGAACTCAGGAGCTCACAATTTTAGCAGCATCAGCTGAAACGAGACTGAAAACAGCACTTAAGGAAGAGGATTTTGTGTGGAAGGAGAAAGGGTTGAGGCTGCACTGGAGACAGTGCTTAGTGGTTGCCTGAAGCCACCATAAATAAAACAGTCTGTTCTCTCAGGGAATTTTGCTTGCATTTCTTCAGGTGATACTTTCTCTTTTCCATTAGGCAGCTGCTGAGTTTGAGAGGGATGTCCTATGACCTGCCTTCCCTGGGCAGTTTTGCTTTGGTGAAGAGCAGAGTTTAAAAAGCTTCTGGCAGCCCAGGTGGTGAGGGCTTGGCTGTGAGCCTGGGCTGCAACCTGAGACAGGCTCCAGAAACAAGAGATGGGGCTTTTGGTGACTTCATTCAATAGAGGAGAGAGCCCTGAAATGGAGGAATGAGGTAAAATATCAGCTGCAGTGTGCTGAGCACAGCACTTGAAGCTGTGTTTACCCACTGAGGGCTGTCACCCTGCACACTGTGGGGTCATCACTGGCAGCTTGGGGTGTTGTCTTGGCTCAGCATGGATGGGGCTCCACTGCATGGTCAAACACATGGCCAAGAGTCCAGGCAGGGCCACTCCAGAGCTGTGGAATAACTGCTGACTTATATTAGGCTGAAGGAGAAACCTGCCATGCACTGAAGGTGGCACGTGCCAGGTGAGCTCTGCTCCTGCACAGACAGGCTCTGCTGCTTGGATTTACTCAAGGTTTTTACAGAGTTGTCTGCACTGGTAGATCCCACAGTGCCTGTCTGCAGGTGTGGTTGAGGGCAGGTCAGAAGTGGCAAGGAAAGCATGGAAAGACTTCAGGACTGGGCAGCTCTGGGAATTAGAGCAAGGGAAGGAATTCTGAGCAGTGTGAGTATGTTGTTAGTTGGAGGTGTGATATGTATGTGTATGTAACCAAACCATGAGCCTCCTGCTTTAAAACTTGGATTCCTGGGCCAGAACTGCACTGTTGGAGCTCTGCAGGGCAGCCAGTGAAGCACATGGAGTGAGCCCCAAGCAAAAGGCATATTAACCTACTTTTTTGACCTTTTAGGCAACGGGGGAATGCTCAGGGATGAGGGTGATAGGAGATCCCCTGAGCCTCCTCCCTGCCTCGCTAGGAATCCACCTACTCGCCAGAGTTATCCCCACCAATTTACAACCCTGCCTGCCAGGAGGCTGCAAAGTGCTGCGTGTGCAGTGGAGCTGGGCAGCTGCAGCTCTGGGGGGGTGCTGGGACCCCCAGCCCTGTGCTGGGATCCCCAGGAGTGTCCTGGGGGGTGTGCTGGGACCCCCAGCCCCGTCCTCACTGTGGCCTGGTGGGTGTGTTTGTTGTGCTGTCACCTTGGCAATGCAGTGGGTGCTCCCTGCTGCTCTAGTTACGTGCATTTTCTGTTTTTTTTTAAAACAATGTATTTCCTAATAGAACAAAATGTAAGTTGCAGTTGACTGGAAGGAGAACCTGAATCTGTCAGGGCAGGACCAACTTGCCAAACTTGGCTGTTTCTGCAAGAAAAAAACCTCTCCATTTCAAGTGAGCAATTCCAAAACTTTTGTGACCAGACTGATTGGAACATGAACCATGAATAAAACAGCATTTTGAAAAGTCGTTGAGCATTAACAGGATTAAAAGAAAGCACCACAAATGACATGTTTGCAGATGGCCAGGATGACAAGTGGCAGCACTGAATCTCAAGAGCTGCTGTCTTTGTAGTAATTGTGTTTTCAGTTTGAAAAATAAAAGAACTGACCTCTGTAAAAATGAAGCAGACCTTCCTCAGGGATGGAGTTGGGTGGGTCCTCAGGAACAGTTGAATGGAAGGCAGGAAGACAGGGTGGAAACCTGGTCACCAGCCTTGTGAGCCAACACAGACAGGACTGCAGGGGCTGAGTTCAGAGCCTGAACTCACAGGTTTGCAGAGCAGGAATGAAGGAGTGGAGTGGGAGGAGAAGTCAGGAATTTGGGATCCATCTGCAGGCTTGAAGCTCACAGGGATCCTGCAGGGGTTGGGCTGCTTTGAGGCCCCTGGAGAAGGGTTGGCAGGGTCAGGAGGAGGATCCTGGGGGGAGTTTCTGTGCATGGGCACGGAATCTGCTGCTGCTCTGTCACAGTGAGGGGGCAGGGTGGTGGGGAGCTATGGATGTGGGCATGGGTTGGTAAGGACGTGGGCCTGGGGGGTGGTGAGGTCATGGGCTGGATGGGGGTAGGGACGTGGGCAGGGGCAGGAGGTGGGGGCACAGCTCTTGGAAAGCAAGACTTGACTGCACAACCCCTTTGGATGTGCTAGAGGGTTTTGTGTGAAGCTCCAGGAAATGCTGGAGTGTTAAGCCCAGTCCCAGGGAGATGCTGAGAGGCCCCTGGTGCGGCACCGTGTGGATTCACTGCCAGCAGAGCTGCCCGTGGGTGGGTGTCTGTCTGTCTGTCTTTTGGGGCACACTCAGCATCTCTCCTGGTAGTGAAACCCTTGGCAGACTTTGCAGCTTCCTTGTGAAGTGTTTGGAAACCCAGGACAAGTTCTGGCCTCAGTGCTGTGCTGTCACAGGTTATTGTCATTTCGTTTAGCCAACATTTCTTATCTGTAGTTAGATCTAACAAAGAAAATACTGTTTTGGGTTAAATCCAGACTTAAAATGGGGAAAAAGGTCCTGTTGTGCAGTAACATCAGTCTAATTAAATCTCACTAGCCAAGTTGGTCAGTTCTACTGTCAACAGTGTTTCAGTCCCATTTATTAGAAGTGAGAGATGTTTTTTTGCAGTGTGTGCAACTTTTCTCTGCAGCCCCCACGTCCATGTGGGGCCAACATTGCACAGTCACTCCCTGCCATGATTGATTGGGAAGTGACTTCTTGCAAACTTTATGCTTCAGAGGAATTCTTGGCACCAGATGAAAGCCAGTAAATTGCATTGTCATGTTCAATGACAAGTTTAATAAATAAAACATTGTTTCTGTTTCCCAGAAGACAAATGCTGGTGCAGAAATCATTAGTGATCCTAGCAAAAGGTTGGGATGAATAGCTGTTCCCAGGAAGCTTTGGTGCTGGCCCATCCTGCTCCCCTGTTTGAGAGTGGTGGCTCTTTCTCTTGGAGAGCTGGGGGAGGTTTACACTGGGTTTATATAAATTCAGATGAAAAATGGTAAATCAGTTTGGAAAGTATCAAATATGCAAATAAGGTGCCATCTGGAAATGCATCTTTGCTGGGAAGGAGGTGCCAGGGAAATGTTAATCCTTTTCCTGTGTGCTGTGCACCTCTGTAGATGTGCTCACAGGAGTGTGAGCCACTTGCAGAACGTCCTCTTGGAGCTGCTAGATTCTCCCTTCTCAAGCATTTAGGGCATCACAGGCATGTGTCCTTCTCCAGAAACTGTCAGGGCTTGTGGTTTCTCCCCCCTGGTGTCAGGTGTATTGGCAGCTCTGGGTTATTTAGAGGCTCAAGGATGGAAATGCCTTCAGTGTGTTCCAACTCACTTGGTCATTGTTCTGGGTGGGGTTGGGGTGGTGGGTGATGTCCTGGGGGCAGAGGACAGTGCTGGCCTGTTCTGGAGGTGGCAACGAGGGAGGCAAGTCAGATCCAACATCTGATTGGAAGGGTGCTTGGAAGAGCTGCCTGAAGGTAAAGGATTTGGGGAAACACTGATCAATGAGCTTGTCTGGAGGAGCAGATCTCTTGGGTAGGAGCTCCTGGAAGCCCATTGCTGCTCCTTTAACCTGTGCAGGGCTTGCCATAGTTGTGCTGTGAGCCCCAAATAGTGAGAAGGATCTGGTGTCAGCAGTGGTGCCAAGGAAAGTTAAGCTGCCTCCTTTGCTCCCCTTCCCAGGGATTATTTTAGTTCCCCTGTGTGAGGCTTTGGAGCAGCTGAGGGAGTTCCTCGTTCCTGGAGAACCTCTCGAGGGAAGAGATCCCTGAGGAGCTCCTGTCCCTGAAGTTTATGTGTGTTTCCTTCCTGGAGTGATGCTGAGCAAAAAGCTGAGCTTTGGAACCGCGCCCCTCGTGTCTTGACCAGGGTGCAGCTGCATTTCCAGTGAGTGCAGCACTGACTGGACTTTGGAGAAGGAGCTGTGGAGGTGTTTGCAGTCAGTGATTTGGGCCAGTGCTGCTTTGTGCTCAGCTGGGTGTAAAAGTTAGAGCAGAGTGAAACAAATAACGCTGTGCAGAAGGTCAGCACGGGGGGCAGAAGCTGTGAGGTGACTTGCACAGTTGCTTTGTAAATAAATGCAGATTCCAGGGGAGCTGGGGGGGGACAGCACAGCAACTTCTGCCAAAGCTTCCCAGCACCACTCCTTGCTTTGGTTCTGATCCCCCATCCCGGCTGAGCACCAGGCATGGCCAGGTCCCAGGTGATAAAAACCACTGGATCCCCTCCCAGCCCGGTGGTCACCAAGGCAGGGGTGGCTCAGCAGGAGGAGGAGGACCAGATTTGCATCACTGTGTTGTCCTTTCAATCATCTTTGCCCCGTTATGACTCTGCCTGACACGGTCTGTCTGCAGGTTTCAGTGCCTGGATTGCTGTTCTCCCCCCTGCACCCCTCCCTGTCAGCCAGCCCTGATTTATGAGCCCTTTCCAAGTGGGTTCAGGTGGGATCTGCCAGAGGAGGCTCAACAGCCTAGGGAGAACAAATGGAGAAAAGCAGATTGAGAGGGGAAAGAGTAGCTGATGGAAACATTGTGAGTGCAGAACTTCTCTGGGGTCTCCTGGGTCAGACAGTCCTTCCCCTTCCCCTTCCCATCCAACATCCTCAAAAGTGGATGCTGACAGCTGAGAAGGGAGTCCTGCAACTTAACATGCTGCTGTATTTTTTTATTACCCAAGGGTTACAATAATTCAACCCTTTGCTGCAGCTTCGAGCAGTAATATTATCCTGTTGAGTAATAGGAAAAGGGAGTCTTCTGCCGTTGGAGCTCTGGAAGTTGGCAGGGATTAAAATGACAAGCAGGAGGGGAAGCTGGGCATGTGTTTCAATTAAAAACCTTATTGTTGTAGTACCACAAAGCTGAAATGTTAGTCAGACATTCCTGTTGGGAGAACTGACAGGAAATAATGATTTATGATCTGGGGAATGTCTGCAGCAGGAAAGGAAGGGAAGAGAGTCACTTGCTGGTTGTGCATTTCTGGCCCTGGGCTCATTTGTGGAGATCCTTTGTCTGTAAATTGCCCAGTGACCAAAGTGGTCTGGTGTGTGATTGCTCCAAGTGGCATTGAGCTGAGCACTTGGCTTAGTTGTGGTATCTCTTCAGGTTTTGGTCTTCTGGCTGTTTCCTGAACACGGATCCACCTCATAGTTCAGACTTGGGCAACCTTTCAGATGCCAGTCTTGAGCAAAACTTGAGTGTGAAGCACCTCAGAACCCCTTTCTTTCCTCTGTTCCATCACTTGTGTGGCCTTTTCACCTGAATCTTAATTACTGAAGCAATTTTTAGGTCACCCAGTTGTGCTCAGCTGGCATCCCAAGGGGAAAAGGGGGTTGGTAGCACAGTCGTGCCTGGAGTGGAGGGGTTGTGTTGGCTTTGCTGATGGAAAAGGTTTGGTGGCCCAAGTGGCTCATTTCCCAGAAGGGGCTAAAGTGGGTGAAGCTGCCACTGCTGGAGCTCTGAGGTGGCTCAGGCGTTACCTCTGCGTGGAGTTGATTCAGAGACACAGCCCAGAAGTGAAACCAGCCTGGGTGTCATTTGGAAGGCACTGCCCAACTCTGGTTTTGCTCAGCAATGACACGGTCCAGTGAGCAGGATTCATCCCAACAAAGGTGTGAGGGACAGGGAATTGAATCCACAGGGCTTTGTGATGAAACTCAGGAGCAAATTCCTGCTGGCTGGAAGGGCTGGGAGCTTTAAATGAAACCTTTAACCTGCTCTCAGGTGGAATGGCTTTGAAATGGGGAGAGCTGCAGATTCGTGTAAACCCTCTTAGAACATGGGATAGAAGAACGTGGGATGTGTGGGATAGGAGAACATGGGATAGAACATGGGATGTGTGGAATACAACATCAGATATTATGGGATAGAACAACATGGGATATGTGGAATAGAACATGGGATAGAAGAACGTGGGATAGAACAATGTGGAATACAACATGGGATATTATGGGATAGAACAATATGGGATATGTGGAATAGAACAACATGGGATAGAACATGGAATATATTAAGTCAGGGAACTGGCAATGAAGAGCTACCAAAACTTGGGAATAAAGCCTGTGAGTTTCTCCAGGTGTGTGCCCTGAAATGCCTGTGGGAAGGTGGAATTTGAAGGTGCAGGATACTTGTGGTAACTCAGCAGAGCTCTGGTGTCTGCTGCAAAGAGCAGACAAGTGTCACTTGTGTGAGGTGTCAATGGCACAGCCAGATGCAGGAGAGCCCCAGATGTGGCTCTTGGGGTGCAGCACCTCTGTGTGAGGGCACAGTGCTGTGCCCAGGCTGGGCAGCCCTGGGGAGGTGGGCTGGGGTGGTGCCCACCCTGGTTTGCTGCAGGAGCAGCTCCTTGCCAGGTTTGTTGGGTCAGCTCCTGTTTCCTGGGATCAGCACAGGGATTCCAGGCAGGGCCATTCCTGTGCCCTGTCCCCCCACAGCCCAAGGAGCTCTGTGGTTCAGGGCACACCAGGAGTGGCACTCAGAAGGAACTGCAGCTTTTTGCCTGTTGCAGTTTTTGTGATTTCAGTCCCTGTAGTGACTTCCTGGTTTTATTTTTGAATTGGTTTTCTGTGTTGAATGCCATCTGCCCACACTCACTCACCCTTCAAAATAGCCAGCTGTGCCCCTCTGCAAATTCACATTTATCCAGGTAATTTTTAATTTTTTTCTCATTTTTAAGCACTATTTTTTCTGTTTTGAGCTTTGGCACAGAGTGCACAAATGAGCAGAGACCTGTCGCTGTTGTGAGAGGGTTTCTCCTCTGGAAAGAAGCTCAACACAGCAAAGAGACTGAGAGGAAATGCAGGCCAGGGAAGGTGAAACACAGCTACTACAGACATGACCTTTTTCCCCTGTGGTAGTTCCATGGGAATGCTCCAGCAGGTGCTTAAGTGGAGATCCTGGATAGTCAAACATCTTCAGGGGAAGCTTATTAAAGAGCTTTCATCTAAACTAATATTTTCAGTCTTTGAGGCTCCTGTGATCTCTAAATCCTTCAGTGACTTCAGCTGTAATAAAACTTCATTTAGGCTTTCTGTGTGAACTCCCTGCTCCTCCCCAGGAGTCCTGGGCTGTATGAAACAGGAATGGGGGAAAAACGACCTCATATCAAGTAAACACTAAGCTCATTAAGTCCAGTAACCTCAAAGAGCTTGGCTTTGAGAGCAGCCCAGCCTGGAGACAGCCTGTCTGGTCACCTGCTCAGTGGGCAGGGGTTTATAAGCCTCTCCATGGCTAAAGGCAAAAAATTCCATGGAAATGTTTTGTCTGGAGATCTCTTCAGAAACCTGGTCCTCAGTGTGTGATTTTACAAGAGAATGGTGCAGGTGGGAACCCAGAGCAGGTGAAGTTAACAGAAGTTGGTGGGGGCAGCCCTGCTGAGGTGGGTGACATGTTCTGAGTCCTCCAAAGAGCACCTTCCTCTCTCTCAGGTTGTGTGAGGGCTTTGGGGGGCTTGAAGTGCCACTAATGCCATGCACCTCTCAAAACTGCAGTGGCAGCAGATCCCTGGAAGTGTCCCCCTGCTGCCAAAGCAGGGAACTCTGGGCTGCTGGTTCTGGCACCTCGGCTGTGGTCCCTGTGCCTCTGGAAGTGCCTCCAGCTGGGCACAGCTCTGGATCCCAGGGGTGTGTTGGACCCCAAGGGTGTGTTTGACCACACACTTGGTTTTTAAACCTCCACTTCACCTGCAGGGAAAGAATCAGCAGCAAAAGATCCTGGTAAGAGTTACCCCTTCAGTTCTGAAATAGGATGTGCCAGATGTATCCAGTGCCCCAGGGCACCACTTTGCCCTGGAATGTGTCTCTGCTGCCTTTTTGACCATTCCAGCTGGATTTATGCCAGATTAAAGTGGCTGTACACCCATGGATTTAGGGACAGAACTCCAGCAGCCCCTGCCTTTATTTTGGTGCTTTAGGAGATCTGCTGGCAAGCTGTTTGATTACCTAAGTGCTCTGCAGAGAGCTGAAGGAGTCCTTCTGCTCAGCCTTGCTTTTGCCTCCTCCCTACCAGGAAAATCCACTGTTAGTATTTGCTTGAATATTTCTGTTTTTCCATTGGCAGCTGTGCCTGAACCCCTTTGGGAATCTTCCTTCAGCAGTCTGGCCCATGCCATTTTACTGCTGTTATTGAATATATTGTATGAAAATGGTCAGACCAGGTTCTCTTGGTTAATCCATAAACACTGGAAATAGAGATTCCCCTTCCTGCAGTGTATTCATTTCCAAATTGCCTCACTGTAAAGCCCTTACTCTGGGGTTGCAACTCTAGTGGTGGTTTTTAACATCCTTCTCTAGGCTTTTTGGTGTGCTAAACAATTCCAGCTGGCACAGGAGGATGGAGCACTTCCATAAGCATTGCCATGATCCACAAGTGAGGAACATGACCTTGTGACCCTGTTCCAACTTTCCTTCCTGGACATAGGAGATGGCAGGAGGTGAAGACAATACTTGGGAAGAAATGCCCTGCTGGGCTTGGCTGCAGGGGCTGGGCAGGCACAGCCCCTCTGAGGACAACCTTTCCTTGGGGACTGAGGGCTTGGTAGCAAAAAGTGAGTAGTTTCCCTTCCTGTGGACTTCTGAGGAAGAGGAAGAAAAAGTTCTGAGCTCCTGGCTGTCAGTTTTGTGCATGAATATGGGGAGAGTTCAGTCATGGATTTGGGGTCCCTTTCCAGGATAAATTGCTTCTCTCCTAGCTAATTTTAGCCAAGGATTTGCTTGTCCCATCCTCCATGTGCCTCAAGGGTTTTTGGGTGAGTTTCTGTCAGTTCCTTGATGGGTCCTCCTTCAGTGGCAGCAGGTGCTCAGGGTCCTGCAGGTTCCTGGGGGCTGGTGCCTGACTGCAGGGCTGGAAGGCTTTGCAAAGCTCATGTCCTACAGCCTGGGCTGGAGGAGGAACAAATCACCTGCTGTCCCCAGCCCGGGGGTCAGGGTTTGTCTTTGGCTGCTGAACATCAGGACCTTCAGGAACAGTTCCCTCAGAATGTCCACCAAACTGAGCACTCCTTCCTTCCCTCATTCCTAAGGCAGAGCTTCATTGCAGGAAGCTTTGCTTCCTGTGCCTCCCTGTCCTGGGGGCTGCTACTTTGAATGAGGTTATAATGGAACTGCTTTGGTCTTGAAGCTGCTGTTAAATAAAACTTGTGGGGTTTGGCAGAGCACAGGGGGGTGAAATGAAAGCTGAGCTCGTTGTAAATGGGTGGCTGGGAATGGCAGAGAAGAGGGAGGGGAGGAGCAGTGAAAACCGAGTGGCTGTGCCTCCCCTGAGCTGGGAGCAGAGGAGCTGGGGCAGGTTTGGTGCTCTTGGGCCTGCAGGAAAGGGTCTGTATTTGTTGGTGACAAGGAAGCCACAGGTTATTCCAGGACTGTGGTTTGATCCTCAGTGTCTGTGGTGATGTTTGGGGCCCATTTTCTGCCTCTGCAGTCTGAGGGTGGGTTTTGGGGGTCAGAGTTGGTGGCAGAGCAGCTGCAGGGGGACATTGCTGGGAGTTCTCGGAGTAACTGAAGTCCCTGATCTCACAGACACGGGCAGCTTTTGGTGTGTCTTTTGTAGGAAGAAGGAAATAGTGGATCATGCTTTGTGTGTGTTTCATTCTGGTTTTCTGATAAAGCTGAAGAAGACACACAGAGCTCGAGAGCTCTGGACTGGAGCAGAGTTTGTCTTGGTTATCTCAGGCTGATCAGTGCAAATGAGGAAGTGCTAAACCTGCTTTGGGAGAAGGAACTTTCAGTTCCCTCCCCAGGTTATCTTTGAGATAATGGGGGAAAACAGCACTTTAAACACTTGCACAAATGTTGGGGGTAGTTTCTGGGGAGGTGAGGACTGGACTCCTTTCCATCAACACGTGTTAAGTGGGCATTGTGACACCACTTAGAGCTGCAATGCCAACTCCAGAATCCACCATCCAACGGGCTGAATTGTATTGTATTAATGCAGACTGTGCTGCTGCTGCTCAGAACTAGAAGTTGCTGTGTCAGAGGAGTCAGCCGGTTCTCATGGGTGTGGGATTTGCTGTGTTACCTGCCCAGGTGGTGACAGGAGGCTCTTCTTGTCCTTGCAGACTGACCAGCAGCTGGATTGTGCCTTGGATTTGATGAGGCGTCTGCCTCCACAGCAGATCGAGAAGAATCTCAGTGACCTCATCGACCTGGTGAGTTCTGGGGGCTGGGTCCAGATGTGGGAACACCTTCTGAGGCATCTCAGAGGTGTGGTGGGTTGTTTGTCCCCTTGTCTTGTGCCCAGGCTGAGCAATGTCAGGAATCTGCATGTTTGTTTTGGGTGAGCCAGCAGGTTGGCTGTGCAGCGGGGACACCTGGGCATGAAGGGTCATTAGCAGCTCTCTTAATGAACTCCTGGCCAGGCTGGAGGCTGCTGTTTGAATTTGGAACAGGGTTGGTAGCAGGCTGGGTATTACCTGCTGATAAACAACCTGCCACGGTGCAGCTGAGGGAGGGGCAGTGGCTGTGCCACCCCCCACACTTCAGAGACCCTACTGAGACCGTGTCAGAACACGGGTGGGGGGGTCTGGAGAACACCCAAATCTAGTTCTAATTTATGTTCCATCATGTGTTCTGCAGTCCAGTGTCAAAAAAACAAACCTGGCCAACCATCTTGTACCCAGTATCTGTTCTACTGCTTGTCCCGGAATTCTTGTTCTCCTGTAAAGTGCTGGTGAAGAAAACCAAACCGATTTCTGGGGTCATTCCGAGATGCACAGGATTTGAATCACATCCTGTGATGCACATTTGGACTGTAAGACCCTTAAAACTGTGGGTGGCACAGTTGCCTCTGGGGTAACTGGAGGTATTGCTCAGGTGTGGATTGAATCTCTGCAGAGCCTCCTGGTGGGAAAACTTGTTTCTACTGTCCAGGCTAAAGCCATGGCTGATTTCTGAGCCCACCTTCCAGATTTGTGCAGACAGGACACTGAGGCTGGAACAGGGCTGTGAGACCTTGCAGTTCAGCCTGTTTTCTCTGCAGTGAGAACTCCATCCCCATACTGTGGCAGGTCTGAATTATGTGTGATGCTGCCAGACCTTGCCTGAGACACCCAAAAAATCTGATGGTGCTGCAGATAGGCCTGTTTGAACTAGTGCTTCTAATTGAATAATTTAAATTGTGTTGGAGCTGTTTGTCATCTCTGTGTGCAGAAGAGCAGCTGCTCACCAGGTCAAAGTTTGTCTGGGGTTGTCTGTCCCTAAATGGTTGGTGAACTGTGGTTTAAAAAGTGGCTGATTTAAATTTACCCAAGTCTTAAGCATTTTTACTTCCATAAGCCGAGGTACAGGTGAGAAAGCTTTGGGGGTCAGCAAAGAAATGCCTCCCTGCAGGAAGGGATTAGGTCTCTTTCTTGAGCCCATTCAGTAATTGGCTCCATCTGTGCCACCAGGACTCTTGGCAACCCAAAGCATCATTTTTGTGGCTCTTGCTGGAGGTGGGACACGAGTAACTCCATCACTGACGTGATCTGGTGTGACATGGTTGGGTTGCTGATGAAATTGGGAGGACTGGGCGATACTGGGAGTTGAGCAGCTCCCAGGCCCACTCCAAACTGGGGAGTTGTTTGGGGATCCGTGGGAAGCTTGACTGTGTAACTGCCAGGAGGCTTTTTTAATGACTCAGAAAATTGCTGGGTACCTCTAAATGGTGGAATTGCTCCTGGATGGTGCTCATTAGTGCCCTACATGCTTTCCATCAGCAACAGGCTCGCTGGGCTTCTTTTCATATTGCAAGTGTAACGTGAACCAGAGCAGTCTGATGCTTGTTAGAAGGTCTGTGTGACTCCCAGTCACTGCAGTCCCTCCTCTGGGCTAGAGATGGGATAATTTGTTAAACCCAGTCTGATTTCTTTGTTGTTGAGACATCTGTAAACCTGTTGTGCAGCCACTCTCAGCCTGCCCTCCTGAAGTCTGCCCTGCTTAGGCAGGAGTGTGTGCTCTGCCACCTGTAATAGTTCCAAAACCATCAGAAACCAGACTCAAGGAAATAGTTTTTTTACCTTTCTGGGCAAATTTCATCCAAACCTTCCCAGCTGATGTTTTGATTCTGTTTCCTGTGCCATTGGCAGACAGTAACTCCTTGAAGTGAAAGGTCAGACTCCCACTGCACGACGAGCATGGGCAGGTTCCTAAAGCTGGGAGAGGATTATGAGAGATGGTGCCCTGACTACTTGGTGTCCTTGTGCTGGATTTCCTTCCTTCCTTCCTTCTGCTGCCCTCCTGGAGCAGATTGAAACAGCCTTGTGCCAACTCTTTGGGGTGAAGTTTGGGTTCTCACTGGTTGCAGCTCAGTTTGTCAGGGTTTTACAGGACTCTGTCTGCAGGCTCATGGTTTGCACATGGAAAGGATGACATAGAAGTGTCTTTGTGTGTCAAGAGTTTTCCAAAACTAACTCGGTGAGAAACTGGCCAGAATGGCTTTGGTTGGGGGGAGGGATCTTAAAGCCCATCCTGTTCCACCCCCTCCCATGGACACCTCCCCCTATTCCAGGTTGCTCCAGCCTGGCCTTGGACACTTCCAGGGATGGGGCAGCCACAGCTTCTCTGGGCAGCTTGTGCCAGGGCCTGCCCACCCTCCCAGGGAAGAGTTTCTTCCCAAAATCCCACCTAACCCTGCCCTCTGTCAGCTTAAACCCACTCCCAGGCTGGTATTCCTGCTGGGAAGGACAGCTACACTGAGTTCCCTCCCTGAGATGCCTCTGACTCCCTCAGAGCCACGTTCTGCTGCTCTTTGTTCATAAAGGAGCATCTTGGTGCCCCTCTGAAAGCCTGGAGTGCGTGCAGGACTGTCCAGGACTGCCCCCAAGTGTTGTGCTGCCACAGGAAACTGCCCAAACTTGGCCATGAAGTAAAAGGGCGGGTGGAAAAAGAGAATTTTTGGGTCACTGGCCCTCATGAGCCCAGACACTTTTCATTCATTAGGAAAGCAGTTTGTGGTTTGCCCTTTCACCACAGCTGGTGTGGGGTTTTTCAGGCTGTCGGGTCTTCAATTAGAGCTCATTAGAGACCTTGTCAATCACAGCCCTCCTGAAGTCCTGCCTGAAAGAAGCTGTGCTGGAAAGGGGCTTTGGCATGGAATGCTCTGCTTGGGATTCAATTAGTCAGTGTTTGTAAATACACTGCTCAGAGGCTCAGGATGGGCAGGTTTGAAGGAGTTCAGGATCTGTACAGAAAGAGTTTGGGGTTGACACCTTTTTGAGGACAACTCATTGAAATGTATTTTCCATGGAACTGGGAGCATCCCCCTGTGGGCCAGTTTGGAGCTGTGAGGAAGTTCTGCAAGAGGAGAGAGAAAGGTGATCACACTGCTCTTAAATGTGCTTGTGAGGATGCTCCAGCCCCAAAGCTGGGCTCAGTGGTCCTGGAGGTCTTTTCCAACCTGAGGGATTCTGTGAAGTGACAGCACTTGGAGCATTAACACATTAGTAAGTGTGGCATAATTACTGTGTCACCTCGTGGTGCCCAGGAGCTGCTGCACTGGGGTTCTCCTGGAAGTCAGCTGGGAATCACATCTGTTCCCAAGGCTGGCTGAGGTGGCAGGATGGGGTGGGATCTGCAGGGAGGTGTTTCCTGGGCTCAGTGAGAGGGAGGGTTGGGTTGGCCCATGGAGGTCGTGCTGCAGAGACATGAAGCTGAAGGAGGGAGCCTGGGAGAGTTTGCTTCTGAGTGGCCCTCCAGTTGATCCTGGAAGATCAGAACAATCCCATGGGAATTGTCCTCCTGCTTCCTTTCTCTGAAGATCAGTTGTCCTGTTAGTCAGTCCCCTTGTACTTTTAGTTGTGTTCTCTCCAGGAGAAACCCCAAAGAGGGGGATCAGCTTTTGGGCAGTGCTGCAGTGGAGGATCCCTTCCTAGGACACCTTGGGAGCACAGAGTGGGATTCCAACCCCCAGGATCCTGGGATCTATTCTGCAGAACACCTTCCCTGCCATGTCCTAGAGGGCTGCATCTTGGCAAAGGTGGAGAGGGGATTTGTTGTGCTCGGGGGCCACGTGCAGCAAGCAGAGGATCTGTGCCAGGGTTGGTGGCTTTGGTTGGAGTGTGGGGTTGATGTGTCCCCAGTCCTGGTGAGTTAAACAGGCTCCTTCTGCAAGTGCAAATGTCCTGCTGAGTGTTTCATTTGGATGTTTGCCTGGGTGTGTTTAATCTAAATTAGATGGAAAATCCAGCTGAGTTGGGACGCTCAGATGGCTGGCACGGCGTGGGGACAGGACATGCTCCTCACGAGGGGGGGACACAGTTCACCAGGAGATGGGTGTTTGCTCACAGCCAGCACTTTCTCCCTCTCTTTTCCCAGGAAGACAGGTATTGAAATAACATTCATTCCCAAAAATGAAAACTTTCTGGGAGAACAGAACCAAGTAATGCTGCCATGGAGGAATTAAAGCAACACAGACACAGCATCAGTAACTTTATTGGTTGTTTTTCAAGGCTCTGTTTGCAATTAAGGATCTGGGAGGTGATCAGCTCTGCTTTCTCATCACAGGAAAATGCTGGAGTAGTTTTAGGAGAATATGTTGCTTTTTAGAAAATCCCAGTGTGATGAACCTGAAAATGTATAAAGTTGTGATTTTGAAATGCTGGAACCCAAATGAGGACGTTGCTTCACGTGAGCCTCCAGAAAAGTCCCAGATCTGCTTCTCTGCCTTTAGTGAGGGAAGATAAATGAAGTTAGAGAATTTCTCCCCAGGCAAACTGCACTGCTTGGCTGCACAGGCCAGAAAGAACATGAGAATGTGACTGCAGCTCTTTGTCTGTGGAGTCCAAGAGCCTGAGCAGTGCGAGGCTTTGAGGAGAGAGATAAAGTAATGGGATGCAGATGCCCAGCTCGACGTCTGGGGAGGGTGGGAGGTGACTAAAACACAAACACCAGCCCCACTGAAAGCTGAAAAAGGTGGTGGTGGAAGCAGAAGTGCCTTGACAGCCCTGTGGGCTCCAAGCTGAGGCTCTGACCTGCTGTTTTGCCTGCACTGGCTGAGCTGTGGGATGGCCTCCCAGCCCTGGGTGTCCAACCCCAGCACCTCTGGCCAAAGAAAGGGACTCCCCTGCCTGGAAACGGTCATGGGGCTTCAGAGGCAGTTTTCCATTTGGTGAGGGGCTGCAAGCAGGAGCCTTTCCAGCTAACAGAGAACTTCTGGATATCTTGATGGTCATTGGAGATAGCAATTAATAGATGTAAATTGTTCATGTGGTGCTTGGCCTAGAGCATGGCTCAGAGTGACCAACCCCACTTTTACTGGTGTGAGAGTGGAAAAGGGAATTTCAATTCCGGCTTTGTATCAGTTGCTCTTTCTATTTTGAAACCTTTTTGTCTTCCAGGCTCCTGCCACTGCACTGCTGGTGTTGGGGGCCCTTGAAATGCACTTTTAAATCTCTTTTGGAGGGGGGATGTGTGAGGATCACTCAGTGAGGTTTGGATCCTGGTTAGGATCCTGTGTGACCTCTGCTCAGGAGGAGGGGGCAGAGCTGAGCTGCAGAAACACTCCTGCAGAGGGTGTGCCCTGCATGTCCAGCAGCAATCTGGGTCTCTCCAACACCAGCTGGACTCCTGACACACACAGCCAGGACTTCCCAAGATACTGATACACTGTGGTGGCTCCTGGGACTGGGAATGAGATCCTGGAGCCTTCACCTGCAGGTCAGCAGTGCCCCTCCAGGGCCCTCTGGCAGGGCCTGCCAGGTGGCTGCCTTTTGTTTCTCCCAATGGGGAATCCAGCAAAAGCCCTATTTTATCCAGCAATTCCCAGGAAGAAAGCCAAGGATCCTGTTTTATGAGTGGTTGTCACCTTTTTAAATGCAGAATTAATGTGACCTCTTCGCCATGACACCTCAAACCAGGCAGACCCAGCACTGCAACCTTGTTCACACTTGTCTTTTTCCAGGAGAACTGGCTGGTTTCACTTTGGATTTGCTAATTCCTGCACTGCTGGAATCCAGTGTGAATCCATGAATAAAGCTGAGCTGTTCCCAGTGCCCATTACATCTGGTCTCCAACACAAAAGTCCATTTATGTGTCATTTAATATACAAAGCTTGATGATTGTGTGGCCTTTGGACATGTGATGGGTCAAGTTAAGGGTTAGTGGTGTGTGGATTTGTCCTGGTGGGTTTAGGCTGAGCTGAGTGGAGCCAGGCTCCCTTCTGGAGTCTCCCCAGCATCCTTTGGGCTGGGGCTGTGTTTGGCAGGAACAGGAAATTCTGGGGCTGTGCAGTGACTTGGGAAAATGCTGATGGTATGTCATGAGGTGCTGGCCCAGCTGGAGGTGGGTTGTTTTGCAGGAGCACCAGGGCACTTCCATGGGCTCTTCCTTGTGTTGGAGCAGCTTCCCCAAGCCCTGGGAGCTGTGGTTCTGTCCTCCTTTAATGTCAGAAGTTCCCATGCAATTAAAGTTCTGGCTTCCCTCTTGGGATGTGGCCTTTAATGCAGAGCTGCTCTGATGAGGTCCCTGCGTGGTGCAGGTTCCAAGCACAGATGGGGCTGAGGGAATTCCTGCCCAATCCTTCCAAGTTTGCTTTGGCTTCCTCAAGAACTGTTTGGGTCAGAAGGGACCTTAAAAGATCATCCCATTCCACCCCCTGCCATGGGCAGGGACACCTTCCCCTGTCCCAGGTTGCTCCAAGCCCTGTCCAACTTGGCCTTGGACACTTCCAGGGATGGAGCGGCCATAGCTGCTCTGGGAAATCCATTCCAAGCCCTCCCCACACTCACAGGGAAGGATTTTTTCCCAATTTCCAATTCAAGCTTGCCTTTTCAGTGTGAAGCTGTTCCCCCTTGTTTCTTCTGACTCTTTGAGGGGAAGGAAGGTTTAATTCTTATTTTTGCTGCATTTAACAGTCTCCCAGCGTGTGAGGTTCCTGGGGAAGGTCAGTGCATGTTGACCTCTGAATAAACATGAAAAAAGAAGATTTCCAAGGACTGTTACGCTGGCAGTGTTCCAGTGGTAGACATGATTCACGTCAGGGCTGTAGGAGAAAGCAACAACCTGAGTACTCAACTTGAGTGGCTGCTTAACCAAAATATTAACTGTCCTGAGTGGGTCAGGTGCAGAATTTGATGTAATTCAGTCTGATAAAAGCAAGAATGGGGAGTGGGTAACACATGGCGAGCTGAAGTGTTTTCTTCTTCCCTCTATAGATTTTTTTGTTGGTGTTTCTAAGATACTTGTTTAGTCATATTGTTAAAGAACAACCCAAACCCCATTCACTTCAGTTGCTAATAAGTTCCTTTACCCACCAGCTGAGTTAGAAGGCCCAGCTGAGGTCAGCTCCTCCAAGAAGGGTGGGTAGGGTTTCCACTTTGGCACAAGTGATCATTTGTCTTGATAGCAGAGCAGTTGACTTAATTGAAACACTGTCCACATACCTGGGCAGCTCTGCTGGAGAGTCAGGTTACTCAGGACAAGAGGAGCCTTGTTGCACATGCTGCAGAGGGCACTGCCCTCACTTCTCCCTCAGCTCTGCTTCCCTCTGTGCTGCACATCCCTCCTCTGTCCCTCTGGAAGGCCCCAAACACGAGTGTGTTGTTGCTGTTCCTGCCCCCCCCAGAGCTCCCTCTCTGCAGGGAGGGGGGGTCTCTCTGCACCCAGAGCTGCTGAGGGTGGGGGCTGCCCCAGGGGGGTGCACCCTCCTGCAGGCTGGAGCTGCAGGTACGAGGGGCAGGTTGGTCAGAGGTTTCTGGAGCTGAGTTTTAGTAGAAGGAGGGGCTCCAGGTGTGTGAGTGACCCAGAAGCTCCCCCTGTCCTGTGGGGACAAGGACAGCCAGGGCCAGGAGGGACCTCCTGCTGGTGGCCAAAGCTGAGCCAATTCAGAATCCCAGTCCCAGCTCTGGGATCACATTGTGAAAAATTTGGGAGTGTGGGGCAGTTGGAAATTCGAGCCATGGGAGAACAACAGAGACCGAGGTGGGAGCAGGAGGAGGAGAGGGAGAGACCCCACACTGGAGCAGGTCGGGGAAGGAGTGAAAGTTATTCCCCCCCACCTTGCAGCCCATGGGATGACTCTCGGGGTGCAGAGACCCCCCCTACAGCCCATGGAGATCCATTGGGGTGTGGAGATCCCCCTGCAGCCCATGGGATGACCCTGGGGTTGCACAGACCCCCCTACAGCCCATGGGGTGACCATTGGGGTGCAGAGACCCCCATGGGGGTCGTGGGGCTTCAGAGGCAGCAAACGTCTGCAAACCTCCTGCAAACCCTCATTCCCTGCTCCCTGGAACTGCTGGAAAAAAGGAGGAGTGGGAGGGGAAAGGTGTTCTTGAGAGTAATTTATTTCTTTTTGTTTTATTACTTTTAGTTCTTATTTTGTTGTAATAAATTTCAGTCTTTCAGCCACTTTGAGTTTGCTTTGCCATTCTCTCTCAGCTGCTTTTTTTGCCTTTTCTCTTTTCCCTTTCACTCTGGGAAAGGGGGGCCTGGAGGTTTGGGGGGACACTGGGGCAAAACCACCCCAGGCTTGTGCTCTGCACTGTGAGCTCCCCCTACTGAGAGTGGGGAGAGGCTGTGTCAGAGCAGAGGTGGGAGCCCAGTGTTTGCTGCTGCTGGAACAGCCCTGGGCCTGCAGGGTTTGCTCCCAGTGAGGTTTGTTTACAGGGTGGTTGGTGATGGGTCTGCCAAAACCTCTGCTTGGGCTTTTCTGCTGGGCCTCAGGAGTGGCTTCATTCTTGTCTTTCTACATTTGAGTCACATCTCCCTGTTGGAGATATTTGCTCAGGCACTTCAGTGTGTTTTGGCTCTTCAGTGACCACAGAAGAAGCTGAAGAAGGAGAGTTAACAATGCAAATCCCCTGGTTGGGGCTGAGCATCAGTTCCCTTTGGAGCAGCCTCTGCTGGGTCACAGCACAGACTGAATCCTGCAAGTCACAACAGGCATTTGAATGCTTTGAGAAGATTCAGTTCTTGAGATGGAGAAGAATGCAAAGGACCTAATTGCAGAAGGAATCAGCCTCATGAACATGGAGCTGAAGTGTTTAAAGCTGCAAATTACCTTGTTCAGATGACTGCCTTTGCCTTGGAAGCAGTTTCCCAGAGCAGGAGAGGATGATCAGGGTGCACAAATCCTGTAAATCCATTCTTGGGAAGTACAGCAGCTGTTGAGAGTGGATGTCAGAAATTATTTAAGAATTGTGTTCTCGGGGTAACTGTGCCACACTTGGATGCTTTTCCAATAATTGGGATGACTCAAGCAGTTCCATCAGCTGGAATAGCTCTTCTTTTTATAAATAGTGTTAAAATTTTCTAATCCTTCCAAAGCAGATGAGTGGGGTTTATTCTGCAAGAAGGAGGAGGGGAAAAGAATAGATTGCCTGGGGTCCTGCAGGGTGTCTGTACCAAGGAGACAGTGGCTATGGAGCTTCTTACAATGGGGGATTATAATACAGGGCAGTGTTACATTCTAGGAAGTGTGTGATATAATGCACTCACTGTCAGGGCTGTGAGAATAACCACAGCCCTCAGAAACTGGGGAAGTGGCCCTGCTCGTGAGGCTTTGTTGCCAAATCATCCAGGGAGAAGTTTAGTGTGCAAATTCCATAGGTTGCACCTTAAAAACGTTGTGTTTGTTCCTTCTGGTCCATCTGGGCTTGTGCCCTCCTGCTGAGCTGTAGGGAAACCCCACACAGAGCAGGTGCTGTTCTGAAAGTTACACCTTAAAGTTATTTGTGGGTTCTTTTTGTAAGGCTTGGAAATTCAGCTTTTCTGCAGGGGTGCTGACTGAGTTTGGGGTTTCTTGTGGAGCACTTTGTGTGTATGTTTGGGGTTGATGAACTGCACAGCAGGAGCTCTGGTGCTTTCCTAACACCTGTAACAGAGGGATGTTCCCAAAGAAATGGGATGGAAACAGAGCCTGGGGGAAAACTCCCCTCCTCCCCCAGTTGTGTCTCCGTCCTTATTCCTCATCCCAAACACAGGTCGGGGGTGTGTCCCTGGACACTTCTCCCTGTGCTGAGGGGCTCTTTGGGCAGGAGGAAGGGATATATCCCACTGTCAGCTCTGGGAAGGAGCAGGAGCTCTGAGGGGCTTTGGGGCTGGTTGTGTTGCACCCGAGATTGGGGCAGTGGGCTCGAGCTGCTGGGGCCTGAAGAGTCAGCCCCCGGTTAAGGGCTGGTGGAGAAGAGGAGGAGGGGACAGAGGAGGGTCCAGGTGGGCTCACAGGTCCCTCATGGTACTTGTGGAGCAGCCTTGGGCACTGTCAGGGTTCTCTGTTGGCAGGAAACGGAGGGGCTGCCCCAAAAGCCGCTGCTTCCCGAGCATTTACTCAGGGAACGTGTCGTGGTCCTGAGGCTGCTTCAGTGTGGGGAGTTGACTTTGGGCCTTCTGGGAGACAGATCCCATGGTTTGCTGTATCCAAGGGAAGGATTCCATGCTATTTTATATCAGCTTGGATATAGGAAGGGATAGATGGAAGTTTTAGTGAGTCCTTTTTCAGCTGTGGGGGCATTGGTGGTGGACCTGCTGACCCTTCAGGGTGAGCTGAGTGTCTCCTTCTGGGAAGTAGACCTTGTTTATTTGTTCTTTACTCTGTGTGTGCATATAGTAATAGTGTTTCCTTTTCTTCTCTTTATATCTGTAGAAATTCATGCAGCTTCAGTAGTATTAGAACTCACTTTTCATCCAGTGTGGGCTTTTTCTGCCCTCCCCCCTCCATTGACTCCCTGCAGTTGGGAGGGAGGGGGGAGCTTTTGTTTTGGGGTCTCTGGATATCTGCCTTTGGCCAGGGGTGGACAACCCCCTTCAGTGAGGTGTGTAGGGAGCAGTGCTGGGTGCCCTGAGAACCTCAGCTGGATGTGCACACTGAGCTGCTCTGGGCTCTGCAGGTGCCCCTCTCTGCTGAGCTCCAGGGCACAGAGAGCCCAGGAAAAGGGCTCACACTGATGTTTCAGCTTTTGCAGCACCCTCAGTAACTTTACCAGCCATGTCTTGGTTTGCCTCTTGTGAGAAACAGTCTCAGACCCAGAATGGATTATGGAATAAAAGTTTATGGTGAAAGCAAACAGCGCTGGATGCGGCGGAGTCCTCGCTCCCCAAAAACTGCACCCCAAACACAGCACAGGTTGGGGGTTTATTCATTACATCATATACATACACATTTTGCAATGTGATGCTAAGCAGTCTTCAACACGTTTCTTTATTGCGCCAGTTCCTTCCGCTGTAATTCACGGATTCCCTGCTGAGGGCTCAGGGAAACAAACCAGTGGTACCATAATTCAAGTATTTCCTTGCTAGGGAAACAGAGAAACTCACCAGTTCTACCATAATTCACATTACCTTGATAAGAAAGAGAAACTAAGCAGTTCTTGATAAGAAAGTGAAACTCACCAGTTCTACCATAACTCACATTGTTTTGATAAAGAAGAGAAAGTGAGCAGTTCTATAATTTACATTGTTTTGGTAAAGAGAAACTAACCAGTTTTACTATAACTCACAGCACCTCTGTAGTAACAACTTGTTCCCTTTATGGGGCTGCAATTACCCATTTGGCCTTCACTGACACGAATCATAATGCCATTGATCCCACTCTTTAACGTGGTCAGGGGGTGGTTGTGAGGGTTGGGGTTACACCCCTCACTGGCCATGTCTTAGAGTCATGGAATGGGTTGGGTTGGAGGGACCTCAAATCTCCTCTGGTTCCAGCCCTGCCATGGGCAGGGAAACCTTCCCCCGGCCCAGGTTGCTCCAATCCCCATCCAACCCAGCCTGGGACACTTGAGGGGTGGGGCAGCCACACCTTGTGTTGTCCTTTGCCGTGTATGGTCTCTTTGGTCTTTCACTGTCACCTTGGTTTGTCTCTGCTTGCTTTGACTGTCCTCCTGTGTAGTGGTTGCACTGTCCTTGGCATTTGGAATGTTTTTGTTTCAGGCACTTTGATCCCTTCTGTCCCATCCAGTGCATTAAAATAGTTTAAGGCTGCTGCATCTCAAATTTGTTTTTTCTCCTCTGGGCTTTTTCCAGGTTTTTTTTTTTCTTTCTTCCCTCCCCTTTTCATTTCTTATGAATTGTGAATTCATCACTTCATGATTAATGTCCCACTCCATTGCCTTTTGTCTTCACGATCTCAGGCAGGTTTTCAGCATGGAGTGAAATGTGGAAGAGGTTCCACCCTGGTTATTTCTATTATTGTTTTATTAGCACATTGTCACCAGTGTAGTCAAGAACTTTTGCCAGCTGTGCCGTGATTCTGGTGGGAAGGACCCCATTGGGATCACGGGATGTTCTGTTTCAGTCCCTGTCTCTTGCAGTGAAACACGGGATGTTTTCCCAGCAGGAAAGGCACAACTCATGGATTGTTTGACAATCCCAGCTCCAGGAATGATTTGTGGATGGTCCCTGTGCTGGTTTGGGGCACAGGGCTGTGCAGGGCACGTGGCATCTCCTGGCCCTGCAGGACGCCCCAACCTCTCTGCCGTGGGGAGAGCAGAGCAGGGAGGCACTGGGGGGGTCCTGGATCCCTTCAAATCCACCTGTGCAGGAGATGTGGTGGGTTTTACAGGTGCACACACACACAGACACGTGTGTTTTTGTCACCCATCCTTGGCCACTTGCCTGGGAACTCCTGCAAACTGACCCAGAGTGGGGGCTTGGGGAGAAACCCCCCCCTGCAGCCTGTGGACGGTATGGATTCCTCCAGCAGCTCCTGCTTCCCACTGCACTCTAAAGGTTTACCTTCAGGCCTGGCCAGTGGTTTTCCTGGCTGCTCTGGCACCAGATGAACACTTGTGAAGTGAGCTGGACCACACCAATGGCTGGGTAACTAAGTATGGAATTATTGGAGGTGGGAGCACAGGACTGTGTTGTAACTGAAGTGCAGCTTGGGGTTGTTTTTAAGGAGTTTGGCTTTGGGGTTGTTAATACCCAATCAGTGCTTTTAACCTGAAGATGTTCCCCTCCCTGTGCTTTGTGTCCAACCCCTCAGGTCCCCAGCCTGTGTGAAGATCTCCTCTCCTCTGTGGACCAGCCCTTGAAGATTGCACGAGACAAGGTGGTAGGAAAGGACTATTTGCTGTGTGACTACAACAGAGATGGGGACTCATACAGGTGAGTTCAGGCACTGAGGGTGGTGTGTAAAGGACAGGACCTGCAGCCCCTTCTCCCTCTTGTTTCCAGCTCAGAAAACCCCCCCAGCCTTTCAAAGATTTAAAGCCTAAAAGGTGGGGATGTGTCTCGTGAAAGGCCTCACTGATGTGCTTTGTTTCTCTTTGCTGTCCATATTCTGAATGAAAACCCGTCTGTTCTCCAGCAGAAATGACTGGGATGGCCTTGATAGGAAATTAAAGATTGCAGGGTTATAAAATCTTTGGAATGGATAGTGACAGAGAAGAGGTGATGCAAGCAGTTGGTTTAAACAAAATCATCTTCTGCTTGTGCAGAACAGGGTTGATTTGCCAGCTGGGAAAGGCTCTTCCACTCGTGTTTTGCAGGGGATTGACTCTCACTTTTAACTCAGTGTCATTAGTTCTGTTTGAAAATCTTGGCCCGAGTTTTTAGCAAAAAAAAAAAGGAATCCCTGTCTGCCAGAACAGCTGATTTATCCTGAGGGCAGTAGACAAAAACAAGGCAAACACTGGGACAGTATAAGCTGTGTGTAATTACAATATAATTAATTTTTGAACTAGAAGGGGCTGTGTGACTGGAGTGGGACAGTGAGGTTTCAGTGCTTTGGCTGCCACTCTGAACAGTCTCTCTGTGCGTGTTTTTATCCTCTACCTTGCTATTAGGATGATGATCTTTATATATTTTTTAATTATCCCCTCCCCTTTTTACAGTGCCTGACTTTCCTTAATGGCTGTAGTGACTCTGGCATAGTTCCAAATGTTTAATTAAGAATCACAGGCCCACAGTCCTGAACCCTTTGTGAATATTCCCTTTAATTCCTGCCCTTAACTGAGGGCTGTGAGGTGACAACCCCCACTCATCTCCTGCCCTGAGTCCCCAGCTCAGCCAAACTGCAGCTCCTGGGGATGATGGTGGGGCTTCCACCTGCCTCTCCTTTTAGTTTCAGTCTCATAATTTACATTTTTAGTGCCTAGAATGATCTGCAGGAAGAGTCTGACTTTCTGTGCAGGTTTGCCAGAGTGTTTTATATTCATCTGGCCAGAATGTTTTGGGAATTCTGTTCCCAAATGGAATTCTGGAAGACATTTTAGCAGTTGCTTTTGCTCTGGCTCAGGCATTGTGGCTGGAGGGGGTTGAGGTGGGTGGGTGCAGTTGCTCTGAGCTGCAGGGAGGGTCCCTCTCTCACCCGAGGCTCTTCTGGCTGTGGCTGATTTGCACAGACATGAACAGATTTGTTCATTTTGTCCTCAGAACTGGAGGAGGAGGGGAGTGGTGATGGATGCAGAGTTTGACAGTGCAGCTGGATTTTGGCTGAGTGTAAATCCTGAGGAGTTGTTTTAAATAGAACCTCTTGCAGAGGGTCAGTGAGTGAGCAGGTCTGGGAGGTGAAGTGTCACTCAGCTTCTTTAGGGTGCTTGTTTACCATGGAAATCATGTGAACCCTCTCCAGAAGAGCCAGGTGCCATCTAAAAGCACTTGTGCATTCAGCTTGTGTGTCTCAGTTGGTCAGACCTGTCTTGGCAGCTTCATGCACTTCATCAGTTCTAAATTAGTAGATAAAATCAGTTTTTACAAGTTCTTCCCCCCACCCCCACCCCAAGATGTGCCCACACAGCTGCAACCACTCTGGCAGCTGCAAGAGGAGGGATTAGATCCCAAATGTCTTGTGGATCTTTCAGGAGATGCTTTCTCCTTGAGGTTGTGGTATTTCTTGAAGTCCCTTTGCATCCTATTCAGGCCTTTGTCATGAGCATCCACCGCCAGAGTCCCAGGAAACTGGGAAAGGCACTGATTAAAGAGAGGTGGGACATCCTGCCACCACCGATGACCCCTCCCTGTTCAGGTGGGGCACTGACAGCCCTTTCTCCGAGAGGAGTGTCATGTTTACCTCTGACGTTTGCTCCATCTCCTTCTGAGAAGGTGTTGAAATAATTCCAAGGGAGCAGGAGGAATTCAGTTTTGAAAATCACCCTGAAATGTTCAGGACTTCTGAAGTGCTGAGGTTTCAGCAGAGCTGTTTTGTCTGTTGCTGTGGAACAGGCACCGTGTGTTAATTGCTGGCATTAAAGCGTCCTGTTCTGTTTGATTCAGACATTCTGGATTGAAGTGATTCTTCCTTCTGGAATTGATTGGTCCCAGCTCTGTTTTGTGAAGCAAATTCTTTCCTTCCCAGCACAGCAGAGGCCTTTGAAACCCAGCCCCACTTCCCTGGGCACGTTAATCCCATTCCCTGCCTGTGCCCAGACACTTCTTCATACCTCATAAAACCTGCAGTTGTTCCTGGGAAGTGGCTCTGGCCCTAATTTAATCAATTAGCCCCAAATTCTCCCTGCCTTTAAAAGCCTCTGCTATTTCCACAAGCATTTTTCAGCACCACACACTCGATTAGAAGTCCTGAGGAATTCCTCCATGTGCTCCATCCCCAATTCCTGCACATTCCAAACCAAACACCTCCTCTTCTTCCTGGGCAGGTTGCTAATTGCATTTCTTTTAAAGTTAATCCAAGGATTTCAGGGCATTCTGTGGACAGCTGAGCAGGAAAGGTGGGGTTGGCTGGTCAGCCCTTCACGCTGGGGTTCCAGTTTTGGAGGGTGGGGGGCTCTTTTTTTTTTAGTGGCTTTACAGTTTGACTGGGAATTAGCTTGGAAAAAAGCTGCTGTGGGAAGTGAACATCACAGTTTAGTCTTTCCTCACATTTAGAAAGACTTTTGTCCATGTCGAACATGGATCAGATTAGAAGGTGGATTTCTGGAGTCTCTTGTGGATCTTCCTCAGCAGATCATTTTCATTTTCCTCCTCTTCTCAGCTGCTGTGGTGCTCTGGAATACTCCTGGAATAACAAAGCCTTGTGGAGATCTCAAACAGCCACAGAATCCACCTTGTGAAGGGAGGGCTTTTATTAATAATTTTTTTTCTAGTGTTAGACTTCAAGGTCCCTGCCTTTGCCCATACATTTCCACTCTGGATGTGTTTGATCACACTGTTAAATGGAATCCTTATGGGGGATTTGGTGCCAACAACGCTGAAACCTGTTAGTGAAACAAAAACCATTCTCTTCTGGGGAAATTAGAGGTCTGACTTGGGAAATTTAAGTGCTTGTCCATCTGTCTTTCTTCAAATAACCTCCAGTTAAGTGTTTAAATGTGTTGTGAGTTCTCCTCCGCAGGAGTGAAGAATGCAAGGTTGTGTCAGGAGGTGTTTTGTCAGTGAAGTCGCTGCTGGATCTGAGTGGGATGAAAATGCCCCAAAAGGCTGGTCCTGGGCTGCCCCAAAATCCCATTTCTGCAGGCTGGGGAGCAGATGTGGTGTGTGCAGTGGAAGTGTCTTCAGCCAGGTCCTGCAGGAGTCCTTTGCCCGCCTCGATGGGGGTACATGAGCCATTTGGGAACCCTCAGGTAGTGCCAGGGGGATTTTTATGTGACTCTCATACAGATTTCAGAGGTTTTAGGTAAAAGAATGAAGAGATGGTTGAGAGGGGCCCCTCTCCCTGTGTGCCAGTGTGTGCAGGGAGGGGCAGAGGATGGACCCAGCAGTGGACAGCAGGGAATGGTGAGGAACTGATGGCCAGGACCTGCTCATGAGGAACTTCTTTATATGCACTGGAATAGGTTACCCAGAGAGGGTGTGGAGTCTCCATCCCTGGGGATATTCCAGACCCCTCTGGACACAGCCCAGTGCCTCGTGCTCTGGGATGACCCTGCTGGAGCAGGGAGGTGGGACCAGATGAGCCCCTTCTGTGAGGCTGGGCGGTAGCTGTTGGCTCTTCTCCAAAGCAGCTCCATTTTAAACAACTCTTTAACATCTCAGACTTCCTGAGGCTGGAAAAGCCCAGTGAGATGTTGGATCCCACCCTGTGCCTGGTGCCCCCCTCATCCCCCAGCCCAGAGCTCTGAGAGCCACAGCCACCCCTGCCTTGGGCACCTCCAGGGCTGGGCACTCCAAACCTCCCTGGGCAGCCCCTTCCAGTGCCTGACCACCTTTTCCAGGGAGGAATTTTCCCAATATCCAACCTAAATCTTCCCTGTCCCACGTGAGGCTGTTCCCTCTGCTCCTGTCCCTATTCCCTGGAGCAGAGCCCAAAATGAAAAGCAAAAGGCAGGTTTCCAGTCTGGGAATTATGAAAGCCTCAAACAGATGGGCAAAGGGTTCCATTAATCTTTTAATATTAAGAGCATGAAAATCCTCTTCCACACCTGCAGAAATCACAGTAAATCTGCAGCTTTACTAAAATAAATCCCTCAGACTGTTCAAAGGCTTTCCTAATGTTGTGCTAGAGTTTATTTCAGTGCAAAATAGTGAAGGAGAATTCAGGCCTTAATTGTGGAGAGCAGTGTTTGGCTCACATAGTGTCAGATCCCAAAGAAACTCATTGTTATTACTAACATTTCAATATTATTAAATTATTATTAATAAATTTGCATTAAAACAATTTAATGTATTTGATGTGGAACAGCTGAGTCCTTGGTTTTGGACATTTCAGAAGGAACAGATTCAGTCCCAAGGGTGATTATTTATCTAGAGAAACCCGAGGCCAGGCAGTGTTCCCCAGGTGAGCTTTGAGGGTCCAGTGTCCCCTTTTCCCAGTGTTTGGGATCACAGAAGATGAAGGTTGGGAGGGACCCACAGGAGTCCCTCGGGCTGCTGAGGGTGCAGCTCTTACAGGTGGGTTGCTCTGGCTGTTTGTGGAAGCTCAACATCTGCAAATCAGCCCAACCCCACCACTCTGAAAGCCTTCAGAGCCACAAAATCCACCTGCAGGGCAGGAGGGGACCCACGAGGACCTTCCAGTCCCCCTGCACAGACCCCCAACACCCCCTGGCCCTGAGAGCCTCGGCCGAGCATTCCCTGGGCTGGGGCAGCTTTGGAACCATAAGCACAGTGGGGCTGGTTGTCTGGCTGTGTCCCCCTCGGGTCTGGCTGTGTCCCCCTCGGGTCTGGCTGTGTCCCCCTCGGGTCTGGCTGTGTCCCCCTCGGGTCTGACTGTGTCTCCTTTGTTTCTGACTGTTTCCCTTGTTTGACTGTGTCTCCCTCGTGTCTGGCTGTGTCTCCCTTGCCTGACTGTCTCCCTTGTCTCCTTGGCAGGTCTCCATGGAGCAACAAGTACGACCCTCCCCTGGAGGACGGTGCCATGCCCTCGGCTCGCCTGCGCAAGCTGGAGGTGGAAGCCAACAATGCCTTTGACCAGTACAGAGACTTGTATGTCAGTTCTACCCTCCAGAGCCCCTCTGGGTCTTTGTTCCCCTCAGCAGACATGGTCTGACACGTGGTCACTGCCTCAGGGGTGGAGGAGGAGGGGAGAATTAGTGATCCCCAGCATGATCAGATGTGTCAGCTGACGCTCAGGGCAGGTGCTGAGGGGCTTCCCTGCCTCCCTCTAACACACTGATGGTGTCTTTGTCCTGGAGTGACCTGTGTTCTCTTTGATCTCTAAGTTCAGTCTTCAACCATCTGCATTTTCCATTCCCTCAAGGCTGTGCTAACAAAAATAAAAATAAAATCCATATATTCAGCAGCAGCTCTCACAGATTCCAGGGGAATGAACTCTGAGCTGCAGAAGTTGGGCAGGGGTTGATGTTGTTGTGCTGCAAGGTGCTTGGGTCAGGCCCTGCCTTGTCAAAGAGGTGGAAGGCAAAGGAGTGAATAGAGATGTGTAGGATGAGTGTAGATTAGGCTTTTTTTAAAGCAGCAGTAGGAAAATGTCTGGGTGACTGGTCAGGTGAGCAGTTTTGCTGAAAATTGGAGTTGTAGTGGTGTAGCAGTGCAGTTAATCCAGGGCCTCGAGGTGGGATCAGGTGGAGCTGTTGGCTCTGGGGACTGGGGTCTTCTGAGCAGTGCTGGTGTGGGAACTGTAAATCTGAACAGCAAGGGAGTGTTGAAAAGCAAAATGAACTGGTGAGTTTATCCATGCTGAGGTGCTGCCTCACTGGAGGTGTCTGACAGCCCTGAAAAAGGTGAACAGATTTCTCTGCTGCTTCATGTTCCCCCAAACTGGAGATAAACTCCACCCTTAGATGGAGGTCATCACGTTGCAGTGCTGCCAAAAGCATGTTCAGAAGAGCTTTCCAGGCTGGATTTTGTGCCTGGCTGTCAGTGTAGCCTGTCCATGTGTGGAATGGTCACACTTTTGTTACAGGTGTCACATTTTTACTTCTTTCCAGGCATTGTTTTCATAGCCTTCCAGCTACTCCTGTAAGGAACAGTTGTTGCTGGTGTCTGAACTGACTGGAAGAAAGGAATTCTGCCTATTCAGCAAAGCCAAGTTTGCAGTTACTCCCCAGATGCAGAACAGACCAGGACCAATAAGGTTTTTAATACCCCAAGATGAAAATGAGGAGGTTTATGGAACCAGGGTTGTCTGTTTAAATCCCACTCTGCTCAGATGACTGTGAAGTCATGGGTGGAGACAATAACTGCTTTTAAAAGCTCTGTTTTACTGAGGGGGGAAGCAGGGGGCAGGTGACTCCAGTGAGGGGAGGCTGCTGAGCCCTGCTCAGCTTGGGGTACAGCAATAATCTTAATATATTGGGAGGGGAAAAAGGGGAGATGGTGCTAAATTTCATCTCTCAGTTGGTCCTGGGAGGGATCCATTTGGTGTCAGCAGCCAGGAAGGACAGAGGCAGCACCAGGGTAGATAAACTCATCTGTCAGCACAGAGCAATTGGATGCCAGTTATGATCTCACAAGTGGGTGAGAAAAAGGGGGGCGAGGGTGGCTTCGGATTTGCTGAGCACTGTAAAAATTGTGGCATTTGTGGCAAGGATTTGCCAACTTAACCTCAGTGTCTGAGGGGTTCCTCTTGTTTGGAACTGGGAAGGATTTGGATTTTACCTGCAGCAGAGAAACAGGCTTTTTGTTCCTGCAGTTTCCTTAACAGCACAGTTGGATTTTTGAGTTTTGACAGCAGGAAGCTTAATTTTTACCTGGAGAGCAGAGTGGGGGGACCTCAGTGGGGGTAACAAGTGGCAGCTTCTCCCAGTGCTGCTTCTGGCAACATGGGAATGACTGCAACAGTTCCTGGAACCTCGTGGGAGCCTGGGATGGGTTGTGGTGGGAAGAGGTGGCAGTGATGTAATTCCCATGGTCTGGAAAGTCATCCTGGGAAGGCCCTGGAAAGGTGGGAGTGGGGCCAATTGGAGGTGTCACTGCCCTGGCAGCTGGTGGAGCTGGGCAGGGGGGCACAGGGACTCCAGAGCCAGGCACTGCAGGGCTTTTCCAGGTGAGTGGAACTCTTCAGGCTCCTGGGAAAGCATTGCTGTGTCCCTCCGAGGACTCGGTGGCAGCCCCTGGGGGGTGGGTGTAGTCTGGTTCTGGTTTCTGGGAGCTGAGGAGGTTTGGGGCAGGCTCACCTTCCGGGACTGGTGCTCAGTGTATAGGCAGGGTGCAGAAAAGCTGAATTTTGACTTGGCCTGCAGAGACTTTGGGTGTTTCTATTCACTCTGGGGGGGTTTGTCCAAACACACCAGTTGTAGGTGCCACCAAAGTAGTTGGTGCTCCACATGACAAACTCCTGCTTAAAACCCACGAGTTTATGTGCAGTGGCTGCAGATGAAGAGGATGAACATGGTGCTGAGGGAGAAGCCTCCAGTGTGACACAGCAGCTCCTCACCAGTCTGGTGTCTGTCCCTCTGTGGGACAGACAGTGTTTCTGAGCTGCCCCTTTGAGCACAGCTCTGTTTGATGGGAGAGGGAGCAGAGAGTTCCAAAGCAGCCACAGCATTCACAGAGGACACCAGGCCCAGTGGACTTGAATTTCCTGGGCTGTTAAGGCTTTTTATTGCAGCAATGAAAGTTTCTGCTGGGTTTTTCAAAGCAGGTGCTGACTTTGTGTGCAGCTTTGCTGAGCTGAAATTGGACCTTCTGCTTGCCTGGCACTGAAAGATGTTGTGGTTCTTAATACCCTGCAAGGACTTCATGGAATGGTTTGGTTGGGAGGGACCTCAAAACCCATCCAGTCTCACCCCCTGCTGTGGTCAGGGACACCTTCCACTGCCCCAGGTTGCTCCAAGCCCCGTCCAGCCTGGCCTTGGACACTCGCAGGGATGGGGCAGCCACAGCTTCTCTGCCCACCCTCCCAGGGAAGGATTCCTTCCCAATATCCCACCTGTCCCTGCCCTCTGGCAGTGGGAAGCCATCCCCCCTTGTCCTGGCACTCCAGGCCCTTGTGCAGAGTCTCTCCTTCTTTCCTGTTGGTTCCTTCAGCTGCTGGAAGGGGCAATCAGGGCACTCCTCGGCCTTCTTTTTCCAGACTAACCAATCCCAGTTGTCTCAGCCTTCCCTCCCAGGACAGGTGCTCTCAGAGGCTGCTCTGCATGGGGCTGACTTCATCCTCACCTTTGGAATTCACCTTTCTCTGCTCCTTCCAGCAGGGAGTGCAGGAGGAAGGAGTTGCCTTTCTGACCACGAATAAGAACTTCTGAGAGTGTCTGCTGCTCCCACTCTGCTCTCCACCTGTGGTCCAAACCCCCTCTGGATTATCTCCCACTTTCAGCTCAGAGAGGCAGAGATAAGCACAGCAAAGTGCTGATATCCCACAGAATTCCTCAGGGGCCCCTCCCAACTCTTCAGTCTCCCCTCTTGTCGGTCCGTGGCCCACACCCTGTTCCCTCCTGGCTCCCTGTGCCAGTCAGGAGTGCTGGAGTCTCCCTGTGCCTTCCTGAGGCACTGCTTGGCATCTGCCCCTTCCCAAGCGCTTGGCACCTGCTGCCCTGGGGCTTTGGAGGGAACCAGCCCGGGAGGCATTTGGGAACACCGGGAGTCTCTCCGTTTGGATTTGCTTGCTGGGGACCTCAGAGTTCAGCTTTAGTGGGCACTGAGTGACTGAAGTGTGAGAAGTTTGGAGAAGTCTTGTAATGTTGCAGGGAATCCTTTGGGATCATGGAAACTGGATCTCTGTCCCCTCAGAGCCTGGCCAGGAGTGCTGGGGGAATCCTTTGGGACCATGGAGACTGGAGCTGGGCCCCTTCCTCTGCCCCCTCAGGAGTGCTGGCTTGGCTTTCAGGGCCTGTTTTAATTCACGCTGCCTTTCAGTATCTCTGGAGTTTTCCCAGCTTTTCTTGCTGGAGGCATATTCTGGTCTCCTTGGGTTGCAGAGGAGTTGCCCCAGGTTTCAGTTTCACACCAGGCATGTTTTTGGGCTCTCTGTTTTCCCCAAATCCGTGTTGCTTTCCCAAAAAACAACTGTTCCATTTGGGTCTCCTGCTGGCAGCTTTCCCTGAGACCCTGCCTGCAGCTCATGCCCTGGTATGTTTTTGTTCAGGAGGTTATTATTCCCAGATGGAAGTCTAATATCTTACACCACTCAGGGAGAGCTTTGGCTTTCCACTTCCAATCTGGTGGAGATAATTTCTGCCCACACATGGTTGGAATTTATTGCCCTTTCCTTGCCGTGTGTGTGCACTTGATTGAAATCAAAGCGTAACGAGGGCCAGGGCATCTGCTCCAGTCTCTTCTGGTTTAGATCCTGCCTTCCCTTGTTTGGGGTTGGAGATAATCAGGGCTTTAATTAAGTAATCTAATGGCTCTTTGTTGTCTGGAAGAAATAATTTCTGAAGTGATTAAGCAGACCTCCCTGGGGAGGGATGCTGCTGATGTGCCCACGAACAGGATGAGTTTTGGCAACTCTGGGCTGGTTCAGGAAGCTGACATGTATTCAGGCAGCTATTCCTCCTTTCTTTTCCTTGGCTTAAATTGGATTTATTGGTGCTTTTGGTTTTTAGCAACTTTAAAAAGAGATAAAACACTCATCTTAATCGTTGTGCTCCCGAAAATGTTTGTATTGATTAAGGCTTTGAGTTCCCTCAGCAGAGGAAGCCACGAAGCCTTTTGAACTTCTGCTCCTGTCCCTGTTTTGATGTTGCTCCGTGTTCAGTTTGTGATCTTGGAGCTCTGGGCTCGGAATTTGGTAGGAGCAGAAGGAGGTCTGGGAGAGGATTGACCTCTCAGATGTTTCTGTTGTGTGTAATCCTTCTCTTATTGAGTTTTGGTGGGAATGTGGGGGGAATGTGGGCCAGCCCAGTCAGTGCCCCTGGGGTGGGGTGCCCAGCCCTGCCAGTCAGGCCACCTGCAGGGTGGGCAGAACCCAACCCGAGCCCCCCTCACCTCCTGCTCAGCTGGAGGAGGGAAGGAAGGAGGAGCTGCAGGAACTCCTGAGTGCTGCCTCAGGACTGTGTGCACTGAGATGCTTCTGGAGGCACTGCCATGGTCCCAGTGACAGATGAGTTTCCCCTCTCGTTTTTGGAGTGCTCAGGGCTGACTTTGAATTTTCTTTTTAATTCTTGTGTTTGATCTCCTGGAACAGCCTTGCTTGGCGGAGCTTTGCTGAGCTGTGAGGCTGCCTCTGACTGTCCCCACTGAACCCTGTGCCACCAGGTGGTTCACATGGCCTGGGAACTGCTGGGGGGCTTTCCCTTTGGAGCAGTTCTTACCTTTTTTCTTCTTGACTTTGGATGATGTGCCTGAACCGCTTCTGACACTTTTCCTTCATCCATTTGTCTTTATAAGAAAAAGGTGGAAGTCACAGTGCTGCCCTAGGGCTGGAACTGTTCCAGAGTGTTGCTCAAGTGTCATCTAATTTCTCCTTCCCTCCCTTTTTATATCCCTTTTCCTGGTCTGACAGACCACGAGATCCTCTGAGTGGAGTTCATGGCACTTCAGGAAATACTCTGCACTTCTTGTAAGCAACTGCTGTGTTTGTGTTCGACCAAACTTGATTTATTTTGTGAATGGAACAGCCCTGGCTCCACCACATAAAGGAGAGCACCAGATGGAGGAGCTGTGGGTTTGGTGTCAGCACATCCTGCCCTGGCACAGGTTGCCCCATCCCTGGAGGTGTCCAAGGCCAGGTTGGATGGGGTTTGGAGCTCACCAAGTGTTGAGTCAGCTGTGAGCTTTTCCTGTGAGCCCTGTGCCCGTGTTTAGATGTAAATCCATGGAAAGCTTTGAAGTGCCTTTATTGCCATGAGCTCCCTGTTCCTCATTACTGACCCAGCCCTTTCTCCTGGCCACAGGAGCTCCTGGGGCTTCCTCAGCCAGGGCCCTGCAGATTGAATCCAGATGCATTTGTTGTGCATCCCAGCACTAAGGAAACCTGCCTGTCCATCTCCCTGCTGGCTGGGCCTTTGCACAACAGGGGGTGACCTCAGGATTGTGGCATCTGGGAGCTTCTGACCTCGGGGTGGGGCTGATAAGGAGGAGGTGAAGTCTCCTCAGAGGAGCCTTCACTGCTCTCATGTGTGTGTTTGTGCTCCTGAACTCACAGCCAGGGGGTTTGCCCAAGGAAATTATTTAGGTGGAAGAGTGAAGAGGGCAGTGTTGGCATCCCTGTGTTGGCGTCCCCTCCTTGGCACTGCTGGGCAGCTCAGCACTGGAAGCAGAATTGAGGGTGAAGTTGTTGGTGTATGTGACACAGACTGAACAAACAAGTCTACTGTCATGCTGGAAAACAACCCACTACTTTTCATCTCATTTTTTTTCCTTTGGGTGCTTCATTTTGTACACTCTGCATTCTTGTCTTCTGAATTTGAGCTCCTGGGTGGAGGAGGAGTTTTTTCCCTTGGGTTCCCACGGTTCTCTGTGATTACATAAAGTCTGAGCACTGCAGAGGGAAGGAGGATTAGGAGGTCAGCACTGATGATGCAGCACTATCCTCAAATGCCACTCTCTGAAGGCTTCAAATCCCCAGTAGGGAATCACTTACATGCTTCCAAAATCAGGGCTGAATTTCAGAACATCACCTTATTGGGACCTGGACTTTTTGGACTGGTTATCCCTGGCAGTGCATTATAGTGGACTTTTTGGACTGGTTATCCCTGGCAGTGCATTATAGTGGACTTTTTGGACTGGTTATCCCTGGCAGTGCATTATACTGGACTTTTTGGACTGGTTAGCCCTGGCAGTGGATTCTGTTGTCTGTCCAGGATTCCCCCATGCTCTCAGCACTGCCTGGTGTTCTAGAGATGAAAACTGAAGGCAGAGTAACTCAAACCCCAGCCCTGTTGTGGAGATCTGGTGTGAGCCTGTCTGAAGAATCAGTGACACGTGAGATCTGCAGCCAGCACAGACTTTGCCAAAGTTCCCCCTCCTGGAAGGTTCCTGCTGCCTTCTCCCCTCCTGTCCATGCCCAGATTCCAGCTGGCAGAGTCTGGAATGTGCCAGGCTGTGGGTGGGTGAAGCTCTGGGCTCTGTGCTGGCACAGGGAAGGATTTGGTGGTTAATGAAGCAGTTGCTCCTTTGGACACCTTCAAAGTGGCATTAGGGGCTCTTCCCAGGTGGGATTTGGCCCTTGGTTTCCATCTGCCAAGAGGGGGAAAATGTGAGCAGTCCATGGTTATTCACTGAATAATGGAAGGTGCTGGAGAGCACAAACTGGGAGGTTCTGGGAGCTTTGGAGCCCTAAGGATCCCATTGTTTGGGCACTGCTTTCCTTCCTTGCAGAGCTCCTGCATTTACAGCTCTGCTGCACAGTTTGAGTCATCCCACCGTGGGCCAGATGTTGCTTTTAAGTCCAACTGGCATTGAAGTCACACATACCTAAGTGCATTGGTATGTTTGCTCCAGGGATTTTTGCACCTGTGTGTGCTGGAAAGAATTCCTGTAAAATACCTGTGCAGAGCCCCCCAGGTGTCATTTGGGCTGTGTTCCTCCAGTGGGGTGCACAACCCCTGGGCTCTGCACACACACCTTTTACCTTCTGCATGTTGAGCCTGGGGCTGTTACCCAGTTCTGGGAGCAGAGGAGGAGGAGAGAGGAATTGTCAACCCTCTGGACTCAGAGCAGTGGGAGAAGTGTCACATCCTGCTTTGCTCCTGGGACCAGCCTTTGATCAAAGAGCAGACCCATCAAAAGCTGGGTGGAGGGTGCAGGCAACAGAGTTATTCAGGGGCAAGTCGGGTCTCCTGAGGAGTTTGTTTCCCCCTCAGCTGAGCTGTGGGAGTGCAGGGGGTTTGTTGAACACTTTGTGGCTTGGGTTTGGTGGGAAGTGGGTTGCTGAATTTTGCCACTTCCTTTGTATTTCTGTTGTGACTCCTGTGCTTGTTTGAGGTGAGAGGCTGCAGAGGCAGGGGAGGCACTCTGAGGGTTGTACTAAGTCACTTGCCATTCCACTCACCTGTTTCCCACAACAGTTGGAGTGTTTGCTGCCTCACCTCAGGGCTTAGGGAGTGCTGTGGGATGCCGTCAGATTATGACTTCAGTCATTGTCACTGCTACAAAAACATGTAGCTGGATTCTCACTGTTTGCCTTTGGGGGAGGATCTTTAAATGGCAGTTTTCTTGGAAGTCCCTTGATGTGAATAGCTGGACATGTTTCCCCTTTCTAGGCTGAACTTCTGTAGCTGGAAGAAATAACTCTGTGACCTTTAGGGAATAAAGCAAATCATTTTCAGCTTTAAAGGAGCCAGTCTGAAACCCTGTGGAGCCCTTTGGCAGGTTTGCTTCCAGGTGGTGGGACTTCAGCATGAGGGGCTTGGGAGAGCCAGAAGCCACAGACTTTTTGTCTCTGGCTCTCAGCTACTTCCTGGAAAATACACCAGTGTTTTTCTGGATGAGTGATTTGGTTCTGAAGTGGAACTGAAAGGCAGAGCTTGGTTTTATTGCTGGGTGGTGGAAACTCCTTTTCTCCATCCAGGGTCTGTTTGGGGGACTCAGGAGGAGCAGAGGGGGGTCAGGACAGGCAGTGGTGGCACAGAGGGGCTGTTGTGTCCCCTTCCCTGAGCTCTGGGCTGTGGGCTGGGGGTTTGCTCCCCTGTCCCATCCCTCTGGAAGTGACAGCTTTGTTCTGGCCACAGCCTCAACTCCAGGAATACAGCTCAGGCTCCTCAGACAAGTTTCCATCCATGTCTCCACCCTCTTCGACTTCAAACACTTCATAAAGCTTTGGATCACTCTGAGCTTCAATATTTTCTTTTATTCCTGCATTTGCAAAGTAGGTCAGTCTTAAGGGTGACATTTTTTTGTCTAAACCAGCTTTTTCCAGGAGTTCTGTGGTTGAGGAGTCAGGGATGTAAAACCTCAGTGTTTGATGGTGGTGTTGAAGCTGTAACTGATGGTGAGGGAGCAGTTCTGGATTCTGCAGGAAGAGTCAGTGGTGGTGTTGGGCTCTGCACCTTCTGGGCACCTTCCCGGGCAACCTTATCCAAGGATTTGCCCTGAGATGGGAGAGCACTGCCTGCCCTCAGAGGGAACAGGGGTGTCACTTGGTCCAGCAGACCTCTGAAGGACCTTCCAGCCCAACTGTACTATCAGGTTCCAGTGTTCTGGTTGTTGCTGAAGGCACAGGACAACCACAAAACAATGGTTTGGCTGTTTCCTAACAACCTTTGGTCTGTGGGCAAACCCAAACTGATCCTGGTTGAACTATGCTGGGTTGATCCATGTCCTTGGGCAGAAGGGGAGCCACTGCTTGGCTTTGAATTGCTGGCCTTGAGGGTGGTTTGTCCCCTGAGGTAGCCCAGGATGAATCTCTGCCACCTCAGGCCTCTTGTACATCCCCAAAGCATCTGCTGATCCCTTGGATTTTTCAGGAGGGCCCAGTGGTGGTGAGTGGGGGGTCAGTCTCTGCTCCCAGGTGAGAGGAAATGGCCTCAGGTTTGTGCCAGGGGAGGTTTGGATTGGATATTAGGAAAAAACATTCATGGAAAGGGCTGTGCCTGCTGGGAATGGGCTGTGCAGGGGAGTGGAGGAGTCACCATCCCTGGAAGGGTGCAAAAAACACCTGGCTGTGGCACATGGGGACGTGGGTTAGTGGTGACCACGGTGGTGGTGGTTGGTGATGGGACTCGGGGACCTCCAAGATCTTTCCCAGCCTTAACAATCCCTTGACTGAAGCTTCCAAAAAAAAAGACAGGTTGCCTTTTCCAGCTGCAGGAGGAAAATGCTGCAGGAGCAGGGACATCCAGAACAGGCCATCCAGGAGGGAGATGGTCAGTCCTTTGCAGGGCTTCCCAAGTGTTCTGCTGCTGCTCCTGCTCGTGCCTCTGGGGCTGTGCCCGGCTCTGCCCACTCAGTTTAGGGAGGAGATCCCAGTTTATGCCTTCCTGGAACCTCTTCCAACCTGGAACCTCTTCCAACCTGGAACCTCTCCTGCCTGGATTTTAATAAGGGCTGCAAATTAGTCAGTGGTGAGGGGTTTCTTGGAGCTTGTCCAGCCTTCCTGCAGCAAATCCAAGTTCCTGAAGTGGCTTTAAATTCCTCCCAGCCCGTTTGTCATCCCAGTTTCTGTTCTGGAACAGCCAATTAACCTGTGGCACCTCTTTATTTTTCTGGAGGAGAACAGGTCTCAGGGAACGTTCCCCTCTCCAAACACACCCTTCCTGGGTTTGGAAAGGCCACTTTGGTGCTGTGTGGGGGAAGGTGAAGCCTCCTGTGGTCATCAAGGATATCTGTTTGCCCCCTGGGAAGGAGCAGTGAATTTTGGGAGTGATTTGGATAACTCCTGTGGATCCATACGGGTTCAATCAGTGGCACAGTTGTTCCAGTCCCCAGATCCTGGATCTGGCCATGGCAAAGCAGCTTTATTGGAATAGCATGTTGTATTTAAAACAATATTAATACTCTATTTGATTCATTAAAGCATCCAGAGGCCCCTGAAACGTTTCCATGTGTGAGCTGTTGCTTCTGGCAGGAGGTTCTTCACAGGGTTTTATGTGGTTTCAGACAACATTTTAGCACATTCTTAAAATACCCACAAAAGCCTTTATGTAAAGCCTCATAAAGGTGAACCACATAAAAATGATTTTTCCCCCTGTTTCATGTCATTAGGATCAAAGTACAGTAGGTAAGAATAAATTTCCCAAAGCCTTGTTTTGGTCCCTTCTCTTAATTAACGTTTCGTGCTCGTAGGAAGGTCGTAAAGTAGGTAATGGGGGAACTGTCCGTGCACTCTGTGATGTTCCAGGGGCTGCCAGTCCATTTGGAGTGAATTCACTTACTCTGTGGATTAAGGAGACTGAATTATACATATATATATATTTTTTTTTTTTAGGCAATCTTGGTCTGAAAATGGGCACTGGCCTTTGAAAGGAGGGGTCAGTTAGACTGGAACTGAGGTTTGCTGCAGGACTGGAATTCCCATGAACTGCATCCAGCAAAATCCACCTGTGAATCCCCCCCAGGGGTGTGAAAAGGGTGTTGGTGGGCTGAGCTTGCCCTGGACTGGCTGTGGAGCAGAAGGCTCTCCTTTGCCAGGGCTGTGTTGTCAGTGCTTTCACTGGGGCTTGGTTGGGGTGGTTTGTGTTGGTCACTGAACTGCCCAGCAGAGCCACCCATTGGAAATAAAACCCTGTGGGGAGTTGATGTGCAGTTGTTTCCCCTTCCTGAGGTCCCAGCATTGGCTTGGGAATGAACTTGGATGCCTGGAATTAGAGGGAATTGGGGCTCTTGAAACCTCACACCTGAGTGGTCTGTAAGTGCAGAGGGTGTGCTGAAGTCGCTGGTGTTATTTGCATTCACTCCCCACTTGCTTTTCTCCTGACCTGTGGAAGTGTCCTTGGGTCCAAAATGCACAGTAAATGGACTTGTCAGTGTCATTCCCAGCTAGGAGGGCTGTGCTCAGAGAGGAGGGGAGCACAGACATGGGAAGGGTCACTGAGTGCTCCTTTCCTTCCTCCCAGAAGAGGAGGGACGTGGTCCCTTCAGGTCTGTGTGACAGTCAGAGGCAGGAATATGGACCAGTTGGGTGTTCCTGCCTGTCCCTGGGCACTGTCAGTCCTGGCAGCTCCTCCTGCCTTTGGCTGCTGAGCTTTTGCTGTGCTGCCCATAGGGCCAAGTGTGTCACCTCCGGAGTCACTGGCCCTGCTGATGTGGCTCAGCTGAGGTCACCTCTCCTTTCCCCATGTCATTCTGTGAGCTCAGCCCTCAGAGTTGTGTGCCAGGGAACAGCATCCCCTTCCCCTTCCTCCTCCTCAGGTCTGTGTGGTGACTGGAGGATGGAAGCAGTGGAATGCTGGGGGTTACAATCCCAGTTTTCCAGAAGCCACAGTCCCTCCTTTGGCACCCTTGTCCCAGCAGTGCTGGGCTGGCTGAAGGTGCACCAGGTTCCACCTGGCCCAGGAGGAGCCCAGCCCTGGTGCCACCCAGAGGGAGGGGGGCACTGCAGGTGGCATTGCTTGGTCAGTGTTCTGGGTGCACTTTTAGCTCCCAGAAACCTGAGATTTAGGCAAGTCTGGCTTGTTGTGTCCCGTGGCTGAAGCTGGAACAGTGAAACCTCAACACATCCCTTCCTGTCTGAGCTCCCCGGGTCCAGCTCAGCTCCCTTTGCAGGAAAGCAGCAAATGAGCTTCACACAAAGTTGTGAGGCAGCCACAGAAGGCTACTCACTTGCTCCCTTTTGTCTTAATTAGTGAACCCTGTTGTAAAGAACTTCCAGACTTTGCCAATAGAGAGGGGAAGAAAGAGCAAACTGTAAAATAAAGCCTTACTCAGCCCACTTTGTAGCTCGTGCTTTTACCAGCTGTTGTGGTTAATTGGAATCAGAGGAATTGTTTGCCTGAGTCCTGCAGAAATCTGTAACCAGCTCTGCTTTTACTCTCCTTTAGAGAGATGTACAGGGGCTTTTTGTAATTAAAGGCTCTGCATTATAAAAGGATTGGAACTGCTGCGTTTCTGGGGGTGTAACTGGTGGGACTGCAGAAGAGAAAATAACCTTTATTAGGACACAGAAGTCCTGCTGATTTAGGATTACTGTTGATACCTGACTCTGGCTTGGGCCCTGCTTGCTTTTAACATCCCTCTTGGCTTTCATCCCACAGGTATTTTGAAGGGGGAGTCTCCTCTGTCTACCTCTGGGATCTGGATCATGGCTTTGCCGGGGTGATCCTCATCAAGAAAGCTGGAGATGGATCAAAGAAGATTAAGGGATGCTGGGATTCCATCCACGTGGTGGAGGTGCAGGTACAGCCTCTGGGGCAGCTGAGACACCCAAGTGAACACAAACCCCAGTTAATGGCAGACAATTAAGGAGCACAGGTGTTCCCCTGAACAATGCAATATTGTGGCAGGCCTGGAAACCTCTGTCCCCTGCTAAGTTTGGAAAATGCCCTGAGGCAATTTGGATGGAGATAAGTCAGGGCTGTAATCAAAAAGAATCCCAGAAGGATTGAAGGTATGTTACTTTCTGCACATGTGATCCTGAGATTATGTTTTCTTTTTTTAACATAAAGGTCTACAGATAAATATCACTAATTAGGTAATAAACCCAAGGTAATAGGAGGGTAAATTGCTCTAACTGGGTTTGCTTGGGAAAATTAGGGAAAACTAGAGGAATGTGCACACTCAGAATTGTGCTGTGTGAGTGGGGTTAGACTTTGTTGCCTGTGGGGTCTGCCCAGCCCCTACTTCGTTCCTTGGGGGGGATTCTAACCCTCTGTCCCTGTCCCTTTGTGCTCCTGCCCCTGCCAGGAGAAATCCAGTGGCCGCACCGCCCACTACAAGCTGACCTCCACGGTGATGCTGTGGCTGCAGACCAACAAGACTGGCTCTGGCACCATGAACCTGGGAGGGAGCCTCACCAGGCAGGTATGTCTGTGCCCTGGGCACCCCCAGCACTGCCCTCCCTCCTTTCCACACCCCCAACCAGGCCCAGGGAGGTGAGGAGGTGCATAAACATCCCTCCTGCTGCTGCCTCTGCTGCTGTGCAGCCCAGGGGCAGGGGGAGTGCAGTGTGTCATCCCCAGGAAGCCCCTTGAACCCCTTGGCAGCAGTGGGGCTTGCAGTTAAAATTATAAACCAGCCAGCAAGTGTTTAGACTTCCTTTTGAGTCTTAGTTTGAGTCCTTACTTTTAGGTATCCCTGAAGTTTTATGCTCCCCTCTGTGTTTTTATCTGTAAGGTTTTCCCACTTTCTTACTGGAAGATTCCAGTGGGATTATAAAAACTACAGGATGACTCTTTTGTTGTGTTTGTCTTCTAAGAGCCACTCAAAGCACTGTGAGCAAACCTGTGTTTTGCACTGACTGCAGGATTCTCCTGGCCTTAAACACAACAGTTCTCCTTTGGTGTTTTCTTCAGTGTTTGCCTCCTGCAGTACCAGGACACTCATTTAAAAAAGTCCAAAAAAAAAAAGGAGAAATCTCTTCTAAACATTTGGGGTTATTTTTAGTGTCCTCCTTTAGTATTTTCCTTCTGCAGCATCAGGACACTAATTTTAAAAAAAAAAAAAACAAACAAAAAACAATCTTCTGAAAAAAGATAAATCTAAACATTTAGGGGGGGTTGTGCCAGTGTTAATGACTCTGACTTCCTCTTGAGAGCTGGTTTTGCCCAGGCAGGTGTCAGACTGCAGGGGATTGAGGCACTGCTGCTGCCTCAGGCTCCGGAGCTGCTGCAGGAAGGTGGTGCTGCTGCCCCTCCAGCTCTGGGGCTGCCTCAGGTCGGGTCATAAACCCTGCAGGACAGGAGCCACATTGTCAGGTCAGGAGTGACTGCAGGGATTGGCAGCAGCTAAAACTCCTTTATGAGCCTTCCCAGAGCAGAGGAGGCTTTTCCATACAAAGGACAAAGCAGACTCTGTTACAAACCTCCTGGTTTTTGTGCAGGATTGAGCCAGGCCAAGGCAAGAAGGGTCTGTGATTGCAGAGAGGGACTGGGATTGGGTTGGTCCTGCAGAGCCTGCCTGGGTGATTTTCTTTCCATGTTGTTGTTGACTCACAGAAGAAGCTGATGGAAAAGCAGAGGGAGGAAAAAGGCATCTGCAGACAGTTTTGAGCCATTTCTTTTCTGCCTCCTCTCCAATGTTTGCAGTCATTACACCCGAGTTGTGGTGACCTGGACACGACTTTAATCCCAGGCCTGGCTGAGACTGAAACCAGAGCTGTGAAGTGCAGGCCAAGGGCTCAGCTCTGGCCACAGACTCTGCAGCAGCAGCTGAGCTAAGGGAAACAGGAGCCTGTGGAGAGGGGGTGTCCTCAGTGCACCTTGGCCTGACCTGCTGGGCCCTGTGCAGTTTCCCTTCCTGGGAGCTGAGTGGGGGCGTTGCTGCCCCTGCCATGGACTCTGGAGTCAGCTGAGAGGCATCAAAGGCAGAGCCCCTCTGCTCAGCTCCTGCACACACGGGGCAGGCTGGAGGGGCAGGCTGAAGCTTTTGGGGGGCTGGATTTGCTGGTTGGGGGTGCCCCAGGAGGGTTGGTGGGCCAGCACAAGGCTGTGATGCTCCTGCTGCCTCCAGGAGTGCAGAGTGAGCAGGGGCTGCCTGTGCCCAGCCCCGTGTCCTGCTGGGCTGGGTCTGGGCTCTGAGTCCTCTTTACCACATCCCCTGAGGACACCAAGGCTTACTGGAACTTCCTGACCAGCTGTTTGCACAGTCTGCAGCAAACGTAGCCACCCAAATCAGGGGTTAGTTACCTCTTGAATGGTGTGTTCCAGTTCTACCTTGGCAGCAGCAGTGATCAGTAACAACCTGGAATTATTTTGTCTGTGGTAAGTGGTTTGGGTCAACTCAACATTTAAGCTACTTGAGCACCTTTGATGCTAAAATGTGAGTAGCAGATGTCCCTGTGTTTCAGAGGGAGCTTCTGAAGTGTTCACAAGCTTGGTCATATCCTGACTTGTAGGCTGAGGGCAGAGGGAACCTCTCAGTGCTTGGGGAGGGAGGTCTGGGCAGAGCCACCACTTTGAAACCACTTTGGCCTCGTGGCTGCAAATGAGGTGCTTTTTGAGTGCTGATGACTTGGTGGCCAGGAACAGGCCAAAGAACCAGCCCTGGGAATGCCACGTGGTAGAGCTGAGCTTGGGGCTGGAATAAGAACCTGGAAATAGCTGTTCCCTGCTGCCCCTCCCTGCCAGTGAGATGCTGTTGTCCTGCCTCCCACACAAGTGGCCTTTTTGTTGTCTTTGTCAGGACCATCTGAAAAAACTCATCTTTGCCTTTCTTGACTGTCCCCCACCTCATTAAAGGCTCCCACTTGGGTTGTTCCTGAATGTTGCTCTGAATTTCTGGGAATGTTTTTTTTTCCTCTCTCTGAATCACTGTGTTTGTTGCCCAGAGCAGCTGTGGCTGCCCCATCCCTGGGAGTGTCCAGGGCCAGGTTGGACAGGGCTTGGAGCAGCCTGGGCTGGTGGGAGGTGTCCCTGGGTGTGACAGGGGGATGATCTTTAAGGTCCCTCCAACCCAAATGAGTCTGGCTTGGAAACTCCCCTTGTGTGGCTTGAATTGACTTTACCCAGAGAATTTCAGGCTTTGGCTTTATCAGGGCAGTTCTGGAGTTCCTTGGAAGGAGCTGCAGTTCCAGCCTGGTGGGGATGGACTGTCATGGAATGTGTTACAGACTGATGGAAGTGAAACGTGATGTGATGTGTCCTGATGGAGATTGGCATTTTGATGTTGTTAAAATTACAGAATTTCAGGTTCTGTCCTCATCCAGTAGAGAAATGTGTGTGTGTGTACAAGAATCCAGCACAGAGCCCTGAGTGTTGTGGTGCAGGTTCCTTTCCATGTGATTTATCCGTGTGTGAACTTCCATCCTGAGAGGTGAGGGCAGTTCTGAGCCAGCTCAGGTTGTGATTGTGCCAGGTTGTGCCAGCTCACAGGTTGTGGTTGTGGCCTGAAGACTTCCAGGGAATTAGAGCTGAAGTGCCACTTGATCAGGTCAGGCTGGAGGAGCCCCTTTGTGTGCAGAGCTCTTGTCCTTCTGCCCAGTGAAGGTTTAGTTGGATTTTTAGGAATATTTGTTATCCTACATAAGTGCAGAGAGTGCAGCCACCCCTCTTCTGACTCCAGAGGATCTTGGAGCAGAACTGTTGGGGGGAGCTGGAAGGAGGAAGGTGATTTTAACCTTTCCCCCCCACACTGCTCATGCCCTGCAGTGTCAGACAGACCTTCCCATTGCACAGGGGCCTGAACACGGGGCCCTTCCACCCTCTGCTCTGGGTGTGACTCCAGTGGCAACACCTCAGGCCAGGCTGGAGGAAGGAACTCCCAGCTCCCACCTCACCCTGGCAGGATTCAGTCAGGACAAGGACTGAGGCTGGAATCTTGGGGTGTCCCACACCCTCTGCCTGCCAGGGGGCCACGGAGGAAAGGGCAGGACGGGGAGTGAGGCTTGCAGGGAAGTGCAACATTCCAGCAGCTTTCCCATTCCCTTGCACGTTCTCCATGGAGCTCCCACCCCCCTGATTGACTCCAGCTGCTGGCAGGGGCCTTTCCTGGTGTGCCCTGGAGGGAGTTGTGTGCCCAGCCCCGGGTGGCTCTGGCTGAGTTCGGAGCTTCCATTGGGCCACACTTTTCCTGGAGGGAAGAGCAGCTGTTTGATCCTGTTCCCCTTGAAGCGAAGGAGCTGCAGGATTCCCAGGGCTGGCAAAGAGTCAGCCTGCACTTTGGTGGGTCCTGGAGTACCCCCTTCAAGGCAGGAGGAGCAGGTGCCTCTCTGAGCTGTCCTTGAGCACAAAGGACCTGTGTGTGTTCCCTGCACTGAGGAAGGAGGTGCAGGTTTGCAGGGGATGGAGTTGGCTCCAAACCTGCAGTTTATTGACACTTGGAGATGTGGCCAGGGGAGGATGTAAAGCTGCAGGGATGGGAGGCCTGAGCCTTGGGATTAAAGCAGCTCAGAGGTGTGATGGTTTTTGAACCTGAGACTCTCTGCAGTAGAGGCAGAAGGTTCTGCAGAGCTGGGGGAAGGCTGGGCTGTGCCTGCAGGGGATGTTCCCTGGGATCTCCTGCAGCTCAGTGGGATTTGTGCCATTTATCATCCCAGGGAAATCCCTGAACTCAGCACTTGGGAGACTCATCCGTTCCCGTCTAGTCCAGCTCTCCTGTGAAGGGCCATCCCACTGACTTCCAGATGTTGTTGGAACAGGAAAGTGCTTTTCCACCAGGGGGATGTTGCTGTGGTGCTTTGGCTCCCCCTCTGTGCTGGTTTAGAGTTAAACTGGCAGGAGAAATCAATCCAACCCAGAATGGGATTGCAAGGCAGAATAACAATTTAAGAAAAGATCACAAAATACGCTGAGACAGAAGGAAAAATTCATTTGTGCCACAAAAAACAAATGCACGAGCAGGATGGAGCTCCCCAACCCCTGTGCTGAGCACCACGTGGTCCCCCTGAGTTCAAAGTAAGAAGAAAGGAAGAAACCTGCTGGTGACAATGATGGTTGCAGTCTGGTGGCAGTCCCAGTCCTGTCAAGGCTCTGCTCCTCCTCTGGATCTGAAGAGAGCCCCCAGTCCCAAAACCCCAGGCTTATCTCCACTTGGGCTCAGATTGGAACACCCAGTCCCTCCCCCAGGGTGGAGGTTTTCACAATGGGTGATTTACTCTGTGAGGTGAACAATGGCATATTTTTGGCATCCCTGATGGCACCTGAGCAGACATGACCCCTCAGGTGGGTGTGGAGGCAGGAAAACTTCCTTATCCCACAGAAGTTCCCAGACACCCCCCCGTACCCTGAGGGGTGGGGTGTGCCCTGGGCAGCTGCTGCCAACGGGCCATGGTGAGCAGTTCATGAGAAAAAAGACATAAAGGGTTTAGAATCCACACTCACCCAGTGCCAAACTGATCCTGGCTACTAAAACCAGGACACCCTCACAGCTGGTGTTGGGGGTGCAGGGGCAGCAGGGTTGGACCAGCCTGGGGATTTATTCCTTCTTCCCTCTTCTGTCCCGAGGGTGGGCAGCCCTGGCACAGGGTGGGCAGAGCAGCTGTGGCTGCCCCTGGATCCCTGGGAGTGTCCAAGGCCAGGTTGGAGCAACTTGGGCCAGTGGAAGGTGTCCCTGCCCATGGCAGGGGTGGGACTGGATGGGCTTTGAGGTCCCTTACAGATTCCACAGTGGTTTGGTTATAGAATAGTTCAGAAAAGGAGGGGGAGGAGGAGTTGAGCTCGTGTAGAGAGGTGGCCTGTGGGGGTCGTGGAGCATCCCCACGTCTGGTGGTGGGTTTGACTGTCCAGTTTGGTGCAGGATCTTTGGTTACAGAGGAGAGAAGGGGTCAGTGGGGAGGGATGAGGTCAGGTCCCAGCTGGTTCCCTCAGCACTGGAAGCCCTGCAGGGCTCACAACCTTCCCTTGCCTGCAGTTTGGAATGAGTGCTGGAGAGAGAGGCCAAGTCCTGCCTTACTGAGACCCAAATAATTCCACATATTTTCCACCTGGAGCCTCCAGTCTGCCCACTGCCTGTGGCGTTGGGGGCCTTTGGGGGCCTTTGGCTCGAGTGGCTGTTTGTGTTTCATTAAAGGGATTTTCAGGTTGCTCCGTGGCCAAAGCAGCTGTGGGTATTGTTGGTTCTTCACAGCAAAGTGGAGAATGAGCTCCCTTCTGTTTTTTTTTTTTTTTTAGTATTTTTAGACACTTTCATGATGAAACAAAATGTTTCTCCAAATTACGTGTCCCTCTTTGTGTTATTCCTCAAACAAACAGTTACAGAAAGCCCAGAAAACTGTTTTGTTCCACTCAGGAAACACCCAAAATGACCCACGAGCCCCACAGAGCTCAGTATCCCCAGCAGAGTGAGTTTCCCTGGGAGCCACACTGGGAGCAGATGGCTGGGAAAGCAGGGAAGGGATCTCCAGGGAGAGGGAAGATGGGGAGAGGCAGTGGGAATATGGGGAGTGACAATGGAGAGAGACAGTGGAAACATGGGGAGATACAGTGGGGAGAGGCAGTGGGAAGATGGGGAATGACAGTGGGAATATGGGGAGTGGCAATGGGGAGTGCCAGTGGGAAGGTGGGGACACACAGTGGGAAGATGAGCTGCTTGTTAACATGGACTCAGAGCGTGGAATTTGCCCCTGAAGCAAATGAACCACTTTGTTTCAGCAGCCAAGTCCTGCTGCTTTGGGCCTGTGCAGGAACAGCCCCCAGAGGGAACCTTTGCCATTGCCAACATCCCAACAGGACCCAACTGTTTGCAGGATGGGGCTGGTCCTGCCTCTGCTCTCCATGGAGCAGCCTCTCACAACATCTGGCCTTGGAGAGCACATAAAAGTGTTTTCCTTCTGGCAGCAGTTTTTATGGAGATGTAATAATAGACATTTAGCAAAAAACCCCCCCATAATTCTATTTTCAGGTTCTGCTTCTTCCCAAGGAGCTTCCCAAGGCCTTTCCAGGCGTGGAGCAGGCCCAGCAGGGAGCCTGTGGAAGAAGCTGACCCACTGCCAGCTCCTGCTGCCCCACATTTGGGGGATCTGCTGATAGTTCCAAACCCACCATAACGGGTCAAAGTGTGTTTGTGTAGTCCAGCTTTGTGTTCTCCCTCCACTGCAGCTGGATCCCTTCTCCAGGCAAGGTCCCCATTCCATGGGAACAATCTGACTGCAGCCTAAGGCAAAATTCAGCATCCTCATGCTCTTTGTGCTCCTTCCGGGTTCTCTGCTGCCCTCGGGGTTCCAGCTCCATTCCACACTTCCCCAAGCCCATTACAGACTCTGCTGGTTCAAGGAAACCCGTGGCTAGCCCAGACTTTTAAACTCTCTCCTAGGGAGGGATAGGAACAGATGGATAAGGGAATTCAGTGGGATTAGTAAAACCCTTTGAAGATTGTTCTTCCCACTACAGTTTTCTCCTGGTTTGTTTTGCTGCCATCTCAGCTCCTCTTGTGTCAGTTGAGGTTTCTGGGACTGGGGTTTGCTGTTCGACACCTTGTCCGTGTCTCAGCCACAGTTCCCACCTCAGGAACTGGGGAAGTTGGTCTTTTCCTCAGCAGAGGTCAGGGTTGGCCTCTGGGTGGGATCAGGAGGAGCAGAGCGAGTGCTGCAGTTCCAGCTCCCATTTTTGGATCTCAGGGATGAGAAGTCTCCCCTTTTTCACGGCCGTGTCTCCCGTTCTGGCCGTGTGAGTGCTGGGAGTGTCTCAGCAGGTCCCTGGGCTGTTTGCACCACACGGGGGGGTTCTGAGCCCCCCTCCCCCCGGGTGCTGCCACACCCTGACCTCCGATTTCCATGGATTTTGATGGATTTCATGGCTCTGTGTCTCCCCTTTGCAGATGGAGAAGGATGAGACTGTGAGTGACTCCTCTCCCCACATAGCCAACATCGGCCGCTTGGTAGAGGTGAGTGCTGGGAGCAGCAGCTCCCCCCCTGCTGCAACTGCTTCTGCCCATGTTCAGCTCCACACCTATAAATTCTGCTGGGTTTTTTCTTTAAAAATACTTATTTATCCCTTTTGTGACTTGCTCAGTGTGTGATGGCTCAGTGCTCCTCCCAGCATCATATGTGGAGTCAAAGCCACCTCTCTGTCCTTTGGCTCCTGCTCAGCACAGCAATGACCATTCTGGAGAATGAGTGATCCTTCCCTCTAATTCATAAGATAAATTTCTAAGTAATATAATAATAATAGAATTTTTTAAAAAGCTAATTAATACATTTCTCCCCCCACATTTGCCTTTGCAGTCACTTGTGGGGAGGATTATTTCAGGACAGGCTGTTACACACAACTGTCCCTTGAACTGAAGGGTCAGTGTGACCACTTGTGCAGTTCCCTGGAATTGGGTTTGTTGCTGGATTTTATGGGAGCTGCCAGTCCTGGAAGCTCAGCACGAGGGTGAAGCTGCTCAGGAGGTGCAGCACCACTTTGATTCACTGCACTGCCCTGGATGAAGGTGTTCTGATTTCCCTGATTTTCAGAGCCCCTGTGGAGGAAATTCTCAACTCAAACAGGCTGTAATGCATTTTTAGGGAACTGGGGAATTAAAGCAGCTGCTTCTTTTTGGATCCCTTCTCTGAAGTTTCTTGCTTGAGTGAAAGCGACCTAATGAGAAATTGCTGCTTAGATTTCCTTCCCCAGACTCTGCCTTGCAGCTTTAAAGAACAAGCCAACAATTCGAGGTGATCCATAAGCACAGAACTGTTGACTCGTGGTTGTCCCCAGTGCTTGACTCGGCACTTGGAGCCCGGTCAGTGCCCCAGGGCATTCCAGAGGAGGGTTGGGATGGGATGCGTTTTCCTCCTGTGCAGAACGTGGATAGCTGGAGAGAAACTGCCCTCTTGTGGTGCAGAGAGACATCCCATGGCCTGGAGTGGTTCACTGGGAGGAGAGAACGGGAATAAAGCCTTTATTTCTTTGATTGGAGTGGAGAAGTTGGTCCAGATTGTTTGGGGAGGATCTAAATAGTAGGAGCACACCAGGCTGGACCCCTGTGGTGGGTGCTGGGCAAGGGCTGCACCATTCCTGGAAGCAGCTGCTGTGACTGAAGGTCTGCTTGCATACTTTTTTTTTCCAGGACATGGAAAACAAAATCAGAAGTACACTGAATGAGATTTATTTTGGAAAAACAAAGGACATCGTTAATGGGCTGAGGTAAGAAAACATCAGCTGGGAGTGGCACCTCCTTCCCATCCCTGTCATCTGCTCTTGGTTCCTCTCCTGTGCTCTGGAATGTTGTTTGCTGTGCGGAGTTCGGGGGACACTCCAACTATAGAAACCTGAGGCAACAATTTAATCCCTTGTTCCCCCACCAGGAGGAAAGGAGCCCAACTAACAACACTTGTCTTTCAGGATTATATTGAGTTAGGGGTTTTATTCTTCACAGTCCTGCAAGCTGATCTTAAATTCTGACCTCTCTTCTGATCTTAAAAACAATCCCAGAGTTAAGTCATGATGTGAGTTTGTGGTAATTAGACTTTAGTTTGAATTCTTTTCTCTCAAAAACTGGTTAAAACACAAGAGAATGAATCCCCTGTGCCTTTCTGCAGAGAAATGGGCTGTGCTTTGAAACCCCTGCCCATTCCTGGCCAGGAGTTTGCCACAGAAATCTCCAGCTGGTAGTTTTGCTGCTCTCAGAGGAGAGCACAGACTTGAGATGCCAAATCATTTCATTTTGGGTGCAGAGAGGTCTCCCAGCCCAGTGTGATAATGCAGAATGGCACACAGTGAGTGTGCTGCTGTTCCCTCCCAGCCTGGGATGTGGAAGAAGACAGACAAATGGTGCTCATGCAGTGTTTGTGCTGCACTTGGGGCAGGGGCAGCTGCAGGCTCTGCCACAGCAGCTGCTCTGGGGGCTGTCCCAAAGCCCAGCAGGTAACAGGCCCTTTGTGCTGGGCAGGGTTTAGCCAGGAAACATTCACTGCCTGTCCAAGGAAACACGTACTGGATCTTTCTCCCTGGGAACGTTGCCTTCAGCTGCTGTAGCTGCCTCTCTCTGCTGTGTCTCCCATCCCTCAGGGAGTCCTGGCACTGTGGGCAGCGCTGGGAGCACAGGGACCCTTTCCCTGCTCCTCCTACCTCACACTCCTCCTTCCCTGGTGGTTTCCAGAATCCCAGCTCTGTGTTCCTGAGTTCTTCTGACTGTTCTTTTCCCTCTTTGCTCCCTGGTTTCTGACTGCTCTCTGTAGATCTATCGATGCTATTCCCGACAACCAAAAGTATAAGCAGTTGCAGAGGGAACTTTCTCAAGTGCTGACCCAGCGCCAGATCTACATCCAGCCTGATAACTAAAGCACTGCAGGTACCCCTGGCTGCCCGGGGGGTGTGAGCAGCACTAAACCAGGACTCACCCAGCCTAGCCCTGCATGGGGACGGCTCAGAACTAACCCCTAACCCCGAGCCCACCGCGGGTCGGGTCTTAATCTGGCCAACTAAACGCTGTGGGGTTCACTGCAGGTGGTGGTGCCCCCCTGCGAAGCCTCATGCTGGGAATTGTGGTGGGATGGACCACTTGGCACTCTGGCTTGGGAGCAGGAAAGGAGCACGTGGTGTTGGATTGGGCTGATTTGATCCAGGAAGGAACTCCCCGAAATCTGAGTGTCCTCCCTGCAGAGTGAAATCCGGGCGGTCTCACAGTTGGGAAGTGAACCCAGCTGGTGCTTCCCACGAGGTCAGAGCTCGCTCGCACACACATCCCCGTTTGCCTGCTGGATCTTGCATTTCTTGGAGCTTGAAACCCAAGCTCCCTGCCACATTCCCAGCCTCCACAGGGGTTTGTTCCTCTGCTCTGGAGCTCTGCCTGGGGAGGACTCTTGGCTGTGACTAACCTGGGCCACCTTCACCTCCCACTGCAACTCCTGACGAGTTACAGATGTTGTTTTAAACACATTAAGCTGACCAAGGGGAAAGCTCCCTCTTTGTTGATAATGGCCAACAACCACTTCCTCAGCCTGGGACAAATGCAAACATCAAATGTATATGTTTTCATTAAAGCAGCAGAAGTCTCCAAGGACAAGAGAATGGAAATACTGTTATAAAAATGTCCACCACAAAGAGCAGCCTTGTTTACAGGAGTCAGCATCCAGGGAAAATAAGGCTTTGAATCATATAATCCCAGACTGGCTTGGGTTGGAAGGGACCTTAAAGCTCATGGAGTTCCTACCCCCTGCATGGGCAGGGCCACCTTCCACTAGCCCAGGGACTGAGTGCTGAAAAGGCTGTGAAATATGGTCTAGGTGGGCAAATCTCTTGCCAAACTGGACCCTGCCACTTCTCCCTGGTAGCAACTCTGGAAAAGTCTGGTCTTCCCATTCTATCAATAATCACATTTAAGAGGGTCTGTTTTGAAGTGGGAATTTCTTACTGTCCCAGTTGAATTGGAGGCTCCTCCTCAGCCACTTCACAGGCCACTGAACCCAGGGGGCTCCTGGGAGGTGGAGCTTTTCCTCTGAACTTCTGTCCAAAGGGAACCTCTGCAATAATCTTGTGACAGTATCTCTGTTCTCCTTCAGCTGCTTTGGTCACTCAGTACTTGGGGAAGGTACAAAAACAGGCACATTTGAGCCCAGCACCTCTGGCTGCTTTTCCCCGGGGGCTTTGCTCCACCCCGGCTGAGGAGCCTGCAGGAGGGGCAGGGGCTCCCCAGCCTTCCCTCTCCTGGGTGCAGGCTGGATCTTCCCTGGACTTCTGGAGGGCAGGAGCACTAACCCCCTTTGCTGGTGGGACGCTGGGCTTCTGTAGCAGAAACCATGGGGCATCTCCTCCCAGCAGCTGGAGCTGCCAGGGAAGCCTTTGGTGCCATCCTTGCTTTGATGTCCTCACCAGTGTTCATTGCCTTCTGCTTCCCGTGGTCCAGCAGGCAGAGCTGAGTGTTCCCTCTGGTCTGGGCTGAGGGGCTTCTCCTCCCTCCTGCCTTCCACTGTCCCCAGCCCCTCCCCTCCAGCTGACCTGCCTCTCCTTCTTCCCCGCAGGTCTGTGCAGACTTTTGCAGACAAATCAAAACAAGAAGCTCTTAAAAACGACCTGGTGGAGGCTTTGAAGAGAAAGCAGCAAAGTTAAGATGCTAAGCAGCCATGCCACGCACTCGTTAGATTCCTTTGGTAGAGAACTCATCCCCCTGCCCTTTTCTGTTCCGTCACGTCATCATTTGCATCCAATACTCTCCATGCAGCGCCATCTTCTCCCCCTGAATAAAGCTGTACAAACTTTTTCAGTCTCTGGGGCCTACTTTGCACCACATTTTACTCTCCAGACCTTAGGCTGTGTTTCGGTAGAAGTCCATGTATTATTTTTTAAAAAAAAGAAAAAAATTAAAAAATAATCTATTCCACGTGTGTTTGGGGGTTGGGCACAGGGGCTGGCTGGGGGAGGGACGAGAGGGTGTTCCTGGGGATTGGCTGATGTGACTCACCCAGATGTGCAGGAGATGGTGATTTGGAGACCTGCTGAGAAGTTCTTCTTTCTTTTCTGGTTCCAAGGCGCTTTTCTGTCAATTTTTATGGAATGCAAAAGGGGTTTTTGTTTTGATTTTTTTTTGTTTGTTTTTTTTGTAAAGCTTAAATTGAATCTACATCTGATACTTGAGCCTCCATACTAAAAAATGGAAAAAAAGAAAAAAAAAGACAAAAAAAGACTAAAACAATAAAAATAAAAAAATCCCAGGAAGAAGTGTGTGTGGTTGGTGTCCTTGTTTCTCTTCCTTTCCCTGCAGAGCTATTTGGGGTTTGGTTTTTGTCTCACATCCAGATGAGCTGGAATGTGTTTGTTTTGGAGAAGGTGTAGTGCTCTTCCAGGGCCCTTCTGAGGTGCTGGAATTGATGCTCCAGTGTCAAGCAGTGTGGGACAGGTGTATTTGCATCCACCCATGGTTTGCTCATGGTTTGGATTATTACTGGATAGGAATTGTTCTTCTACAGCTCCTAGGGAAAGACAGGAGAGGAAATCCTGCTGGCCCCTGCGAACCTGGAGGGGCAGAACTGTAAATTAATGCAGTAAAAACCCAGGCCTTTGGTTTAAAGGACTCAAAAAGACTGAAAAACACTTTGTGAAAACACAGGTCAGCCTCAAATAGTGGCCCAGCTGAGTTTTAATTGACCTGCTGGTGCAGGTCGATGGGCACTGAGCAGCCTGACTCCCTTCCAGGCTCGGCTGGGTAATCCTGGAACTGGGAGGACAAAACAGGGTGACCTCTTAGGAAGGACAAATCTCATGGGATGGGCTCAGGAATGATAATGGAGCACAACAGGGGGTGCCAGGAAAGTGGCTGGAAAGGGGAAAAGGGAAGCAAAAGAAGAGCTGACAGTGCCAAAAGGAAAAGGAAAGCTCTTTGTTCTCACAAGGACAAGCTGTTAGTTTCTCCTGAGGGACCTGCAAGCTTTGGTTGGTTTTCCTCTTGCTTTCCTAATGACTGAGCTGCTCATCCCCAGCTCAGAACCAGGAGGGAGCCTGGAGTGTTGGGCTGAGCCATTGTGTGGCTCTACCTCTGCTCTCTCCTCCCGGGAACTTTTCCCAAACCTCCCCTGCTTCCTGACCCTCTGTGGGATGGAGCCACTGCACTGGTGTGCAGGGCCCTGAGAGGGGGATAATTTCATCAGTGCTGGGGATAAACCCATCAAGGTGGGGATAAATTCATCAAGGAGGGAGGGTAGCACTGAAATCCAGAGTGAGCAGAGAGGCAGCTCTTCCACGGGTAACGCATGGAGCAACTTCCCCAAGGAATCCATGTAATTAAAACGTGGGTGAGGCAAAAAATGAGAAGATGGGACTATGAGAGTCATCGAGAGGCAGGAGCTGCCAGGTGAACTGGCAAAATGAAACCAAAGGAGGCACGTGGGGAAGTCGATTTTATAGGCGGGCAAGCCATGCTAGTTAAACCCGGGGTGTGCGCAACGAACGCTTTGGTCGAGCTGCTCTGTCCTCGCTGGATTCAGGCACTGGGTGTCTCCCAGAGGAGCAAGGGGTGGGGCTGGGAGGCCCAGCACGGTGCAGTGTCCCAGGCAGGCTGGTCATCCCATCCCTCCCCACGCACGCTCCTCCCATGGTTGTCAGCACCAGGGAAGCTCCAGATCTCCCGTGAGAGACACAGCAGCGACTGGGCCCAGCTCTGGGGTGTCAGAGCAGCCAGGAGCATCCGAGGGCTCAAATAATTCCCTTTTATCCCAGCGGCATCATTGGTATCAGAGAGAGGCACGAGTTCAAACAGCAGCATCCTCGGCCACTGTTTTGGCAGCACACTGTGGCACCCGTTGGCTCAAGGTCCCCTTCTCCCAGGAGCCACCAGGATGGAGGGGCTGCTTTGCCCGATGTTAAGGCCACTTTCCTCATGTGCATCCTCCTCCTGTCACTGCAGGCAGGTCCCTTTGTCAGCTCTCCAGGCTGTCTTCCTGCTCTGCCAGGAGAGCATCCCTCTCCTCGTGGCTCCCGGCTCTTCCTCTCCGATAGGCGAGGAACTGGAGAGAGATCTGGGGAGAGGTTAAGGCCCCTCACGCACCCAGGGCTGGATCTGTGCCAGGGCTGGCTCTCTCACACCCTCACACCCCTATTTGTGCCAGCAGGGATGGAAACACAACAGGGAGCGCATGCCGACAAGGGGCTGAAGCGTTTCAGCTGCTGCAACAGCACAAATTGCTCACCTGCACATGGGTGAGCAACCCCTGAGCAGCATCAACACCCCCTTCTCCACCCCAACCCTGTCGGTTCCAGGACAGGATCGCTCCCTGCAAGGCTCTGCCAGAGGGATGCGATCCCAGAGGGAAGTTCTGGCAGGGAAAGGATACAAGGATGTCGAGGGAAAGGACCCCCAGGCTGCCCACCAGCCAGGGCAGGTGGTGCAGGACGTAGTCACCTTCACCTTGGCCCGGCTCAGGGTTCTTCAGGAGGACACTGAGGCCGTAGAGGGAATTCCCCAACATCACCAGGGCAAAGAGGGAGTAGGAGATCCCAGTGGTGGATTTCCTCTTGTACTGGGAAAAGAGGGGACAAGGAGAGCAGCTTGGATGCGGCTCTCCTAAATAAAGTGGTATTAATCATCCTCTCCCAAAAAGAGAAGAGAAAAGGTGGTGACTCAATGCAAGAGCCCTTTAGTTCCCCTTTTACTTCTAAGTAAGACAAAATGAAAGCCACGCCCTCAAAATATTGGTAGGTTAAAGAGAGAAAAATAAATCAGGTTTCAAACCAGAAATACAGAAAAATAGTCCCTTATGAAGTGATGAGAGACAGGGTCCTGGGACCCTGAGCAAAGAGGAGAAACAAGATGCCCCCAGTGCCCTTGGATGTGACATGCCAGGGGTGCCCAGCGCTGGGCACTCACGTTGGTGTGGATCTGGGGCACTCGGGAGCACAGGTACAGCACGGAGGACACGGAGCCAATGGTGAATCCAATGATCTCACTCCTGGTGAAAGGCTGGAAGGAAGTGGGGGCATGAGCAGCCCCTGGTTCTCAGACAGGCTCAGCATCCCCACCATGGCCTCCAAGCCCAGCCCTCCCTCCTCTGATAGCTCCTGTGGTGATTACAACTGATAATTATGTTTTATCACAGGAAGATATGTTGTCTAGTTCAAGCCCTTATATGGGGAATTGGGTTTGTTTTCATGGCTTATTTTCATTGCTTTACTATTGCCAATGCAAATCCTCCTTTTACTGCAGCCAGTTGAGTTATCTTGCTGCACCTGCTTGCTGGCTTTTTTATAATATATATTTGCATAATTGGAATAAAGAATGAAAGGGGAAAAGGCTCGCAAATTTCCTGAAAACAGTCATTCTTTATGGTTGTGGTTTAATGTGAATGAAGGTGGTTTAAATACCACATTTGCTTTAGAGAATGTCCATCCTATGCAGCTCCCTGAAATAATGTCTATTTGCAAACAGACACGTGGGAAATGTTAAGTTTGCTGACACTTGAGCAGGCCCTGAAATCCTGTCCCTGAATTTTGGAGCAATCCTTGAAGCTCTCTGTTCAGGGTCACCTTCCAAGACTGTGAGACCCTGAAGAAGGGAACAGAGAAGTCCCCAACCCCAAAATGTGGAGCTTTTGGGGACTACTGGGTGGGATCACAGCATCCAGCAGGACATGCCCACCCAGATTTTCTGTATCCCATCACCCAGACTGAGGACGTGGCTCACCTTTGATCCGGGATCACCCAAGGGAACTGAGAGCAGAGCCCTCCCTCTGAAGGTCCCCGGCCCCTCGGTGGTGGCGCTGCTGCCCAGGAGGGAGAGGGTTGACACCACCCCCATGGAGAGGAACACAAAGGCTGCATTGATGGGGGCAGTGACTGCAGGGATCAAGGAGAGCCTGGTTAGGGAGAATCCCATCAACCCCCACAGCCTCAGGGGTGCCAGGACACCTCTCAGGATAAAGAAACCCTCAAGGGAGAGATAAACTCTCCCTTATCTCTACCACACCCAGGGACTGGGTAAAGGCTGCTGTGGGGGGTTTATCGCCCATGTGGTGGCCAATTTGTACCTTATCAGGCAGGAAACTACTCCTATCTCGGTTTCTTTGGGGTTAGAGCTCTTAAAAATCACTCCCCCAGAAGATTTCACTGTCTTAACTCACAACAGCCATGCTCAACTACCTGCCAGAGCAAGCCCTACTTCAGCTTATTTATTATAATTATTCAGTAATTATTTAGTTATTATATTCAGTAAAACCGGCTCTCCAGCTTAATGAAACTACATAGGTGATGGACCAAATATCAATTGGTTTAATAAGCTTACACATCTGTAGTAAGTTAAAGTTATCCCCATCCCAAGATGCCTGTTTGGAGCTCACAAAGCTGCAATGCTGGAAGGTTGGTTTGCTCTATTTTCTGTGCCTGTTTAAACCTTGCAAGAACTGCACAGGTTCCCTTTTCACTCCAGTTGAACAGGGATGAACTTCTCCATGATGTCAAGGCTGGAGTTCTGATCTCAAAACAGTCAGAAAACTTCCCCCTTTGCCTTCTAGCTCTGCCCTGAGTCAGGAGTTCTGTGGTTTCCAGCTCCGAGGTGAAGTCACCACCAACAGTGGGGGAAGAATTTATTTCTATGGCCAGTGCAACTCACAGGGGTTTATTTTCAGCCTGGACACCGTGTGGGGGTTTGCAAGGTCTGGAGAAGCCCCCGGCACAGCCTGTAGCTACTTGTTGGCTTTGGCTTTCCTGGGAGCTCAAATTATCCAAGGGGAAAAAAAACCCAGCAAGCAACAAGTGCCATCAAACAGCCACATCGATGAGTCTGCAAAGCACCTCTACCCCTGGAATCTCCCCGGGGATTCCCTCCCCTCCCAGATCTGCAGATGAGGACAAGCCATCTCAAAAAGCAAGCCAAGGGGAGCACAGACCCCACCCTCGTCCCCAACTCACGCCTTCCACGCCTGTTCTTCACGCTGTAGTAGCAGTAGAGCGAGAGCATCACCAGGTCGGCCAGCACGTAGTAAACGGCCGTGTAAACCTGCGGGGGGAGCCAGGGTGGGACTGGGATGAGCCAATGGGCCTGCGGGGGAAGGGAGTAACCTCGTGGAAGGGAAAGAGGGAGCACCCCCAGGAGAGAAGGCAGCAATCCCAGACGGGGAGAAGGGAGCATTCTTGAGGGGAAAAGAGGGAGCAGCCCTGGGGAGGGAGAAAGGAGCAATCCTCAGGCGGGGAAAAGAAGGGGACAGCCCCAGGGTCGGAGAAGGTAGCAACCATGAGGGTAAAAGAGGGACCAGCAGTGAGGAGAAGGGAGCATCCCCAGGGAAGAAGAAGGGCACAATCCCTGGAGGGGGAGAAGGGAGCAACCCCAGCAGGGAAAGAAAGGAGCATCCCTGGGAGAGAAGGGAACAACCTCAAGTGGAAAGAAGGAAGCATCTTTATGGGGGAAAAGGGAGCAACTCCATGGGGGAGAAGGAAGCATCCCTGTGGGGGGAAGGAGGAGCACCCCAGTTTAGTTCCCAGTGCTGCATTAAGCAGCTTCCAACCCATCCCTCCTCCCTGGAGTGTGGGATGTTTGAGAGCCAGCCCAGCCCCAGGGATCTGGTACCTGCAGGGGCAGCTGATCAGCCAGGAAGGAACCGATGAGGTTAAGGAGGTCTCCTCCCAGCCATCCCAGCAGGAAGTATATGGAGAGAGCCCGGTCCATGATGCCTGTTTTGCAGGCTTGGTAAAACTGCCTGCAGAGACACAAGTACAGCCCCTGACTGGTTCAGCACTACATGGGAACCATCCCCAGGGTTCCCTGTTGATGCCAAAGCACTCAGGGGAGGAAAAGCAGGGAATGCCCCTAGCAGAGCCATGAGCTCCTCTGCAAACTGGTCCCAGTTAGAACGCCTGAGACTCACTGGTGCTCACTGGGCTCAAGCCCTGGGGCAGCAGGGAGTGAGGAGAAGCCTCAGCTGCAGGATCCTCCCCTCTGGTTACAAAACAACTGAGACAGAGCATGACTCCCTCCCTCACCCTGTGCCATGCTTGTCTCAGCACTTCCAAGAAGCCCAGCGCTCCTGGAAACATTCCATCCCCACGTGTGACCTGCCCTGACCACATTGCAGTCAGCTTACGTGGGATATTCCTGCTGCCAAGCTCAGCAACAATAATATCACACCAACCAAGGCTTTGGGGCTGTGCTGTCTGCTCCTCTCTCCCTGCTAACCCCGAAATTTTCCAAGCTGTTCACGGGTGGATTTAATAATTCAGGTTCCTCGCGCTCAAACGGCTGATTTTTGCCGTCCCAGGGGCGGGGATTGGGGATGATGCTTACGGGAAGGAGGCGGCTGCGAAGCAGAAGATGGAGACCAGCCCCAGGATGATGCTGGAGACGTCCCAGCTGTCCTGGGCACACTCGTGGAACACATCCATGATCCAGAGGGAGCCGTTGGGACACTCGGAGAGATTCCCAAAGGGAACACGCCCCCAGCGCCGCGCAGCCATGGCCCAGGAGTGTCGGCGTCCCGCGGGGAAACTGCTAGGGAGCGGGGAATAATATGGGAAAATAAATTAATAATGCTGAGGAAAAGGAGATCTGGAGGAGGAGCAGGGCTGGGGCTCCTCTGGGCGCGGCTGGAAACCCGCTGGTGTTGGGGAAAGGATCGTTAGTGGATAATACACCTTTATGGACCTAAATTTTGCAGCCGGGGGAAGAGATGAGTGGGGAGGACATCGGCCCGGGAGGGTTTGGCTTTAACGGAGGAATTAAAGAATAAAGACGAAGAAATGAGATGGGGAAAAAAAAGAAGAAAAAAAAAAGAGAAGAAAAGGAAAAATAAATGAAAAGAAGAGCAAAAGGAAGGGGAAAAAAGAAGGAAAACTGAGAAAAAAGGGAGAAAAAAGAAAGAAGAAGAAGGACGAAGAGAAGAAGAAAAAGAGAAAAAAGAAGAAAACAGAAAAAAAGAAAAAAGGGAAGGGAAAAAGGAAGGGAAAAACCCTCGGGGAAAAAACGAAAACCAAAAGAGAAAAAAAAAGGGGGGGCGAAAAGGAAGAAGAACAATCAAAACTAAAAGAAGGGAACGCGCAGCACCGCACTCCCCTCCCGCCGGCGCTGCTTCACTTTTGAGTTACCCCGGAAAGCCGCTTCCCTGGAACCTCGGGAGGGCTGTCCGTGCCTGCCGGGCCCTCAGAACTGTCCCTCACGGCCGGTCTCACACTGCTGTCCTCTACGGTCGGTCCCTCAACACTGTCCCACACCGCAGTCCCTCACGGCCGGTCCTCAACACTGTCCCCACACTGCTGTCCCCACACCGCCTGTCCCTCACGGTCTGTCCCACACCGCTTCTCTCTTCACACAAGGAGAAAGGACTTGCCTCAGGACTGGTTCCCTGAGCAGGGTCTCCCCTGTCCCACACCGCTGTCCCTCACGGCCGCTCCCTCAGCAACTCCCCGGTCTCTCCTCCCCTCAAGACCCGCACCTTTTCCGCGGAACTCCTTGAGGGAATTTTTCCCACAAAAGCCTTGCTTTTCCACAAATTCCTTCGCTCCCCAGCCCGTCCTTTGCCAAGCGCGGTGTTTTCCGCCCCAAACTCGGTGGTTTTTTTACCCAAAGCCGGTGTTTTTTCGCCCAAAACGCGGCGGTTTCGGGCCCAGCGGGGCTGTGGGCGGGGCTAGAGAGAATGATGGGCGGGGCTACGTGTGGGCGGGGTACGGGGCGGAGCCAAATGGGCAGGAAAGATGGGCGGAGTCAAAGGGGCGTGGCTACATG